>JAVDOI010000019.1:2550611-3090611 GCA_032191485.1 Leptoclinus maculatus | reverse complement strand
CATGGACATGGATTTTTTAAAGCCTCCAGTAAGATATGTCTACTCTTGCAGCCACTCTGCTTTGTATCTCTATGCATGTTTATTGTTAAATAACACTGGAACACCTTGTGTTTTAGACCTTTAAATAATTCAGTGTTTTCCCACTGACTGGCTCAGAGTACGTGGGAGCCGTGGCGAGCGACGTTGCCGGGATTGCGAATTAAAAACCCGACGAACCCAGTTCCGTCGGTTAACGTCAGCGCTGCTTTGTGGCGAAATCCCTCTCGGGCCTTTTAGCATTTGACAAACAAACAAACAAAACATCACGGGTGGTTGACAGCGCTGCTTAAAAGCTGTACATTTGTCTACTCGCTGACTCCGGAGGATTCTTGGATGAGTTTAATGTTTAATGGGGAGGTTTTTTTTTTTAAAGCCATAATGGAATTAACAAGTCACAATGGTGTGATTAAAAGGTCTCAGTGGGGCTCTGTCTATTTGTGTTTCCAATTTTGAGGCTCAATATGTCATCATGACACATTCGTTACCGGCCTAATCTGACAGTCCGTTTCTAGAAATGCCCTCCTGAGATAAAGAGTCCATATAGTTATACGCACGCATGGATTAAACTCTGTAGCAGTACAAAATAAAACGTGGCAACAACACAAAAAACACAAAGTTTAGTAAAGAAATAAGCTAATTCCGTGTTTTGCTGGTAGAGGGGCTGGTAGAGGGGCTGGTAGAGGTGCTGGTAGAGGGGCTGGTAGAGGTGCTGGTAGAGGGGCTGGTAGAGGTGCTGGTAGAGGGGCTGGTAGAGGGGCTGGTAGAGGTGGTGGTAGAGGGGCTGGTAGAGGTGCTGGTAGAGGGGCTGGTAGAGGAGCTGGTAGAGGGGCTGGTAGAGGTGCTGGTAGAGGGGCTGGTAGAGGTGCTGGTAGAGGGGCTGGTAGAGGGGCTGGTAGAGGTGGTGGTAGAGGGGCTGGTAGAGGTGCTGGTAGAGGTGCTGGTAGAGGGGCTGGTAGAGGGGCTGGTAGAGGGGCTGGTAAAGGGGCTGGTAGAGGGGCTGGTAGAGGGGCTGGTAAAGGGGCTGGTAGAGGGGCTGGTAGAAGGGCTGGTAGAGGGGCTGGTAGAAGGGCTGGTAGAGGGGCTGGTAGAGGTGGTGGTAGAGGGGCTGGTAGAGGGGCTGGTAGAGGTGGTGGTAGAGGGGCTGGTAGAGGTGCTGGTAGAGGTGCTGGTAGAGGGGCTGGTAGAGGGGCTGGTAGAGGGGCTGGTAAAGGGGCTGGTAGAGGGGCTGGTAGAGGGGCTGGTAGAGGGGCTGGTAGAAGGGCTGGTAGAGGGGCTGGTAGAGGTGGTGGTAGAGGGGCTGGTAGAGGGGCTGGTAGAGGTGCTGGTAGAGGGGCTGGTAGAAGGGCTGGTAGAGGGGCTGGTAGGCGGATTTTTATTATCTTTGGACAGAGCCAGGCTAGCTGTTTCCCCCCGTTTCCAGTCTCTGTGCTAAGCTAAGCTAACTGCCACTGGCTGTAGCCTTAGGTTGAAGAGATATGAGAGTAATAAAGCTTTTGTTTCTAATTAACCTTTATTGAAATCTATTCGTCAATATCCACAGTTTTTTTGTGTGTACATAAAGTATAGTTTTAGAATGTATTCTAGCATGGATATCAAGCATATTGGGAACAAAATGTTTTTTCAGAACAAATCAATCTTATCTTAAAAAA
Source organism: Leptoclinus maculatus (assembly GCA_032191485.1). NCBI lineage: Eukaryota > Metazoa > Chordata > Actinopteri > Perciformes > Stichaeidae > Leptoclinus > Leptoclinus maculatus. The sequence continues at coordinate 3,088,923 of JAVDOI010000019.1, read as the reverse complement.
GTTACTATAAAGCACGTAGGCACTGCACATATTCAGAGGTGTTTATATTTAAATGTCTTTTCCAATGAAAAGAAGAAATATTACAAATATTTAATTGAAGGTTTAGTCCTTCACAGACAGGAACTACAAAAGGGAAAAACCTGCTAAAATTAAAAAAACATAAAAAGATGAAGGATGAAGCAAATTAATAAAAATACATCATAGTGAGCGATTACAAAAGAAGACCATTTGTTCCAAATATGCTTTGTCGTGTGATGTCTGGCTGAAGGGGTTAAAATGGAGCCTGGTAGCATTCTTTAGTGTGAGGAGCAGGCTGCAACTCTCCCCGATCTAATCCACTTCCTCCCCAGGAAATGGAGAAGGCGGATTTCTGCCCACACTGCAATTTCCTCCCTCATTCTTTTTCTTTTTCTTTCTGTCCTTCCCCCCTCCTTCCCCCCCTCCTCTCCTCTCCTCCTCCTCCCTCCTGCTGCTCTCTTCCTCCCCTCTCCCCCCCCTCAAGACAGAACTCCCTCTGAGCGTGGGGGTTAATGGGCGGCTTGTTTTGCAGCACATGTGTGTTTAGATAGGCAGGAGAAAGGACGAGCAGAGGCGTTTAAGACTCCGTTCTCCGTTGATGTCTGTCTGAGAGCCCCGACCGGCAGCAGCCATAAACTAAACAAAAAAAAAAAAAAAAGTGACATTTTCCTGAACCGCAGATGTGCGAGAGCCACGGCTGTGTGAGGAACTGTGTCTGCGACCTGCGACAAAGAAGGACTTCCGCATGCCTGCGGATGTGAACTGACCCATCGGTTTACTCGACAGGAAACTCAACGCGGACCTGTTGAGCGTTCTTCCTTTTTCTGCAACAATGCAAAAGAGGAAGTGGGCCGAGGGAGTTTCCTGCGCGTCTCATCCTTGCCGAGCAAGCCCCCACAAAAAGCCCTGAACTTCACACTCGCTCGGAAAAAAAGACAAATAAATAAACGGGTTAAATATTGACGGACGCACGGACAAAGCAGGCCACGGTTGCTCTTTGACCGCCGAGCCTATCTCTTGGCACGGCTCCAGCCCCGCCTGCTCTACGATTGGTTCAGCATCAGTGAGCCGATGCAAATCAACCCAAGTGTCCCATTGAAATATGGAAACATATTTCAAAAGATTTTCTTTTCCTTTACCGCCTCACCTGCAGGCTGTTTGCTTCCCCATTGTTTTCTCTCTGGGTTCGTTTTAACTCCACAAAGTCCAGGAAGTGTCACAGCTGACCACTTCAGGTTAATCTAACACCTACAATTGCTTTTTCCGCCAAGTGGAAAGGTCGCCTTTGTTGTATTGCCGCTATATATTTGGTTTGTTCTGACTCTAAGTAGCCAATAAATAGACCACCGGTGCTTCAAAATAACAGCCACATGACTTCCAGTGAGCTTGTTAACTGGTCTCATCAAAAAACAAGCCGGATTCCAGCAACACCGGCTGTAGCTCATCCTGCCGTTCACACCAGCCACCTGTGTTGAAGCCTATAAACGAAGCATACCTAATGTTAAAAGTGCTTTGTGGAGTTGTGTTTGCATTCAGCGTTACTCACAAACACACACACACTGTGTGCGTCCTTCATACGCGAGCTGAATGTATTAACTTCCTCATACTGCATTCGCAAAAACCGATCTTCAAACCTTTTCAAGATCCTGCGTTGTTTACATTTTTGTTTGCTCGCTTGAAGGCTTCTTCTTTGTGGGCACATTTCGACATTCGTTGGCGCGTTTCGAGGCGTGACGACGCAGTTTTTGCTTTGACGACTTTGGGTAAAGGAGGAAATGCTTAAACGTCGTAGCACGAGTGGCATCATATCAGCGAATCAACTCAGAAATGTCAGTTTTACAACAACAGCTTAACTATTCGCTGATAGGGCTGTGCGTCGGCAACAATCTGGCAATATGATGCGTATCCCGACACAGGGGTCACGTTTCAGTACATCCTAGTATCCTAGTATCAATCCTAAGTTTGGAAAAGTATAAAGAACATTGAGATCTGCATTTATCACTGTTCCTTTAACGTCAAACCTCATAGCACTGCAATCTCAGCCAATGTTTGCATGTAAACTGTCAGACTTAAACCCCGCCCACCAAGCTCTGATTGGCTCACTTGCTTTTCAACAGGAAAATGGCCGTCGTTGAGCACCCAGCCTTTACGAATCAACAACGAAAGCTCAGATGTGGGAAGCGATTCAGACCTAATTTTATTCCATGACGGTGAACATTTCCCCGCCTTTGTTTTTCCCGCCATTGAATTATTCGTGGTGCAGTTGCTAGCAGGGACTAGTGCCTTTAAGGAGGCTCAAGGACGCCTTCTAATTCAATGGTGAGAAGAAATGTAAAGCAGAGGTCTTGTGTACTGAATATGTTTAGTGAAAACATGATCCTTAAAGAGGCAAACATGCAGAGATAAGATGACCTCTAGCATCAGTCGGACACTATGTTGTACTGTTTGGCTTTCCAACTATTAATCCTGCTCAGATTTGCAGGGGTCCTGGTCCCCTTACCCCAGCCCTCCTCTTCTCAAACCCTTTCTCTTCCCGATCAGTTTGTCATCTATCCACTGCGTGTTCCTCCGCTCCACATTATCTGCACCTGACTGCTGTGTAACTGTTGGCTGTTCCGGTGCAGTAGGTCTGTCAGTTCCGGTCCAGCGGTTGAAGCGCGTACGGTAAAAGGTGTCTGACCCCGGATCTGCTTCAACACCTCCCAGCTGAGAGGTCCGGCATGACTCGTGCAGTATATAATATGTATGTCTTGTAATGTAATGTGTGTGATAATGTGTCTGGGTTTTAACTATTAAAGTGATATCTCGGAACATATTTATTTATTCATGTTGCCCGATAACACCGGCTATAGCGTGTTTGTTACTCTCTGACAGCGCCACTTGCAGAAGAAGATGCCACAGTCCCCACCCACACGGTTTGATTGACAGGTGATTTCTGGGAGGAGACCAATATAAATCTCACTTCCCCGATTACAACTTTAACCAAACAGAAACATTTACAGCGTAAGACTCTAAAAACACTGACAAAAACAAAACAAAAACCAATGTGTCCTGTTCAAATGTCCAGCTGATCAATGCGTGTAGGAGTCACTGCTCATCTGTGTGTGTGAGTGTGTGTGTGTGTGTGTGTGTGTGTGTGTGTGTGTGTGTGTGAGTGTGTGTGACTCACGCAGGTGCGCAGGCAGCCTGGCAGGCTCGTCCTCCATTCGGCTGGCTGGCCTCGCGGCGGGAGCATGGACGGGGGAGGAAGTGGAGTTTGGCAGCGGGTTCGCGGAAGGACTGAAAGAGCTCCTCTCCTGCTATGAATAGACACAGAGACACAAAGCATGGCTCACAAAGCTCCACGACGCACCGGCCCTGAACCCAAACAGCCCCACGCCAACTCGCCTCAACCTCGCCGTGCACACACAAATGCCGTCCTCGCCTCGGCCTCGTGCACACAGGAGTACCTGCTCCTGGTAAACCGTCACAACGTGTACGCACATTCTGTGGACACGCATGCTTTTTAGGGTGTGTTGTTTTGCGGTGCAGCAAAGTCCTAAACCAATAAAATGCTCTGTTTGTAAAGATGGCAATCTCTGCATCTTCAAGATGCATTAGTGGCTCAGAAACAACACAGCTGGATTTTCATAATCTATCATTTGATCTATAAAATGTCTGAAAACATATAAACATTTCCATCACAGAGCTTGGGGACCTTCAAGTGTTTGACGTTTTTTGCTCGATAAATGAAAAACTTCATCTTTGATACAAATTGTTTTGCTGACGTTTTGCCGATCGACTGATCGATAAATCTATTTGTCATTTCAGAACCCGTCTTTGCAGCATAAACGCTGGGTTGCAATGATGCACCGATACCGATACCAGTCCAATACTGACTCCAACAGCTGGATCGAGTATCGGTCACAATGGGCCGATCCGGTAAGGATACCATCGTTTTAATAAATGACAATTCAGTACATCTATGTCCATGTGCGTATTTGTTACATTTTGTTTGACGTTATGAGTTCGGATTTCTTGTTTTGTCTCCATCAGTCCAAAACCTGCAGAATATTATGTTTACGACAATATGACAAAGAGACACAGCCATGCTCACTATTCTATTCTCTGGCATTTTATATAAATGTAGAAAAGAAACAGCGGATATTTGCAGCCCTACAATAAACCTACAAGTATAAATGGCCCATTTGATTCAATAGTAATAACAATATGTCATTTTTAATCTCGTCAAGCACAACTGTTCTCTGTACCAGGATAACTGACCTTTAGAGCAACTATTTTAGAAGTTGTTTCTTCCAGATGTTTCATATCAGAGTGGTAAGTATATAATGTGTATCTGTATTTTGGCCTTTTAAAAAAAAAATGAAATATAGTGCCTTTTTCTTGATGGATCAGAACAGGACAGATGTGGTAGCAACAAGGAGTAGTAATTGTAGCACTTTATGAATTCCAGTTTTCCCAATTCTTGTTTCCACAGAAACACCTGTTCCATCTCTAGGACAGGCGCGTACACACACACACACACACACACACACACGACCATCATGTCTGAACTGAGTCTATTCAAGTGAGTATTTGGATGTTTTGAAGAACATAAACCCTCAACTGCAAAATGTTTCTCTGTGAATTCAGATCAGATCTTCTTTATCTTTCCCCAAAAAATTAAAAAGGCCAAACATTTCCTGGTTTCATTTGCTGGATCTCTGTTTTATATAATTCTACATGAGATCTCTTTGGATTTTGTCGTTGGGAGACAACCAGCGATTTGAGTACGTCTGAAACATTGTGACAGGCATTTTCACGAAGAATAAGCAAATAATCAATTCTTCTTCAAAAGTTTTTTTTCCCATATGGAGAACAGTTGTTAGTTGCATCCCTCTCAGGATACTCTGAGCCGTTAGACACTCTAGCGCTGCTATCAAATCTAGGTTACGGTGGCAGTTTTACCAGTCTGTGGTCATTCTGTGGACTGATGGTTTCCATTCCTGCAAATGAGGGCAGAGCATGAAGCCACTTTACTTTCTTAAGGAAATGAAGCGCTTTTTTTTTTTTTCGCTGCTTCTCCCTCCAGTTTCAGCCGGCTGTCACCACCCAGCAGCCGCTCCGAGACCTGCGCACCAACCGTGTGCACCAGGAATTTCCTTTGGAAGCCAAGCAATAATCTTTCAGGCTTTCCATTTCCTCCGCTCAGAGGCGAAAGGCCTCTCTCTCTCTCTCTCTACAAACTCAGTTGTCTAGAAAAGGAGACACTGCAGGAAAAAAAGGCAAAGCGATTTGTGACACAACTGGGCTGCAGCATTAAGGTGAAGGGGAGTCCTGGTGGAAAACTTTGTGGAGTGCTGATCGTCTTCCTGCAACCGTGCAGAGACGGATCAGACTTCCCCAATGAGAAGACAGCCCTCATCAACAAAAGGCCATATAACACTGTCAATGAACAGCTTGCATTGAGGCCGACACTGACTTCCCAAATAATATTTCTATCAGGGTCCTATCAGGTCCGCGACTAACATTACATCAACAATTCATCTGTCAGATAATTAGCAGCAAAAGGTCAAAAGAATAGTAAAAAAAAAAATGCCTGTCACAAGTTCTGAGAGCCCATCTTCAACTGTGTTGTTTCTTCTGACCAACAGCCACAATCCTCACATTTGAAAAGCCAGAATTAGTGAATATTTGCTTCTTTTGCTTAAGTGCACGACGGAAACAATTAAAGGATAATTCATTTCTCTTTTTGTGTCTAGTTCCTACTGGGAGTCACGGACTCTAATCGCTCACCATCTTCCTCTTCCCAGAGGCTGCGATTATAGATTATTTTCAGTACTGATTGACGAACTGAACATTTAGATTACGACATGTCAAACACGAAACGACGGCACCACAACCACAAAGTGTCTTTAAATTGTTTACACAGTCTGATCAGCAGCCACGAAAGCCAAAAATATTGATTTTAATCATTGTTTTAAAGACAAAGAAATCCTCTTCAAAGAAAGAGCAAATCCTCACATAGAACAAATGTTTGGCTCAATAAATGACAATGAATTTATGAACCTAAAGTTGGCCATTCATTTTCCGACCATCCACTTATAGCTATAAAACAGAGGAAACCTTTCACTTGATTTGTTTACAGGTCACTCAAGTTGCAGTGTACTTTGTTAGCCAATGGCAGGACTCCTATCCCAGTACAGGATCTCTAATGTGTAGCAACCTACAGGCCTCTCCAGCAGTGGGTTCACCGGCCCCTCTTTCTCCCCACCGTGTTGTTGTGACTGCACGAGAAGCCTCCTGAACGCTTTGACGCGTCAGTCGCTGTGCGCGTTTATAAACGCGTTGTGTGTCGGTTAACAACGTGTTTAGGCTTCACGTCACTTTAACTCGTTTGAATCGGTCGTTTTATTCAGCGTGTCACGGGCCGTCACGACTTCTTCCCGTCAAACAGGAGTGGAGGCAAACTACAAAAAAAAAAAAAAAAAGCGTGGAGCCGCCGCGAGCAACAGATGACGAGCAAAACAAACGCGCCTCAAGTGAATGGCGCTGTGCAGCTCGCGCTCGTGGGTGCTACACACGTCTGTTAAGACACTGTTTAAATCCACCCCGTGAGTTTTTACTACGACGGGTTAAAACCCCCAAAAATGTAAAGTGTCAAAGGGAAACAAAGAGGACCGCGTTACCTTGTTCGCAGCGGAGGAGGATTCAGACATTATCTCCCGTCAACTTCTCTCCTTCTCCTTCCACTTTTCCGTTGTGCCCTCTTCTTTATCTCCGTCTCTTCCCTGTAGAAACACACTCAGCAGCAGCCCGACTGCTCGGCTTGTTGTTGGGTGAGAAGTTCTTCTGTTCTTCACATAGCCTGCTTTTTCTGTTATCTGCTGGCCGGCTCCATAGCGCGGCTGTCGGTGTGAAAACTTCTTTTGTCTGCGTGTGTTTTCCCTTCATATGTCGGCAGCGTGCTGGTTAATAATCCCTTCCTGGAAGAGCAAGTCTCTCTCTCTCTCTTTCCCTCTCGCTCGCGCGCTCTCTCTCTTTCCCTCTAGCTCGCGCGCTCTCTCTCTCTCTCTCTCTCTCTCTCTCTCTTTCGCTCTTCCTCTCTCTCTCTCGCTCTCTCTCCCTCCCTCGCTCTCTCTCATTGATCTGGATGTGTGTAAAACGGCGAAATGACGTGAATTCCCAGCATTGAGCCTTGCCCCCTTTTAAAGGGAAACCCGTAGCAGGGAGCCGCAGCAGGTCGCAGCTGCATACACACAACTAACAGACACACCGCTGACCGACCGACGGTCTTGCTCTTTTTTAAATGTATTTTTAATCAAAACTTCATGTTAATGCAGTTGCACAACGGGCTGGACCGCCATGCTTTAATTACACAGCGTGCAGGGCAATAAAAGCAACAGCAAAAGTGGAACACATCACAGGAGATATGAAGGAATATCAGCATGTAGGACATTGGGGCTCCATATGAAACTAATTATTTCTTACTGATTAATACACATATTTCATAATATGCATGTAGCTTATCATTCGCAAACGTTGAAGTCAATCATTGACTTCCACTCATGAATTACAATTTAAAAAACTAGCATAGGCTACTGAAGGAATACTGTATGCAAAAGGAAATGAATATTACAACATGTAGGACAAAAGGGAATATGCTGAATACTTTTGAGTGTATGTTGTCATGGTGATTCTTGAAATCAATAGGCTGCAAGTCAAGTTGCACTGGTCAATGTGTTATCACTTATTTTCTTTCATGTTGGCAGAATGTATTCTCTTGTTCACACAAATGAAAGGGGACATTTTTATTTATTTATTTTTACATTCGACTGATCAGCTTTATGGAGGGAATAAAGGGCATTTAGATGAGGTGGTTGTCAAAGTGAGGTCCAGGGACCAGCTGAGGTCCTGCAGCTTGGTCCAGTTCCCCAGAAGGGAAAAAAGTTCAAAAGGTGTCTGTGTCCATGTTAGTACGTATGATGTTGGAATTCAGATGCAGTAGTCTGAATATCTGGATCAGTACTGCACTGGTAGACATACTAAAGCAGCACCAGTCACAATTGTTATATTAACGATGGATTAAAGGACTAATATGAATGGAGGGACTCTCACCAAAACGGAGCTAAAAGGAGGGTTAACATCAGAATCATCAGGTAGCCAGAAACACGACTTCAAATGAGTTCTGTGTCTGCAGGATGTGTAAATAAGCCAGTGGTGGTCCGTCAGGGCCTTCAAGGCCTTCTCTGCTGGCCTAAACAGAATCACAAAGTTATAGCTATTTTATAATTTAATACTTTTTCTTATTTTCTCATTGCACAGCTACTGTCTTCCTCAGTTGCTCTGCTTCCAGTGCAGCTTGTTTTAAGTAGAGCTTTTATCCAATCAGATTTCACCTCTGTGTCTCTAGGTAAGAAGAGAGGCCCGAGGCCTGCAGACTCACAAGTGAATCCCTTTGCAGTCTAAGTGAATGGGGACGATATTGTTGATTGTCATCGTGTTCAACCAATCAGATCTTTAGTTTGACATGTTGGGCGTATTCTTTGACGTGCCAGAGCCTGCTAGCTGGCCTACAAGTACGTCAGCATTAACGGGCAGCTCAGTTTTCAGGTGCAGCTCTCCAGTGAGGTGCAGCGTGTGCTGTGATTGGTCACTGTCGTGAACTGAAACTTAACTTGCCAGCAGAGCTTAGTTGGAGGAGTAAGAGTTCAAATTGAAAGATATGGAAGAAATTATAAAATTTGTAGGGTTTTGCTTGGTGTAGTTTATTTATTTTTTACCTAGCTTTGTTTTTTGAACACTCTATGGCTGAATAAGGAGGAGAAACGGATTTAGTGGCGGAGTTACTGACAACGCCTTTCTCAAGAAAGAAGGACATTTCAGGAAAAGCTGGAAATCATAATAAATGGTCAGTCAACCCCACAGCTGGCAGCCCTGACTCAGCCAGGAAAAGGATTTGTATGAACGGTATTTCTGGCTGACAGCATCGGAGAAGCGTTGCACATTTTATGGCTGGGAATGTGTTTCATTTTAACTGAGCTCTTGGTGTTCGGAGCTACGCTACGCTAACCTGAGGACGTCATAGCACGGCAGGACACAAGCTACGGTGCTTTTGAAAACTTTTGGAGAAATTCGAGTGGATCTACAACTCAACGAACACGTTCGCAGGGAAACAGCTGCACAACCGCGGCCCGGCGTGCGGTCTGCGCCGGCCGGCGGGCACCCTGGCGGAGGAGGGATCCCGGCCCCGCTGCGAACCGGCCGCAGCAGACCGGCGAAACACAACTGGGGAGGCTCGACTGTCACTGGCGTCCATGAATCGAGAAGGACTTCTTACTGGAACTGAAACGATGTACTGGGATTAAACTCTTTAAGTGAACAACATTCGGTAAGTGACAAACTGCGTGTGTTTGTTTACATAGTAACGTTACTACTGTTCGTTTGTCTATCGTGTCGTTTTTATGAATAATATTTGAATGGCTCGTGCTCTTGTGTGGTGGAATGCGTGGATCCGCTGCAGGTTTGCTGGATTGATGTGTCATAATGAGGTTATTAGGAGGTAATTCAACTGTAGTAGGACAGCACTGAAGGCCCATGTATAAAATGCACGGCCCGCCACTGAAATAAGCACATCCAATTATTAACGACTTGATAATGTGGCAATGTGGCATCTAAAGTACGGCTTGTTCCGCTGCCCCCAAGTGGTCAACAAATCAGTAAATACTGCTAAACAAAGGTGTCAAGGCCACCACGAGCTTCCAGAAAAGCTTCAGTGCTCTTTGGCACAGATTGCCCAAGTCTCTGGAACTCCTCTGATCTCTATTCGTCCAAAAGTGATTCCCTTATTTGGTGTTTTGATGATGATGAAATTATTTCTCAAATCTCCCACACAGGCGTTGGACTTAGTTGAGATCTGGAGATATGAGTTACATTACTATCCGTTGTTCGTGCCCTACAGAGCATCTGGCACGCGACAAAGGTCCCTAGTCTGGACACAAAGATGCCCCATTCATTTTACATGGAGCCATCGTGAGCCTCCAGGTCCCATTTGACAGCGAATCTGGATTACTTAACGGCACACAACAACAACAAAAAGAGAAAGAATGGTCTTGTCCTTCAAGCTTCAGAGTTTGTGGTGGCAGCAGATCACTTCCAACATGTACTGCGTTTTGTCTTGAGGGAGAGGGAGGGGGACAGGAAGCAATGAGGCTGATGGGAAATGTGCGGCGAGTTAAAAATGCAGATGAGTGAAGCTTAGGGACACTGACCAGTTCATCCTGATGCTGCAAGATGAGACCTGGTAAATAACTGCACTGGCTTGTTTTAAGTTATTTCATTTATTCATTTACTACAACATCTAATCACAGTGGTTCAAAAATCTACAGAAGTTGATCTCAATATTCGAATGTATTTATTGTTGGTTTTTTTAACACATTATGCAGCATGCCAACATTTGCATAATGTGTTAATAATAACAAGCTCATGTGCTAAAATAAAAAAAGTAAAATATGGATTCCACAGTGATTTCATGAGGTTATGGTTTTCAGAAGATGGTCTACTCTAGATTAAGGACACATTTAAAAACAAAACATTTGATTAAATATCAGTGATCAGCAATGATATACTAGATTATTTTACTGTCAGAATAAAATGTATTAAATTTGAACCACAGGGGGGTCACATTGGGTTTGATGGGTGGGATTGACAGAACACATTATATTTTTTAAAGTGGCAAATGTAATCCTACTGTAATGCAATTTACATTACACTGTAATAACGCTATTTGACAGAAAGGCAAGATAATAGCAATTACTGCCGGTCAGGAACAGAAAATACAGATTATTCAATAAAGATTATTAATTCATGTGTTGTCTTTTTTTTTTTTTTTAAACTTCTGCAACAAGTAAAACAAATGCAACCAGCTGATATCGTCTGACAGAATGTGTCACGTGATCCAGATGACTAATTATGTGAACATGACTCCAAATTACTTTCTTCATTCTTTTTTTATTTATTTCTGGTACTCAGAACATGTATACAAATATATATATATATGTATTTAGCAGATTATTCATATGTTTTCATGTCATTGTACAGGAGTGTGTGAGGTCACATAACACGCCGACGCCCCCAAGCGGAGGAGAGCAGCGTTACAGCATCACTTCCTGCTAAAAATAGGCCCAAGTTAAGTTTCGGTTTCCAATCATCAGAAATGATACCGTGCTTTCCGACTCCGCTGTAACCCGACAGCCGCCCAGCAGCGTCTCTCTTGTTGTGTTGGGTGGTGGAAGGAAACACGGAAGGAGCAGACCCAACACGATGGAGTTGGAAATATTGAAGTTCATCTGCGACAATAAAGGATCAGTCGACACTGATTATTTGATGTTTAACCTCGGCTCGGGCCATGCTATTGATGACATCATCGGCAACCAAGATAAATTTGCTTTGTGTTGTCCCTTCGGGCAGCCGAAGGTGGTGGCCAGGACCAAGCTGGGGCTGTGCAGAGTCAAAGCGTGTCTGGGGTACTGCTACTCGCTACACATGTGTAAGAAGTTCCTCTTCACCGGATCCTGTCCGTTCACTTATAGCAGGTAAATATGTCCGCGTAGTGTCGGGCTGAACTTGAGTCAGTGCTGGGCAGGAGAGGCCTGTGACTACTTCAAATTGTTATTGTTTTTTTTTTTAAGGGGTGTTTATTGTTGAAAATCGAATTATCAGCATTTTCTATATGTAAATAAAGCTATTCAGTGCAGAGCGAGACTGTCACAGGTTTGTTTCGGTGCTTTTATTGACTTGTTTTTAAGGCCTTGACACGTGATGCGTTCAAGGACTGTTGGTTTGCAGTGTCTTAAAGATTAGCATGGACACCATGTAGCTACAGGCTAATTAACACAATGAAGTCTGACGGTCCCTTATAGTCTTCAAGTAGCTTCAAAGTTAAAAGTGATGCTTTTTAAGGAATAGTCCGACATTTTTGTTAAAAAACACTTAGGTTATTCACCTCAGGCAGAGAGTTAAATGAGTATATTGATCCTGAATATGACATCTTTACCGTCTCATTGGGAGTCTGTGTGTGTCACCATGACAACATCACTACAGCAGGTGTGTGTGGTGCAAGCAAGGGCCCCTGAAAGTAGGGGCCATTGGCCCCCCTACTTTACACCCCTGGTCCGATTCATCATTGTGGCTAGTGTGATTCCACCGCAAGATGATCTCTAGTTATTTATGTATGTTTTTATTACAAACGGGTCGGTGTACTGTAAGAACATGGGATGCATATTTGGACAGTCCATTATAGCATCTTTAGTTAAGGCATCAAGGATGGCGTATTATGGGCCATTATGTCCAGAACCGTAAGTAGCAAATCTAAATACGCTGCACATAGTGACAGAACAGATGTTTCAAGCACAAAACAAGCTATAAATAATTATGTTTAGGTAAAAGCGTAGTGTAAACATTTTAGGGTTTGCTTTTACGGGGGGGGACTTAAAGTTACTGTGTCGGATTCCACGCAAGATCAGATGACATTATGCAGGTCTACTAGAGACCTCTACTAGGGAGGCACAGTAGAACCAGAACCAGGACTAAGCGGGGCAGACTTTCAGAACCCGCTGCAGTAAAATGAGCGCTTTTCTTAAGGCACTCTGGTGCTCGGAAACACTACCACTTTCGTCCACAGGGACCGCCAAAATCACCACTAAATGAAAGTTCCTCGTAGTAGCTTTAAGTGCCAGACTTTGTGGAACTTTTCGGGGAGTTTCAGTGTATGTTTTAGCTACATGCTAAATACCGTACAAACATGAGTGGTATCGATCTTTTCATAATTATTAGCAAGGAAGAAAATAAGCATATTTCCCAAAAAGTAATCCATACATTTTGAAAACATTTGTCACATACTGTGTATATATTTGATGTGAATTTCATATGAACCCCATTCTACAGTAGTAGTTGTAGTAGTAGTAATACTACTAGTAGTAGCAGTAGCATCCTGCTAGCTGTGTTTCACAGTTCAGGTGCAAAGGTGACCATTAGGTTTGTATCAGTCATGAATAACACGTCCATTACCTTTGTGTAGCTGCTACTATAACTCCCATTGGTTTAAATGTGCTGCTTCAAGCATGTCTATGTAGATGTAAGACTTTTCAACCGACACATGAATGAATAAGAAACTTTCATATCCATTCAACATGTGCTCTTATAGCTACATTTAATATGTTGCGTTTACAAGATGTCATGCGGGAATTTATTCTTTTCCGAAGCAACCGTATTTTTTAAATCAAACTCACGCACGTGCTATGTGTCTTGTGCTCTTTGGTGACAGGTCAGGATGCAGATTCTCCCACCAGCTGGACTCGGATCACAATATGTCGCTGCTGAGGATGCATGAGCTGGAGAGTCTGAGCCAGACGGAGCTGTTGCTGTTGCTGATGCAAAGCGACGACTGGCTCCTGCCTCAAGTAAGTGTCACTTCAACCAGAGCAGGTTTCCCTATTCAGATTGTTGGATCTGTTGCCTCCGCGTATGGAAGGGTACACCGATCCTGAAAACGAGTTCTTTAGAGTAGCAGAAGTTTTATTGACTTCATCAACACATCTGTATTTATCACCTTAAAGGGCCTTTCCTTGCCTTTTGCTTCGCTTGGTTGTAACCGCCTTTTCTCCCTTCTCCCAGATATGTAACAATTACAACAACGGTGGCGGGGAGTTCGGCCTGTGTAAGGACGGCTATGATTGCAAGAGGCTGCATATCTGCGAGAAGCACATGAACCGCGACTGCAGCTGCATCAAGAACCATGATTTTAATGCAGCACAGCCATACAAGATCCTGCAGGAGAGAGGCGTGCATGACGACCTCATTCCCTCCCTGCGGTCTGCTTATGCGAACATAATGGCTTTGAAGTACTTCGACAGACAAGGGGGCAACTCCTCCACTGGTGAATTCCCTGCCGCCGCTGCCAACAACACTGATGCGAGCAGCGATGGTTGGAATTCAGAACAAAGGCAGCGGTACAGAGGGAGAGGGAGAGGTGGCTACCCGGGCAACAGAGGTAACAGAGGCAACAGAGGCAACAGAGGCAACAGAGGCAGCAGAGGCAACAGAGGCAGCAGAGGCAACAGGGGAAACCCGGGCAACAATCAACCGCGGCCACGAACCTCTTCCCCCGATGACGTCGACGTTGACATGGACGATTTTGATCTGTACAGCGAAGATGGACTGAGCGGGGAGCCGCGGCCGCTAAACTCCTCCACCAGTGACATCTCTGACGACGGGAGGGCCGCTAGAGGGCGCGGTGGCGGCGGCAGAGGCAGCCATCAACAGCTCCCGGGAACCCGCTCCACTATCTTTGGTGCCGCCAAATACGATGCCAACAGTGCCGGCGGACCGGGCACGAGGCAAAGGCCCGTCAGAGGTGAACTACGCCAGCTGCAAAAGCTCTCATTCAAAATGTCGTTGGAGAGAACTGTAAAATGTAAAAACTAAATCGTGCACTTTTTGTTTGTGTCCTTCAGATAAAACCGAGATATGCATGTACTTCGTCAAAGGACGCTGCATACATGAAGACGGTGAGTAATCAGTGATACATGACAGGTCGTCACGTAAAACAGTAATAAATACACTCGTTTTGAGTACCGAGGTGCAATTGTCACATTTATTTTTAATTTTTTTTGTGGTTCATTTTGTCTTTAATGACCGATGTCTTCTCAGAGCAATGCTTTAAAGTCCACGACAAGATGCCGTACAGATGGGAGGTCAGAGAGGACGATGGGTGGACCGCCTTGCCTGATAACGAGGCGATCGAGAAGGACTACTGTGACCCTAAAAACACATACAGGTACTCTCTACTGACGTTTCTCTAAAGAAAAAGTTTGACATTTTGAGAAAAACAAGTATTCAATTTGTTTTGCAGAGATTTAAAAGGTTGAGGCCAATCTTATGTCAGTTGGGTAAATATGGAGGGAAACAGCTAGCTTGGCTCTCTGTCGCTCACTGAATCAACACATTCGGCTCGTTTGTTTAATCCCTACAATAACCATATTGTAAGAACAAGAATACCAATATCCCATTTCTTAAAAGGAATAAATGAAAAAGCGTTTTGCTTCTTTAGTTCAATATCATACTGTTTGTTTGGGTGGGAAGCAAAGCAGAGAAGTATCACTCAGGTGTAAATCAATGACATATTAGTTATGGAGACAATATCGATCCAAATAAAAACCACTGTGTCGGTGTAACGTAATCGATGACTTGCTGTTAAAATGAACTGAACTCTATGAATTAATGTCTCTCTATTTTTTGCTGTATTTTAGTAGAGGCAGCCCACCGGTGCATTTTGACACGATGACCCGCGGGTCGAACGCAGTGCGTCGACTCTCCACCGCAAACTCTTTGCTTGAGCCGACCTTCATCCACACCACTGAGTGGGTTTGGCACTGGGAGGATGAGTTCGGGAAGTGGAACGTTTACGCTTCAGCTGTGAGTAACTGGAGTTGTTTCCAAGTTTGATTTAGTGGTGATCGTGCGGACAGCGCCACACACTCGTTTGAAGTGTGGCGATGCTGCCTTTTTGCATTTCCTATGTTCTGTTAAAGCTGCTCTCGTAAAATGTTTAATAGCAACACTGGATTAGTTATGTAACGCTATATGGGTAATATTCTGAAATAGGGAACGTCCCAGCCTCCCCAACCTCACAGCTAATCAAGGCGTATATTATCTGACCGTGCAAGTCTGATCAAAGTTCAGTAACGCCACGTCATCAAAACCTTGTAAACACTGGCACAGTTCCTCATAGATAACAGTGTGAGTTTAGCAAACAGAGGAGCAGCATGAACAAATAGCACCAGCAGCAGCACCAGCAGCAGCAGCCAACGGTTTCATTGAGGATATGTGCACTGACAACATGCCACCGCAAGCAAAGCTAGCGGAGATGATTTGGGCTAAAAAGAAAAGGAGGTAAAAAAAAGGTCAATTCACCGCTATTCAAGGGACATTTTGCAGTCGTGCCACAACCCTAAATGCTGCTGTGGAGACAACAGTTCACTGCAGCAAACTCAAACTTTTGCACGCTAGGAATCATATTCTCACGTTATCAGTTCATACATAGAGCTAGGGCTGCACGATTATGGCCAAAATCATAATCGCGATTATTTTTATCAATATTGAGATCACGATTATTTATCACGATTATTCTTTAATTTTAGGGACAACATCTTTTTATTGCACTTTCACGTTTAAGTGAACGCAGCATAATGCTGCGTTCACTTATTGTGAGTGTTGATGGAGCTGCTACCATGTTAGCATAGCCTAGCACCGATCGATCCGAGCTCCATTGAGAAAACAAGTATTTTAAAAGTTATTTGCTTGTCGTCTTGCGGAGAGAACTAACAAAACATGAATTCAGACAAATCGGCATCATTAGGTAGTTATTTCGGAGTCCCTTTTTGTCGGTTTATTGCAGTTAAATCACAGCCAAATCAGTTTATTTGGGGCTCATACAGCCGTAGTAAACAGCGGACGTGTGGCTTGCTAGACACAATGAATACATCTCGATAAAATCCACGGAGCTCCTCTGGACAATGTTATTAACCCAGACATGACGGCGTTTAGTTTCCCGTGATATCTGGGACTTCCACAACACGTACTAAGCAGAAATAGAGGTTATTTTTTCAATGGTTGATGGCGGACAGTTGAACGTCTTTCAGGACGATAAGCCCCGCCCCCTCTCCAGCGGTCCATTTGTGTTCATTCGCGCGATTCACGCGAATTAACACAAATGGTCCCCGGCGAGACCGGCGGCGCGATGGACATGAATTTGCGGCGCGATGAATTCGCACCGTGTTTGGTGTGAACGCAGCATAACGCACTCTGTGCATATGATTTTTTCTTGTTTAACATCACTTGCCCTAAATCGAAAAAACTTCCAGATAACTGATGATGATCCTTTTCGAGGGACTAGCTCCTCGCCTTCTGCTCCTGACATTTTATTTACCTTTCACACGACACCCGTGACCGTCTGCTCTGTTGTCTGTCTCTCTACTCTTCTACTAATACCGGAGTCGACTGCAGACAGAACTTTTTTTGAGGCTGCCGCTGCAGGGTGCGTGCATGACACCTCCCATCTCGTTCTCCCCCGGTGGTTGGCTGACTCTTAGTTGAGGAAGCGCTTGATTTGATATGTAGCAGAGCACGCATTTTAAACGTCAATATCGCCGACGATCATGCTCATTTAATCATGGCAGCCAAAATCGTGATCGCGATTAAAATTCGATTAATTGTGCAGCCCTACATAGAGCTCAGGCGGTGTGGCAGCATCCCTGAGGAAAGAGATGAGCAGCAGCCGAGATTGTAGCCTGGTTGCATAAATTAGAATTTGTCATGCTCATATTGGACTCTTGAATTAAGAAATAAAGCTTTAAAAGGCGTTTACTGGAGCTCCCTCGGCTAAAGCCGATCCAACTTTCAGAGCTGAGCCCGTCTCAACAGTTTGACTTTTGTCCTCGTTTACACTTCCACAAAGAGCATTACGGGAAGTTACCGATTACACGCATTCAGAGCAGCGTGTGAACACAGCATTAACGTTGTGATTAAAAGACGAGATCAGACTGCATATTCACGTTGTTCCTCACACTTCAGTCAAATTAATTCAAGCACTGAAATTTAAGGCACTTGTCCAAAACCGATTTAAACTTTCTAAATTAAAATTCTGTTCTGCACATTTACACTAAAAATGGTGGCCAGGGAATATAATTAAATGTTAGCAACAGCAGATCTACTTTATCCTCTAATCTTTATTTATATAACAGGAAATCTTCAATTTAGGATTTTTTCCCAAATTTCCCAGATGAGACTAAATGCTTGAGAATGATGCAAAAAATAAAAATGTAGTTTTGGACAGCAACAAATACATAATTGAGTAACATTAAAGGAGAAAAATATGCATATTTGCCTTCTTGCAGAGAGTTAGATTTGAAGGTTGATACCACTCATTCATGTCTTTATGCTAAATATGAAACTAGTGCTAGCAACTGGTTAGCTTAGCTTAGCACAGAGTCTGCATACAGGGGGAAACAGCTAGCCTGGCTCTGTCCAGAGATAACAAATCTGCCTACAATCACCTCCAACACTCACTAATTAACGCTTTCTTTTCAATTTGATGACAAGACTGGTAGGTGGATTCAGTCCCCGGCAAGTTGCTTTCCTCTGTTTCCACTCCTTATGCTAAGCTAAGCTAACCGGCTGCCGGCGCTAGCTTTATATTGTAGTTAGCGTACGAGATAAGTGTTGCTTAGCAAGAAAGCAAATAGGTGAGTTTCCCAAAGCTTTTTTCTTTGAAACACTTGGCATTGCACTGAATTAACTGCAGTAAACACTAATTTGAACGTTTTTTCCTGCAGGTAATCGTCTTTTTTGCACACGATACCAACCCGCTCATGATTGGTCATTGGTCACCATTTTGTTTTTATGTTTTGAGGTAAAAACTCGACTCATCTGTCTTGTGTTGCAGGCTGCTGGACACAAAGCAGCGGACATGGACTGCTCTACACTGGAGCGGAGGTTTCTGACCAATGACAAAGATGTGGTGGACTTCACCGCCGGTTCACAGTCATACTCGCTCAGCTTGCAGGGTAAACAAATGTTACGCAACAGATCTCTCTGTTTACACTTTTGTGCATTTTGGACTATTCAAGCAGTATTCTAATCTTTTCTTTTCTCCCAGACATGATACAAACAAACAAGCAGTATGGCACCAAGAGGGTTGTGAAAAGACGGCCCCAGTTTGTCTCCGCGGCGGATGTCCAAACAAAGAGAGTGAGGTACGACATCTCAAATGTGCTGTGCTGGTGCCACTTATGTTTTCCACCTTTTTAAGAAACATTTTATTCAAACCCCTTCCCAATAAAACTAATCCTAATCCTACTTTGCTTTCTGGCCACAGACGGCCTCCCGGTCAACCGAATTCCACCGCTATTCCCGACAACTGGGACAGGACGCAGGTTCCACAAACAGGATTCAAGGTATTGTGACTACACCTTCAAACTGTTTTAGAAAAACAAGACTAACTGCTAGAAGTAGCCAAATCCACAGCATCATTTCATGGTGTGAGTATTTGCTTATTGTTCGTTATCTGGGTGTGATTTATTTATTTTTTGACAAAAGGGAGGAAAATAAATCAATGTAGTGTGTTTGGCAGCAATCTCAAGTTTCCAACATAGAACTAAGATCATACTGTAGAGCAGAAAAGTCAATGTTGACACTGTGCTGTTTTAGCAATCAGCAAATGTTTCATCAGCCGTCGGTAGCTCCTTTATTTTAGTTGTGCATTGCATTGTGGGAACTTGGTGCCCATCAACACCACACTTAAAAATCCAAAGTTCATTTCTTCATCAAAACTACATCTTTGTCATTTTTCCACTATGAATGCACTACAGAATTCCTCTATGGTACGCGATGGGGGCACAGCTAATGTTAGCTTGCGCGGTATCCATATTGTCACGATGGCACGAGATCACGCAAAAGTCCATCTGGTCAGGTTTCAAGTAAGGCGTTTGTGTGCGGTAAGCCAGAGCACGGACCAATCAGGGTCCGGTGAGGAGCTAATGGCAGCTAAGGGCGGGGCTTAGGTGTGTTACTGTTTGTTCTAAACAAAAATGGCGACTCCCGAAGAGGTTTGCGTAGATGCTACAATAGCATCAGTTACATCAGAACTGGAGAGTATTTCTTCATGGAAAGAAGAGCAAAGAACGTCACTGACGTCTTTTCTCGAGGGAAAAGATGTTTTCGGTCTTGTCACGACGTGAAACAATAGGGCTTCCAAAAGTCTATTTATTAATTTTATTGTCATTAAAACCTGTTAAAAGCGTAGCATTGTCAACGCTACTAAAAACACATGGGTGAGTCACACTGGTACACTGGGTGTGACGTTCCTTCATTACAATGAACATGGCACTGTTGTTTATCAGTCCCAAATACACCAGCCGACTGCTGTAAATACTCCAAATGCGTATTAATCCGCTGCTGAAAATAGTCCCCAACAAACGCACTGTTTTCTCCCGTTTATATAACGTTGGATAAAGATTACAGCGCCCAGCTGTTATAGGTTGTTTGTTTCCACCTGCAGCCTCAAATTACTTTTTGACTTTAATTCTCAAAAATAATAATTAAAACAACTCTGGCTAAAATGGAGAGAAATTACTGCTTGGAAGGATTGAAAAACAAGGACAAACTGTTCGACTGATGTGAAGCCCCTGAAACCAGGCCAACGTCAACCAGTCCAACCTGCTGCACCTGTAGGCAAAAGAATTTACACCAGCAGCTATAATAAGAGCAAAACATTCATTCTCCAACATTGAGGCTGCGGGCTGAGAGGGAGCTGCCTCGGCTGTATCACTCGTGTCACCTGCAGCCTCAAATGACTGTTACCTGCAGCCTACAAATACAGTATATAATACAAATAATAGTCATCATCCTAATAATACAAATACAATATTTAATAATGACATTAGGTTTTTTTCCTGTTTATGAGCCGCTTCTTTGACTTTACTAACAGCTGGCTCAGTAACTGTTCTCTATCTGACTCGTGGTGAGACACCACAGGATCTCACTATGAGGAACTCAGTAACGAACACACGAGAGATTGGATTTTCGTCAGTTCTCCGCAGATTTATTTGCATCACAAAGTATAGAAGTAAACCGAGCTGTCCGGAGTCAACTCACTTCACAGTAGCATTGTTCATTACTTTATACCTCCATTCTACCCTAAGTCCCCCCCCCCCCCTTCGGCGATGTCCTCCTCCTCCTCCTCTGAACTTTCACCGAGACAAGTTACACTGCGCACCTCGGACAAGTCATAACAGAGGTTTTTTTTGATTAACCACAGTCTCCTTCCCTACTCGTCTTCTCCTGATTCCTCCTCTTGTCTTTTCCCTCCGTTAGAAATCTTGCCCTACTTGTTTATCTACGTCATCCCCCCCTCTATCTTCACCCGGGCTCCAAGGCCGCTATACTAGACTCCCTGTCTCAGTGACGTGAATAACATATGACAATGATACAGGCCGACATCACAGCATGAATGTGAATATACATGTCGAATTATGGATATGATTGATTTTACACAAATATACTTCAAGACACAAATACATTTTCCTCCCACATTCCCCCCTTGAGTGACTCATACGAGGAAAATGTTAGAACCTCCCGCTGGTCTTCAGGTCCATGTACTTGGGTTTAGGTTGAAGCGATACAAGTTATATCTAAAAGAACATGATGAATTGCCCCAACAATTCCCCCCTTTGGCCATTCAAATATTTACAATTTATCAAAAACACCCACACATATCACCCCAAATGGTTTACATACGGACATCATTAAATCAATGAGGTTAAAGTCAATTTAAATGATTCCTTTATCAAGTAAAAAAATACAAAATAAAAGAAAGCAGCTGTTTTGTGAGATCATATTTCTCAGATAGCAAGCTGTAATAATCAACATAAGTATTAAACAGATATGTCACTTTCAAAGTCCTGCTCATCTAAGGGAGGAAACAAGTCAGATGTTGCAGGATCGACAAACCCCTGCTGAAACTAGACACAAATAAAATAAAAAATAATAACCCCCAAAAATAATAACCCCAAATAATAAAATAAATATAAACTCCATATAACACTCCATTAATGGGCCTCGTACCAAGGACACGTGTGTGAACTCCCCCTTAAACAACTCAGATTGTGTGGGAGACAGAGAAACAGAGACAGCAGCAGTATTTTCTGTCCAATGAATGTTCATTATACCATCATACATAACCTCTCTACTTCTCTCCCCTCTTGAAACAATACTTCCTCAAATCCTTCATCGAGTCCATCGAACATATGCGCGGTGCATTCTAGTGAATCAGCCTGCATGTGACATTTATACCTTTTAATAGTTGATGTGACTTGTGGTAACTTTCTATAAACCCTTCATTTTCATTCAACTACATCTGGTATGTGGGTGTGAGTGATGTTTGTATGGTTTCTAACGTGTGTGCCCCTCCTCCTGCTCCTCCCCTCCTCACGGCTGATGTCGAGCCCTCCCACCGGTCCTGTTTCCATGGAGATTGTGGGCAGTCTTTTAGACTTGATGGCACACAAAGTTTTCAGCTGGTGTGCGTTTCTCAAAGTCTCTGCCCCTGAATTGTCCTCTTCCAGTCATGGCCTGATTACATTGTCAGCTGGGCATCCTGGAGTCTTTGCTTGTTCTCTGTCGATGTACTGCTCCTCAGCATGTTGCCTCCCACACAATGTTGTGTTCACAACTTGTTTCTGCTGCCCCCAAGTGGTCCACAAATTGCAGTAATTGTATGCCTGGGTAAAAATAATGCTGTTTTCTCTGTGTGTTCTCCAGCGAGTCCCCCTCCTGCGCTCCTCGGATGGATTTAAGGAGCTTGAGACTCTTTTCTGTCAAACTATGAGAGGCTTTGACATTGTCAAAATAGAGAGGGTTCAGAACAAACCTCTTTGGGAGTTTTTTCAGTGGTACGTATGTGATTTAAAAGTGTCATCCTCTAATAGCCACGTATTAGTATTTATTACTATCCCGTGGTTGCCACTTGTGGCCGCTGTTGAGCCGAAGTTACAGTTTCTCTCATTGTTAGCGCTCATTCCTAAAAGTATCAGCTTGATTTACAGTTTCTGATTTATTCTTCCTAAATATAGCCAGAATAATCAGATGAAGAACAGCAACAGCGGGCGCAATGTGGCGGAAAAACAGCTTTTTCATGGCACTGACTCTAAATACGTAGATGTCATCTGCCACACCAACTTTGACTGGAGACTTTGCGGAGTTAATGGGACTGTTTTTGGCGAAGGTGAGTTGAAGAAAAATGAACTGTGGGCCACTTACTGAATTGAGAACAAAAAGATGTGCAGTTGTTGTATTAAATTAAAAAGAAAGGATGGGACGGTTTCTTAGATTAAAGCTACGCGTCTCACACAGATTTAAAGGGACAGTTCAGGTAGAGCAATTTCAAGTTCAAGAATACAATTTGCAGATTAAGCAATAGTTAGAATAAACCATAGTGTCTTTTCACATACAGTATAATAGCAATACAATAATCCCAACATTTTTAATCTCCAAACACAGGTAGTTACTTTGCCCGGGACGCAAAATACTCACACAGCTACACCGGTAACTCTGATGTCAAATCCATGTTCATCTCTCGGGTGCTGGTGGGATCCTACACCAAAGGGCACTCCAGTTACCGCCGACCTCCTTCCAAGGACGGCGGGGACATCAACTTCTTTGACAGCTGCGTAGACGACGTTACGGACCCTTCCGTCTTTGTTGTGTTTGAGAAGCACCAGATCTACCCCGAGTACCTGCTGCAGTACAAGACCACGCACCCACTTGTCTCCATGTACGGTGCTGCGGCAGTGCCGGCGCCAAAACCGTCTGTGGCAGTGCCGGCGCCAAAACCGGCACCGGCAGTGCCGGCGCCAAGACCGGCACCGGCACCGAGACCAGCTCCCCAACCGAGCGTGTCAGTTTATCAAATGAGCACACCCTCCATCCGACCCAGCGCACCAGTTTCTCCACCCAGTACACCCTCATACACACCCAGCACAAGAGTTTCTCCACCCAGTTTATCCTCATACAGATCCAGCACATCTGTTTCTCCACCCAGTACACTCTCATACAGACCCAGCACAAGAGTTTCTCCACCCAGTCGACCCTCAGACACACCCAGCACAAGAGTTTCCTCACCCACTACATCCTCATACAGATCCAGCACATCGTCTTACCAAACCAACACAGCCTCATTATACCAACCCAGCCCAAGATTTGCCCAACCATCGCCATCTCCTCCACCTCCCTCACCGAAACCAAAGAAAGATACCTGTGCCATTGCTTAGGGACAATGGTGAAGTGAGGGCAGGCCTTTTTTTTTTATGGATAATAATAATTCAAGGAGCTTTATGGTGCTTGTACAAACTGCTTTGGGTAGTTTGGCAATGGTATCCATCAAAGAGTGCAATGAGGAGTAGAGTGGCAGTTGTATCACTTAGAGTGCTCATTTATGTGGAAGAACATTCTAACTGTAGAATAATAATTCATCACACGGATATAAAACAGTGGAGTAGAAGAAAAAAAACACAGTGTATTGGAAATATTCAGTTCACAGTAGCCGAGTTTCCATCCAAAAGGTAACTTAAATTTGCAGAAAAAACATCTGCAAAATGCGAACTCATGCACGCCCCCGCCCGCTGCTGTTGTGCTGTTTTCCCAGTCGGAGTGCCGTTAAAGCAATGCAGGAGAAGAGGCAGCAACAAGACCACACAATTGCGCGCCTGTCAAACCGAGATGAAAGCGTGATAGAAATATGTAATTTCTGTTCGTTTCGTGCTTCATGTTTCACGTGTAGTGTCTCCACGTGCGTCTTATATGTCGGGATTTATTCACAAAGCGTGGTTCACTTCATTCATCAATACATCAATACATCAACTCTTCCACTAAAGACTTTTGTGACTGTTTCTCTATTTCCGTCGTGTCACTCTGGTTTCTTTTTTTGGGCATAAAAACAGACGGATGGAAAAGCACTTCTTGAGGTGTGGTTAACCTAAATGTATGTGCAGTTCATTTGAAAACGACAGAACTTTGCTCAGGTAATTGTATACATCACAATGACAAATACTCATGTTTGTTATATAGAATACATCCTATATATATTAATTATCACAGACAAAGATTGTGCTGCACAGCTCCTCTACCAGTAGAGGCCGACACAATCCTTATCGGCGTCCTAAAATGAGCCATAACACTAATAGCTTCATTCCAACAAGGTTTTGTAGTGTGTATGTAGTGTTTGAAGTTCAAGCACCGCTTGTATGTTTTTTTTGTGTTGAGTGTGACAAAAAACTAAAGAAATCAGTGTTTTCTTAATTGTACTGTTTGCAAAACAGATGTTGTGCATTTGAATCAATAAATAAATGTAATATTAACATAAACTGCACACAGAAGCAGCGTTTTATTTTCAGGTTTGCTTCTTAAAGCTGCAGTTCTCTCTTGTCTGTCTCATAAGTGAATTGAACAGGCCACCAGCGTTGAGGGTTGAGCCTCTTAGTGAAATGAGGCAGGGCATGAAAAATGATCAATATGGCTGCTGGAGTTTTCCTGTGACATTAGACAATTAGGCCTGGAACCCCCCACCCCCTCCCGTACACACACACACACACCAGTGTGTGTGTGTGCAACCGCCTCCTCTTGGGCTTCCTGACAATCTGCAGTGTGACTGTGAATATGTTTGCATGTTAAGATGAGATTTCACTTATGCACCCTGACTTATTCACATCTACACCTTAGGGATGTTGTGACTTCATGAATTTGTTCTAAACTGGAGAGCATTTTTCCATTCAGTGATTCTTATGGTATGCAGGCATTTTGCCAAATCACAAGACCACCAAACCTTCGTCCAGATATACTTTGATCAGTGCAAATGAAAGCAATCCTAACAGAAGGAATCATTAGAATAAACCACCTTGGTTTGGATCAAAGACGATTTGAGATGTATAGGTGCCCAATACAGCATTTCAGAGCATATATATAAATATATACAAATTATAATTTCACTTTGGGTGTGTGTGGCATACAGTACGTACTTAATTAATAGAAATAATTCCATGCAAACCCCGTGCCATTTCAAAGTAAAATTGTATCGTTGTTTGAACAATTCATGTGATAACCACACAGAGGATTTACAAGCACGACTGTTTACTTGGGGGTTGGTGTTTGGAGGACTGTTTCCCCCCCCCAAGGGACCCGCTCTGTAAATGGTGAGCACTAATTGAGGACATTTATTTCCATACAGCCTTTTTCTCCGTGCAGGAAAAAGACGGACAGCTCTGATGGTACAGTAGATTACGGAGAGACCATTCCCAGGGTGAGAACGGATTTGCCTGTCACCACCAGCGCATCCATTTCCCCGCTCCATTGTGCGTTTGCTGCCCATTAAGATGGAGCTGTCCTATGGGAAATGCAGCTGTGCCCCGCGGGGATGCGACAGCCCACCCAGTGGCAGTAAACACCCCCTGACATTAACCAGCCTTCTTTCTCTGCCTGCGTCTGTCGTTCGTCGGTAGACAGAGCAGATCCTCCAGAGCCAGCTGCGAGGGGCTTCCAGGCCTCAGCATATCGGGAGATCTGTTTTTCCTGCATTATAAGAGCTTATGAATTAAATATGACTCCTTTCCCCTTGTTTGCCCGCACCCCTGCTGGTGTTTGAGGTGTTTATGTTTCTGCTGAGTCACTGGCCGTTTTGTTCCAGCTGATGGAAGAGCGCTATAGCGGCATATAAGCCCCGGAGGGTGAGAGGGAAGTGAGTCAGATCTTTATTTGGCTGAGAGCAGGAGGGGGTTTTGTTGAGTTTCTCAAATGTTTGTGGTGCTTTCCATAACAGCTGCGGTCAGCAGATCTGCTGTATGGGCAGCCTCAATAAATAAATAACGCACCTGTCGATCAGACAATTATTATTAAAGGTGAAAGGTGAGTACATCTGACATTGGGCTCAGGCAGGGAATTGCTTTTCGGCACAAAACTGGAGCCAAATGAAACATTTTCTATGTTCTGAGATGTATGATCCCTTACTATCTAGGGGTGTGGGGTTTGTAAATGTCTTTTACAGAGTCTGTGCTTTTTTTATTGTGTCTTTTAGTGTCGGTCTGTCAGTCCACTTTGATCCGGGTTGCAGAATCTCAGATTGGATGGATTGACGTTAGATCTTGCACAGACGTTCATGGTTCCCAGAGGATGCATCCTGGTAACTTTCAAGGGCCCTTGATTTTTCCTCTTGTGCCACCATGAGGTTGACATTTTTGTTTGTTAGTCAAAAACAACCATTGGATGAGTTATCATGGAATTTGGTTCAGACATTCATGTCCCCCTGAGGTTGACTTGTAATATCTTCAGTGATCCCTCCCTTTCATTTAGTGACACCAGGTCTCATGTGTCCAGTACTTTATATTTAATGTGTAGTTATGACTGAATATCTCAAAAAATGTGTTTAGTGCGAATTAGCAAATGTAGCATGCTAACATGCTAAATTACGATTGAGATTGAACACGGTAAACATTAAACCTCCTAAACATCAACATGTTAGCATCGTTAATGCGAGCATGTTAGCATGTAGCTCAAAGCATCGCTGCGTGTCTGTAGAGCAGGGGTAATCAATTACATTGAGAAAATCTCCTTGTGCAAAGGTCCGGAACATTACAATAATATCTAACTTGCACTTTGTAGTGCCATATATATATATATATATATATATATATATATATATATATATATATATATATATATATATATATATATATATATTCAAGAAGCCTAGTAGTAGTAATGTCTCTGTGTAGTCAACAACTGTCAAATCAAATAAAGAAAGTACACATCAATTATATTTATTATTCTCAGTTTTCAAATTTAACTAGATGTATTATAAATAATACATAGAAATACATGAATACATTTTCTTCTCATTTCAAGTAAAATGAGGGCTGGATTAAAGAATAAATTACATAACAAAGCTTTTGAAAAATGTGCATCTTAAAATGAAGTAATTCATTTTAGAAAAAATTATTTCACTGAATAGTCCTGCAGCTTTAATTTCAGTTCATTCAGGTGTGAAGTGATGTCAATCAAAAAAGCCACAATATTATATTTTTCTCATCTTAAAACTAGAGTGCATGGACTTTATCTGTGGTTATTAAACCACTTGTTTCAGCTCTATTCCTCTCTGTTCACATCATTGTTGGACAGTGAATTAAAGTGTTAGGATTCTGAGCATACTGGGCTCTTAGGTTTATTTTCTGTGAATTAATGTCAGATGTGAGTGGGTACTCCGAAGATTTCACTTACACGAGTCTGTCCATTCTTAATTACAGACTGGTCTCTCAGAACACTTCTCTCTTTTTGGAGCTCGTCTTGTGAGATGACTCACGTAACAACGTCCCTGCTCTGCGCTATATTTCCTCGTCTCTCCCCCGTGTGTCATGGTGTGTGAACACCTCACTCGAGTCAGGAAACGTGTCAGAATATTCATATTTGATTGGCTGAGCTGCATCACGTGATGTGTTAATTACAACGCATTGGTCGGTGTGTTTCCTGCACCGCTGAACAAGTAACAAGCCGTAAATGCTGGAATAGCATTTAGCTGGAAAATTTAATAATTCTCAATTATCTATCGGTTTTAGGTCCTGGGTCCAGATACAACGGCGTCTGGGTCTGCGGTCCACCAATTGGTGACCCCTGTTTTAGGTGATTTGAGGGAGTGATTTGGGGAGCAGATAGTATTTTTTCCCTTTGTTGCTGCTGCACTTTCTTGGATTTAATTTTTCCTCTAGTTATACTACAACTTCTTCTTTTACTATTGTATATTTATACTTCCTGTAATAGAATGTGGCATATAATCAAAAACTGTCTTTACTTGAGTTTCGGGAAGAAACAGGAAGCAACTGGGATAATGGGAAATGTGGTCTTAATGTAATGTGTGAAACGGAGACTATCCTCTGAGACTGCACCCTCAGCATAGTTTCTATTTTTGTGCAGATGCGTCCTGCTGTGATTGGATGGCAACATTTGTGCTGCACTTTGGGGATGCAGTCTGTGTCTCTGTTTGTGTCTCAGATGCAACATCTGTTTCGTTGATTCAAGAGGGATCAGGGGCAATGACTGCATTCATGGCAGAGAGTTGGTTATGTCATGAATTCATGCCGACACCATTAAACAACCAATCGAAGCTGAAGCATAAAAACGGTGATTTGGGCTCAGATTCCTATAATTTGCCTGTAAATATCCAACTTAATGCTGATGAAAGATTCCACTGCAGTGTCACAGTAAATGTGGAATTAATGAGTTGCTATCGCAGCATCTGTGAATATGCCAGTTGCCCTCAGAGGGCTGGAAGCTGGACCATAGCTTCTCATTAAAGCGTAATTAGCTCCAACACAATCCCAGGATTTGTACATTCATCCACACAGCCAACCATGAATTAATTAAAAGTTTTCTTAATCCTGCTTTGTGCTTATGATCCTGTTGTGTAATGTGTTGACCGCAGACTGCAGTGTCATAATTAGGCTCTGTAAGTTCTCATTATTATTATGAACTTCTGAAATAAAGCCTATGATCCAATATTTGATTAAATTACCCAGAAGACAAACTACATATGTGCTATCAGCATGCTGTAAGAATACATTGACTTTTGACCACACAGGCCAGCCGACTCCACAACAAACAGACTGGAGCTACTCAGTGGCTTCACGGCTGCAGAGTGTGTGTTACAAGAGATTAATGATGTTGTTATTACACTCAGTTACATCAGTGACAGCTGTGGGTCGGCATGTTCTTCTGTGCCTGAGTGCCGTCATGAAATATTCACCTCTGCTGATATCAGCATGAGAGATATCTCCATCATTGAACTTTCCAGTTATGTTTTCTTCATTCACTATCTTGTCGTGATTTAACATGTTAGAGGACACCTTTACGCACCCTTCAAAGTATTATTAATTGATTTATTGGGAGGGGGCATTGACGTTCGTTATAGCTAACGGGTTAGCAAACAGTGACCTATTTACACATCCAGCGGACACGGAGCAGCATTAGCATTTATTTGGAGTCGTGTTTCTGGCCACCAGATGAATGTAAGTCAATGTTCACTCTCCTGTGTTGGTCTCCACCAACTACGGAAGAAGATATCTGGTTCTTTAAGTGGCTAGTTAGTTTGCGACTCGCCAACTGGCCCTTTTGTGTTGGGCAGGTAGCGTGTGGTGGTTTTGAGCACAAAACCCCCGGAAGCCCTAAACGAATGCCATTATCTCGAGATCCCAATCTAATTATGTCAAAAAACTTGTTTTATTGAGATAACAACATAAAGCAAAAGTTCGGGGTTGAATGCATTCAATCGTGCTGACAGTGATGGACTTGGTGAAAGTGAGCACAAGGGTGCATGTTTGACTGCGTCAGGTTTTCAAAATATGGTGTTCATGAGGGCACATACAAAATACATATCTGAAAATATGATTTACAAGAAATATAAAACATGTTAACAAGAGTATATACAAAAGACATATATGGTAATTAAATGACATGAATTATATTCACTAGAAATATAAAACGTGTTACAGGGCTTTCGTACAAAACAGCTACATGAGATTTGAGCTAATTATGATTAACGGAAAGCATGTTGTTTTACAATTTCCACCTGCACCAAATTTGATATTTTGCTAATCTATTTACTGAAGAAATTGTCTGAAAGCTCCAATTAAACAGTATTTTGTGAGTGTTTTTGTCCACTTTGACATTGACATATAATTGCCCTATGAAGTCAATATGGCTAACGCATTAGCAAACAGTGGCTATTTACATATTTAGCAAAGAAAGAGCAACATTTTCATTAATCTGGAGTTGTTTTTAGCCTGTTTACTTTTCTAAGTCCTGCAAAAATAACTGTCTCTTTAGCTGCCAAATGCTCCACTATGTTGGCTCAGCAGAGGATGTACTTCCTGAGGCAGCTGATGAAATTCAACCTGCCAAAGACAATGATGGTGCACTTCTACACAGCCATCGTTGAGTCCATCCTCTGCTCCTCCATCACGGTCTGGTACACTGCAGCCACTGCCAAGGACAAGGGCAGACTGCAGCGCATCATTCGCTCTGCCGAGAGGGTGATTGGCTGCAATCTGCCGTCCCTCCAGGACTTGTTCGCTTCAAGGACCCTGAAGCGAGCAAGAAAGATTGTAGCCGACCCCTCTCACCCTGGACACAAACCGTTCGAGCCCCTTCCATCTGGCAGGAGGCTGCGGTTCATCAGGACCAAGACCTCACGCCACATGAACAGTTTCTTCTCGTCTTCAGTTGGGCTCATCAACAAAGCCCGGGACCCCCACTGACTCTGTCATCCCCAGGACAATTTCTTACCGGTCACTCCCCTGCACATCCCTTCCCTGTTTCTTATTTAAATACACTCGACACTTTTACATTACACTTACATCTCACTTGTTTATAGTCCTGTTATCTGTTCGTTTGTGCACTTTATTTTATATTTCCCTTTATTTTATATTTTACTGTCAATTTTAATATGTTTCTACTGTGTTGATTATTGTTGATTGTTTAATGTTATGCACCACCCGCCATGACAAATTCCTTGTATGTGCAACATACCATGGCAATAAACGGTTCTGATTCTGATGTTCATTAGCAAGTTGCTAACTTTATCCATTAGCTGTTTATTGGGAGGAGAGTGTACAGTGGGTTAATCAGCTCTTTCGCTGACCTCAGCTTTAGTTCCATTACGGTCTAAATGAACAAGAATACCACAGTCTATAATCAAAAAACGACATTCTTTATATAATGTTTTGTGCAAATTATTTGAAAAAAAAAGAAAATCAGAAATGTATGATACATTTCAGTGGGATTTGGATAATAAAACAACAAAACAGGTATATTTAAAATATATGAAATACTATTTCATTATCGTAATTTGTTATGCTATCTTTGTCGTGCTTCGCATTTTATTCCTTTACTGACGGATGCTGAGTTTCATGCACCGACTGCGGTAATGAAAGCACTACAGACAACACCCCTCACGTTCCCAGCATGCATTGTGGAGAGAGAGAGAGAAAGAAAAAGGGAGAGAGAGAGAGAGAGAGAAAAAGAAGAAGAAAAAAAAAAAGAGAGAGAGAGAGAGAGAGAGAGAGAGAGTGGGGGGAATTTGCTGGGAGGCTGAGGAGGACTGTGGACCTGAGCGTAGAAGAAGAAGAAGAAGGAGCATCATTAATAGAAGAAGAAGAAGAAGAAGAGGAAGGGTCATTATCCGATACTTGCTCATCACTGACAACCGCTCAGGTAAATCAATTATATTATATATATTCCTACCATCCTTCCTACGTTTGTTATTTCCAACATTTGTCTGCCGGTGTGTGTGTTTCGTGCTGCGGGCTGTGCTCTGAGGAGAAATCAGCTGCTTCACACAGTGAAGCTCATCTTTTATCATTAGCTTATTATTCCTCGGATAAAATGGACCTGAGAGCGCAGCGTTCTGCCGAGTCAGACCGGTGTGAGTGGTTTGACAGCTCGGTGATGTACTGTATAGTAGGTTTGTGCAGGGATTCCCTCAGCCATGTCTCTGCAGCCTCCAGTCGCTCCTCCGATGAGCGGTTCATTAAGGGGAGGGGGGGGGGGGGGGTATCCATTTCATGATTGTGTCCGTGGAATACAAAGGCGAGACGGCGGGTTATAAAGTCACTATAATAGACACTGACCATCCTGCCTAGAGATGAGAAACTGATGCAGTAAAGCCAATTTTTGGCGCTAATTAGGAGGATATTCATCTCTGAACTTACAATAATGGCCAGTTTTTCACCCATATTTTACGAGTTTGGCCAAAGTGACCGACCCATGTTGAATATCCTGTCGATATAAAATAAATACTATGCCCACTTGGGTCACAATATGAACACACCTGTGACATATCGTCGCCCTTTTGTTTGATGTGTTGAACGTTAGCAAGCCGTTGCTTATTCAACACACCTGGTGGATATGGAGCCACGTGTTTCTGGCCACCTGCCGAATATAAGTCCAACATTCACTCTCTTTTCAGCTCTCGTTTGGTCTTCACCAACTCTTGGGGGAAAAGTCTGCCTTTCTAGTGGTGTTATGGTGTTAAATGCTCCATAATGTTCATTATTAGTACCTAACTAGCAGGTGTGCCGTGGTTTTATTAGCTTTTTTAGGACAAAACCGCTAACGTTACCTGAGCTTTTGCTAGCGCTAAGCTTTTTGTTATTTACCGACACCTGAGAGAAATAGCTCTCATTTAATTTGCTAAATGCTCGACTATGTCTACTATCTAATCGCTAAGTGGTATGCAGATAACGTTAGCATACATGGAGTTTTTAGAGTTTTTTTGTTGTAGCCAAAAACAGATGCAGCTGCAAGCTATGCTAACGTTAGCGGTGAGAGGGAAACAAAACCTTAAAATTGAGCGCGGGAAAAGCAGAACAATGATTTTAAAGGCACTTACGAGTGACTTCTTTCATATACAAGTGGTCGTTAACATTGATACAAAATTTTAACCACCATATATTTACAAGAAGTGGATACAATTGCCACTCAAAGACCCTTAACACCTAAACAACTATCCGTGGGTGATGGGGACGCTACCTCCATATACAAAAGATGCTGTGTTACAGCGCAGCTCAGCCTTTAACATTGATGACAATGACGCCATAGTGAAAAATAAACACAATTCAATATTAATCAGGCGTTCAGGAGATGGGCACAAGTCTCCAAACACATGCCCTCAGCATGAAAGACAGGTTACAGCCACTAATGATCCCTCTTATTCTGGTGACCTTTTTGTCCTTATCAGCTGGGTCGGTGCCTCTCTGTGCACCAGACCTCAGAGAGAACAAGTGCCCAGTTTGTGATGGGAGGAGACTTAGAGGTAGAAACAAGTTGTAGTGATGTGGGGGCTGGTTTGTTGTGAATGGAGCTTTGAATCAATATGCCGCTGATGCTGTTTGTATGGAAATGATTCATCAGCAGCCTGTTAGTCATAGCCTAGATATGAATGGAATGGACGGTGCGTTGTATTAAGTAGGGCTGTAGCTTTGTTTTTGAAGTGCCGAAAGGCAATATTTTGTGGTTCAGTATCTTTAAGAATTCTTGCATTTTTGCATGAAAATGACTAAATATATATGCCGCTGATTAACGCGCAGGTCTCTACCGAGCTGAGATAAGTTGTCACTTTTAACCTGAAGGTTTCTTGAGATTGCGTTGAGTGAACCTGTCTAATCACTGGATTAGTCCAGCATGCATCGGGAGAAAGAAAGGCCTGTTGGCTCTGCCTCCCGCCCGGCCGTCTCATTGTCTTTGTGTGGATACTAATGTGGCGGTCTGCAGTGAGGTCACTGCGCGGTGACTCGGCTGTGACTCCTCGCCTCACCCAGCTCGTCGCCGCTGCTTCCACAGACACTCTCTCAGCGAGCCGAGACCGGTTGTGTTGTGTCGCCGAGCACACTCTGTCACTGCAGTCGCCGAGGTTCACAGGAGGACTTTCTCATTCCTGCTGGGCAGCTCTGCAAGTGCAGAAAGCAAGCACGATTCTCAGATAAAGGTGTCAAGCTCCATATTTTATTAAAATGAAAAGTGGATCTGTGTGTGGTTAAGTGTTCTTATCAAAAATCATGTCCCCGTTTTCTTATTACGTCGTGTCTGGTTACACTTGAGAATGTAACGTCTTAACAAAATAGAGGCAGTGTACTGAAAGCGTTTCACGGCACTGCAATCAACAGCCGAAGCCAAACAGTGTCTTCACAAGCTGCCATCTGACAAGTTTTGCAATGGCTGATTAAAATAAGCAGCAGGCCCCCACACAACCTCCCACAACAACTTAACACCGTCTTCTCTGTAGACGTCTTACATCAGAGGCGGCAGCATTAAGTATCGTGGCTTTAAATCCATGCCATTAATGGAGTTTAATAAGATATGCGTTGTATGGATTTTTCTCTCTCAGGTCATATTTGTGGAAAAGATGCAGCGAAGGTTTCTTTGCTTTATTGCTTTCCTGACCATTGAGCAGTTGCGGTGAGTTAATCAGCCTCAGATAGCTGCCCAACCTTAAATAATTGAATCAGGCTGTGATTCGGTGATTAGTTTTAGTGCATCATGATACTCACAGAATTGTGAGAGTGACTGAAAGGATTAGTTTTGGAGGAAACTGAATATTACTGTTTTCCTTGAAATGTAAAAGATAGAATGATGTTGACTAATGGCACAAAATTGCCATTTGTTTTTCATGTTGGTGGTCTAGAATTGAAGTTTATTCCAATACTGCATACACATAAGTGTGGATCATATACAAAATAGTTGATTATGAGTACTAAATATCAATTATCAGCTGTTTTTATAGAGAAATTCTAGAAACGGCTTCCAATATGGAAATCGAGTACTGGCTTATTTAACCTCATGTAATGGCGTACATTAGATATAATTGAGTCAAAATGTCTAAATAATGCTTATATTACAGGTTTGATATGGATCCATAAGTGATAAGTTCAAGACTGGAGCCTTAAAGTGGCAACAGACAACTTGTCACTGTTCACCATCTTAGTTTAGCGTGTTAGTGTGCTAACATTTGCTAATTATGTGATGCTGATCGGGGTCTATTTATTTTTAGTCAGTGCTCAGTAATAAACCAAAGCATTGGATAGAGATTTCAATTTGATGAAGGCGCTATATAAGAAGTCTGTCAGTCACCAAAGTTATTATAATTTATCCTAAAGAGGGACTTGAATGTCTGTGCCAAATTTCAGATCACCAAAATCAGGAGGATTCATCCCTCTGGGGACCATGAATGTACATGGTAATCGATTTGAAGAGTGTAAAGTAGTTAAGAAAGGCAAGAAGTTAAGCCTCACAGTCTCCTTTTTAACTGAAACATAACTAATAAGCCCAACTAAGGCGGAAGCATCGGACGGAAACAAAAACATAACCATGATTTCATTATTCCCAGAGCCTGGAGCCCGGATGGACTTACAAAATAGGTCAAGGAAAGAAATTCAAAAGGGTCTAAAGAGAATACCGTTGGATTTTATGCGTACTCATCATATTTAGATATTTCTTTAGATATTTTTGACTAATTGGGATGTATATGAATGTGCACAGCAGACCAGTGCATTGGTCAAGTGGACATTGTACAGGAAATCACCAAAATCTATCGGTATCATCCTCTGAGGACCATGAATATATTCATGTCAAAAGACATCAACATATCTTGCTCTGGACCTGTAAGTGTTGGACATACGGACAGACATGTGGACAAACTGACCAACATTGATAAATAAATCAAAACATTAGCTACAGTACCCAACAGCTCTGACTCCAAGGAATGTTTACCGAAAAACTCCAGGTGGTGACTCTCATTACCGTCTTCTGGCACTAGAGTCCCGCACGGTTATTTATATTTCCACCCCAGAGTGCCTTGGGACAGGATGAAACTACCTCCCGTCCCAGCATTTGGTCTCTCTGCTCTCTCCCCAATCTATTTAATTTCCTTCTCCTCACTTTGACTGGAGCCTCTGCTCTAACGGGTCCCCCCCCCCCCAGCTCAGACGGTCATGAATAACAAAGCCACTGCTGGACAGCAGGGAGACACACAAACAGACAGTTTACCAGTGTTGGACAATGACTGATGACTGGCTTGGTGTGTGTGTGTGGTGTGAGAAGGGTTCCTGGATGTTAAGACAGTTATCATGTTAGAACAACATTCATATACACGTCATGAAATGATAAACACATCAGAGTTAATGGTATTAACTAGACGACAGGATGTAAGTGTTGGTTGTTAAACGATATGAAAGTTGCCTGCAACGGAACATAAACCTAGAATACAACAAGCAGGGGCCACCACGGGGCATTTCTGCCCCTCACCGCCAATTAACCACACTTCCAAAAATAGATGCACGAAGTCCACATTGTTATTCAAACCGTACAATTATCGAGGAGCACGTCTTTCGTTCAAAAGCCACCCTCGAGTACGCCTCGTACTGCTTGTCCCTAGCACATTTGTCAACAATTCTAACAGGCTTTGGTGTGTAACTTCACAGGACAGCCACCAGAATACGTGATAGATTCAGCAGATAATCAGGATGCAAAAAAAAAATTGAGACCAGCAGGAAGGAACTGCCATCTCCGTTAAGCTGTGTCAGTGCCACACGCTTTACTCCAGCAGGGGTCCCAGGGTTCCTCCTGCTCTGCCCTGTCCTGTCAGCAGTAATGGAGCCCGGGGGTTCCCGTGGTTTCCTCCCGGTGTGGACACTCTGCAGAGAGCTTCGCTCGTCCTCAGGCAGAGAGAGAGAGAGAGAAAGCAGCTCACTGGGTGTTGAGAAAGCGGGGGAATGTGCCAGTGGCGTAAAGATAGTGATTTTCAGCCGACGGCTCCTTTTCTGTCCGACGAGATCAAGTCGCTACAAAGAGGGCCGAGCTGGCAATCAGTGGCCCCCGGGACTGTCATTGCCACACCGCTTGGTTGTTCGTCTTTATTCCGTCTGTTTTCCCAGCAATTTCCTATAATTTGACTGGAGCGCTGCTGGTTTGCGTGGTGGTTGACACACGTGCATGGTCCCCAGGGGGGAAGCCCCTCCACTCCGTGATGGGACAGGCTGTTCAGCCCGGCTGCTGGAGGGCGGTTTACATCGTCCCCGTTTTGGTGTTATTCCTCGTGACAACAAGCATCTTCTCCGCTGAAATCCCCTGAGGGGAAATAAAACACTGAATCCCCAAACTCAAGTATTAAAGGATTAGTCTCATTTTATACTGTTATTACTGTCAACAAATGCCTTGTGGAGTCCAAACCAACAATGAATGAACATTGAACAACGCATCAATGAGCCACATCGTTGCACTGGGTCACATATTGGGTCATTAACGTGCTCGGTCAATGTTAACGTAATCATAGAGCCCCAAATGTGTATTAATCTAGGGCGGATAATATATTGATCATTTGTTGTTTTTCAATGGAATAGTATCGTGATATACAATTAATAACAAGCACAAAATAACTGTATTTGTCAAGTATTTCATTCAAAATGTAGTATTTATTTATTGAAATACCAGAAAACATGCTTTATATATATATTTATTGAGATCTGAAATGACCTATATCGTGCCGAACCCTTTATTAATCTACAGCTGAAAATAGTTCCCAAAAAAATGCAATGTTTGCTACTGTTTGAGTGGCGTTTGTTGAAAACTACAGTTTCTTAAGGAAAATGACTGAGAACGGTCACTATATATCTGTTTTAAAAGCTGCACTCATCAATATTTATGTATTAGCAATTTAAAGTGAAAGAGTTGTATAACTTGATGTGATGCTTAAAGGCTCATTCGTAGTGACGACACCTCCGATTTCGTTCCTTTGGCTCCATGGAGCGTTTTAGAGTTGGTTTCATGCCCCGCAACTTTAATGCATCCAGTTAACGTTGACGGTTAATGGGGAACACATTGCTGCAACTAATTCAGTCTGAGAGAAAATAGACTCCCCCCTCCTTTGGGAATCAGTGCAGTACTGGAAACATTATTCCACTGCTGCTACAACAGCAATGATCAGGAGATAGTCCTGCCCACAGATGCTCCGGCAGAAGCTACAACTTTCAAGACTTCCTGATGGCGATCGTCAGACTCCATTAACTTGTCAAGACGAAACATTTGCCCCGCTTCCTGTTCAGGCCCCCCCCCCCTTTTAACTAGGAAGAACGCCGTTGCAAACACCGGGGCGCATCCGCCTGAGATGTGACGCCTCAATAAGAAATGCACTTTCATCCCAGCCGAGCTCCCTCTACTATGAGAGCGCCCTAGTTTAAATCGGGTTTACGGGTTTCTCTTCCCCTCCGCTGGCATGCTTGCTTCGTTGCAGTTTGATAATCTGTTCGAATGTGTCTTCTCCTCCACACTGCGTAACATAACTGTTTCCTCTCTCCCATCGGGCTCTCTCGACGTGAGCTATGAATCACCGCTTCCAACTTTGCACCATCGCCGCCGTGTCACTGAATTATTTGCCCGCGGTTTCTGTCCCTCTTATGCAGATCAGGATCAGTAGATTCATAGCTGCATGTCAGCACACCGTTTCAATGTAACAGTCTTATCAGCTTTTGTTTTTGCACCTTCCTGAGCTTGACATTTATCTTGCAGACTCTTCACCTCAGATCTGATGTTCGCTAATTAGTGTGTGAACTTCAGAAAGCAGAAAAAAGCATCACGTGTTTAACAAGTTCCATCTGAACCAAGTGTGTGTGTGTGTGTGTGTGTGTGTGTGTGTGTGTGTGTGTGTGTGTGTGTGTGTGTGTGTGTGTGTGTGTGTGTGTGTGTGTGTGTGTGTGTGTGTGTGTGTGTGTGTGTGTGTGTGTGTGTGCGTGCGACAAACTCTAATCCTGAGGGACGCCCACGCGTACTGTAGCTTGTCAAACTGGCAAAAAGTGTGTGTTTCACGCTGTACTTTTAATAACACGAGACAACTTCACCGCTAATTTCTTCTCACCGACAGCTACTCTGCCCTGAGCGTCGTCACTTGCTACGCACACGTAACATTAGGTAATATGTAAACGTGTGGATTTAACTTAAACCTCACCGTGGCCATTTTCATACGGTAGTAGGGCATCAAAGCTGTGGGTGGCGTTGCATATTACACGGGTATGGCCCCTTGGACCCCACGCTTGCCATCTTCAGTGGAGATGGCCTCAATGGATTTAAACAACATTTATCTGCACCTTTGTTCCTGTTTACACTAAGTTACATAATGTGTTAGAAACACTGATTGTGAACAGGTCTTTTGCCCCCCCCCCCTTTGTGCAGGATTTCCGGCATTCTTCCCCCTAACTTCCTCTGGCCTGACGGACTCACCAGCCCACCACCATGAACTACCTCCGCCGGCGCCTGTCAGACAGCAGCTTCGTGGCCAACCTGCCCAACGGCTACATGATGGACCTGCAGAGGCCGACTCCTCCGGGCTCGTCCACCTCCTCAACCTCCTCCACCTCCTCCCCCGCCTCCCCGGCCACAGAGAGGCGGCAGCCCCCGAGCATCCCGCCCCCGGCCTCCAACCCAGCCCCGGGCTCCGGCTCCGGCTCCGGCTCCGGCTCTGGCTCCGGCTCCGGCTCCGGCTCGGCTCCGGGCGCGGGGAGCTTCCTCAGCTCCTTCTCCAGCGTGGTGAAGAGCGCTCAGATGGCCCAGAACGTCGCCGCCGCTGCACACGCCAAGTCAGCGGCGACGGCGGGGGAAGGAGCCTCGACAGGAAGCAGCCAGCCGCCTAAACCTGTCGTACGCAAGCCCAAGATCCTGCTGGTCATCGACGATCAGCACACAGACTGGTGAGTGCACGTCTCCATCGCCTGTGTGTGTGTGTGTGTGTGTGTATGTGTGTTTTTTCACATTTTTCCTGTATGTTTTTGGAATCTCGCTTATGTCTAGAAGATAAATAATTTCATTTTCGTGATTAATTTGTCTCAAACCAGTTCCTAGTTAACAGATAATGAACTGAACCGTGAGCTATTTGTTCTTGCGTGTCCTCGTGCCAAAATCGTTTATTTAAAGTTTAGCTCCTGTGAAAAAGGGATTCCAAAAAGCAATGAGCATCTTAGCTCACTCGCTATCTTTACTGAATTGGACGTGACATCACCACGACTGAAGCAGAGCAGTATCTGAAGAATAGAAGGTGGCAGCTCGACCTTTTGTTTTCAAAAGGTTCGTATGTTTAAACCGATCAAGTGGCATCCTGTGTCCCGAGGCTGCTCTCAAAGAAAGCACGAAGGTCTTTCTGAAGGGAACTTATCGGTGTCGGTAGGCTTGTTGCTCATCATCATCTGTTGGCAGATGAGGACCTATTGACATGTTCACTTTTCACACGATGTACTTCACATCCCTTTTAGTTTTTTAGCTCCCGCTGAATCAAAAGCATTTCTTGTGCTTTTGAAAGAAGTGCGACATCTTATTGTTTCGTGACAGACTCGTACGTCCTTGGCTTCTGTACGCTTACACCATGGCAGTCATGGTGACGAGAGGGAGGTGCTTTTCCTCTGAAGATAATTTAAATTGAACTTTAATGGGAAGAAAGAGGTTCATCTTTCAGCAGCAACACATACGTGCGCAGGAATTGATTTCCAGAGCTGCAGTGAAGACGTGCAGCGGTCTATCATGTTTGTCCCACCCAATCGATAAACCGCTCTTCCCCTTCATGAATTGTTATTCTGTCGGCTGACGTTTGGTGGTAAATCAACCCCCAGTGAAGCTGTTATTAGTCACTTCCAGCCCCTTTTTTGAATGTATCCGTACAATTAGCCGGCACCATTATGTGAAAAGCACCGGGATGGCTCTCGGTATTCTGCAAAAGGCACGCGGCCTCTTTTCTTTAATCCCGCTGGCTGCAATCCCCAAAAGGGCCCGATCCTCCTCACATCCCCGTGTTGGTGAAACGAGTCCACAGATGATCGTCCGGGCTCATTCTGACTCTCTGAGGGGACCTTCCTCACTCTAGAGAGAACAGCAGCGGGTTTTATTGACCTAAACAGCTCCTTGTATAGAGAGAGAGAATAACCGAGGCTTTGATAAGCGCTTGGCTGCTTTTTCACCACGAAAAAGAAAGTCGAAGGACTCGTACGGGGTTGGTTGACACAGCAACACCTGTTTGATATCATGCAGCAGCCCTGCAATACGTCCTACCTCTGTGAAGTTCTTCATGTTGAGTTTGAGACGTTTGTTGGTCATTTGTAAGGCCACAGCTTGTGGTAATGTATTGGATTGCATTCTTTCCAAGTTGTGGCAGAGACTCGGCCTTCTGCACAATATGTTGTGTGAGTTAGTTTTTCTTTATTTTACGTTCATGCATTTTCTTATTCCTTTTAGGTTGATTTGGTTGATCAGCTAATATGGATCAAGCTCCAAAAAATGCTAGATCCTACATTTCCCAAAATGCAAGTTGTTGCGTAGTGTTTGTGTTCTTGTTGTTCCTCTAAAGCACACTACTGTCCCCTCTATGGCTGGATTAACCCTCCATATCTGTCTCAAATGGAACATCTAAGAAATACAGATTTTTAACATCAATATTTAATATGAATCATTACACAGTACTTTGATTTGGAACTGTGTTCCTTTTCTGGCCACCGAGTGGCACTGTAGTTCAATTCTCAGCTTGACAGAAACGCTCGTGGGTTGTTTTGATACTTCGTGTAGAAGTGAAGGCCTTTGGCCAGCAGATGGCGACGTGCGACAGCCTCAGAGGTTAATGTGACACAACTCTTCCTCTGCTGTTGAAATGATCAGTGCCAGCAGATGTAATCAACAGCAGCTCTCCTCAGTCAAAGCAGCGATCCTGCTACAAACACAGACTCAAATGATTCTTGAGAGTCGACAGCAGGATCCAATTCCAGGGCTCCCATTGCGATGCTAAACCTCAGAGAGGAGGTTTTTAAACTCTGAGGACCTCCTAGGGGGAGATGTGGGGGAGGCAGGTAGAGAGGCGAGGCAACAACACTGCATGAGGTAAAGGGAGACGGGTGCGTGCCAGATTTCTAAAGACAATGTGCAGTCAGTTATTGTCGTTTTGTTCGCTCACCAACACAATTAACGGTTGCAGCAGCGGCTCTGACGACCAGCTCATGGAGGCGGTGATGGCGCTCGCACCCAATCACAGCCATTCGCGTCAAAAAGTGCGCTTCCTCTCACGAGTTATTACTCTGACGTCAAACCTTTCAGACATTTCACTGGGGTAAACAGCAAGTGACTGTATTTGTGTAAAAGAAAAAAATAAAGAGAATAGCTGGTCCACCTTAATGGTCAGTCCACCTTAAGTGAGCCTGGGGTGAAGTTGCCTCTAACCCCCTCCTCTTAAATCAGCAGGTGGAAAGCTTCAATTCAGGCTTGATGCAGCAACTGATTGTTAAGAGGGCTTGCTGATAACTAATTTGTCATATTAATGATGCTAATAAACCAAAATGTAAACAAATGCAGTGGCACAGTCTTCTCAATGTGGTGCAGGTACAGCACGAAGCAGCAGCCGAACAGTTAAGACCCTAACCCCTGATAAGAGTGCAACCCGTAAAAAAAAAAAAAGACCAAATATTTTGCTATTGCTTTGTCTTTTTCTGTCCCAGCGTTTTTGTCCTCATACACAATTGAGAGTAGCGATGGAGAGATCACTGAGCAGAACCAAAGAGAGATGCAAATGGATTTCCAAGGACGTTGAACCTGCAATGGATTTCTACCTACGTTCACTAGAGGAGCAAGTGAGACGTCAACTGTTGGGACAGCGAGGCGACGTTCATCGAAACTCAATCTGAGGGCAGAGTCCTGCTGGAAACCGATGGAGACTGTCTGCAGCATTTCCTCCATGCTGTCCAGGAATACAAATAAGGAGATGAGCAGAAGCAGATATGTGGCCTGAAAGCCCAGCTGCGTGAAGCTCAGGCTGAACATGTCCAAACTCCATTTCCCTCCGTTACAGTTTAAGTTACGTTATGTTCCGTTACCGT
This sequence comes from Leptoclinus maculatus, assembly GCA_032191485.1. Classification (NCBI taxonomy): domain Eukaryota; kingdom Metazoa; phylum Chordata; class Actinopteri; order Perciformes; family Stichaeidae; genus Leptoclinus; species Leptoclinus maculatus. The sequence goes on along the minus strand of JAVDOI010000019.1, from coordinate 3,045,886 downwards.
TCAGACTTGCTGGGTTAAGTTAACGTCCACTGCATGCGGAGCTCTCGACTTTTAACGTTCGTCATTATCGCGAATTAGGAGGAAAAAACGTAACGTGATGAAACATGAAGCCCCCCCGTGTTCCGGTTCAGTTCACGCGGCCACTCGTTAACATTAAACCAGAACACCGGCGGATCTGGTTGCTGTTTTTAACTCAAAGTAGAATGAAAGGCCCAGATACTGATGAGATGATGAGGTCAAAGAGCTTCAGGGCTGAGATGTGAGTGGAGCTGGGCCTGGATAAAGGTGGAGGTCTAAACAGACGTGAGTACAGCTTCCCACTGTCACAGTGTTTTAAATACATTGATGAGGCAGGTCTGCTGAATGCAGCCTCTGCTCCAAGGAGATAAAGTACAGCAACAAGGGCTCACGTGCCCTCTCATCACACTGTACACACTGTTCACTGTAATGACCACAGCCAGAGTAGATTATCATTTTAATTTAAATAATAGAACTGGATTGAATGCATATTAATTGCAAATAGAAGATAGGCCACTATTCTAACAGCTGTACAGTAACAGTGGAAGTTAATATGAAGACATACAGTAACAGTGGAAGTTAATATGAAGACATACAGTAACAGGGTTCAATGAAGACTAATCACTTTATTTGCAGGCGATGGTTCTCGCTACTCTGCTATCTTTGTTTTTATTTGACTAAAACTTTTGAAAATGAGACCTCGTTCTAAATGGATTTTGTCTAAATAAAGGTTAATAATAATAATATTGATTTAAAAACAAAAAAAGAAGAAGCTATAACTAGCTCTTCAACTCGAGCTGAAATAGTGATAAATAACTGAATAATAAATTATTCTTTTGCTTAAAGTAAATATGGTCTTATCACTTAATGTTTTTCACACGTGTAGAATCAAGTGGTTCTGTCATATGCATTGAATTTGTTATGTTGTTCATTCTGTACACATGACATCTATTGCACTTCTGTCCATCCTGGGAGAGGGATCCCTCCTCTGTTGCTCTCCCACAGGTCTCTTCCTCTTTTCTGTGAAATGTTTGCCTAAAGCAGAACAGCTGGAGGTTAGAGTGGGTGACATCAGCCGCTCCGCTACTGCCCCCTTCTGGCCTGGACAGGATCCCACACTCATCCTCTTAACATTAATAACAAAGTTAATTTGATGTCAAAATTAAATAAATACATGAACAAAAATGTGACTACATCCTGTATGGGTCACATTCTTCTAAAGATAAAAATATTAATTTCCCCAGATATTAGTTTACATCACCACGAATATGAATACAAAGCACATCACATGTATTTTACAGCATCCAAAATATGCTTTCCAGGTCAGATCAGAGTTGAATCACTGAATCCATGGAAATGTTATAATGCATGTTTGATTCCTATATTTAAAATGTTTTGAAAATTATCATCCCACAAATATGAGTTGCTGTCAAGTGCACCTTTAAAATGTTAAAGTGATATTCAGAGATTATTCAATTAATTTAGGGTTGTAATTGTTTTAGCCTGAACACATTGGTCAATTGTTATTGGGGTGAATATGTATAGATATGTTAAGTTATTATAATCTTCTAATAAATGAAGTATATTAAGGGGTGAAGGGGTCAGTTTGTGTTTTCTTCAGGATTTAGTTTGGTTCATTTAAAATGATCAAGATTAAATAACATTTACAATGCACCACCAGTAAACAACACTTACTTCCCTTTTATAATGTATCAAATCTGGAGTCAGTTGTTTTAAAACATAGTTATCAGTGAATAGCTCTGAAATGTAATAGTGTAGTTATTTATGTCAGCAGGTTGTAATGAAGTTATTTTTAAACCTTTGTTCTAACTGCTGTAAAAAAATGACTGAATCTACAGGTGGATGGAACATAATAAAACCAACAATAGCAACTTAAAGTTAAAAGGAATTTCATTCACAATGTAATACAGTTCAACATAACATGTAACAATATGTTAGAAAATGAACAATTACATTCAGCATTTCACATTCACATTCACATCACATTCGCCGTCAGGCTCAGCTCCGCCTTCGGGCAACGGTCCGCCGTCAGGCTCAGCTCCGCCTTCGGGCAACGGTCCGCCATCAGGCTCAGCTCCGCCTTCGGGCAACGGTCCGCCGTCAGGCTCAGCTCCGCCTTCGGGCAACGATCCGCCGTCAGGCTCAGCTCCGCCTTCGGGCAACGGTCCGCCGTCAGGCTCAGCTCCGCCTTCGGGCAACGATCCGCCGTCAGGCTCAGCTCCGCCTTCGGGCAATGGTCCGCCGTCAGGCTCAGCTCCGCCTTCGGGCAACGATCCGCCGTCAGGCTCAGCTCCGCCTTCGGGCAACGGTCCGCTGTCAGGATCAGCTCCGCCTTCGGGCAACGGTCCGCCGTCAGGCTCAGCTCCGCCTTCGGGCAACGGTCCGCCATCAGGCTCAGCTCCGCCTTCGGGCAACGGTCCGCCGTCAGGCTCAGCTCCGCCTTCGGGCAACGATCCGCCGTCAGGCTCAGCTCCGCCTTCGGGCAACGATCCGCCGTCAGGCTCAGCTCCGCCTTCGGGCAATGGTCCGCTGTCAGGCTCAGCTCCGCCTTCGGGCAACGATCCGCCGTCAGGCTCAGCTCCGCCTTCGGGCAACGGTCCGCTGTCAGGATCAGCTCCGCCTTCGGGTCCGATCTGCTGTCAGGCTCCGAGTTCAGCTGCAAAGTGACAATCTGAGGTCAGCTCGACCTTATATAGCGTCTTGGTGGCGTCGTTTCCATGACATTTACTGACGTACGCGCGTCCGTTGTCATACACCTGATAGCAACAGAGACTATGTTTTTATTTAAAAATCTCATATTTGTTAATATATTTCAGTAGTTTATATATATATATATTTGTGAGCTGAGGCCAGGTTTTAACACGTCAAGCACTTCTACATATTACTTTTAATTAGAAGAATAAGAATAAGAGCGCTCATGTTACCCATAGAACTGCCTGATCTCGGCAGTAAACTCCGCCAGCACCGGGGGCTCAGCGCTCACGGTGCCCGCCTAGAACAGCCTGATCTCGGCGAGTCTTTTTGAAACTTGCCGCTGGTAATGACGTCTCTGTAGCGTTTTCCTCGCCGGCAAAGAGGACAGCAATCCGGATCTGATCCACATACATATACATACAATTTTATATATATATACAATTACAATATGTATAAATACATATAATTATATATACAATTATATATATATGTATATATAATTGTATGTACAAATACATATAATTGTATATATATATATATATATATATATATATATATAATATAATACACTTATATAATAATATATAATTTTTTCTTTTTAATGAAAATTAAAAAAGCAGGGTTGTCATATTTAGTTTGATTGTACAAATACTTTACAGTAAAAAAAACGGATTAAACTCATTAGCAAGACCAGCTGAGGTGGTGATGTCATCGCTGCAGTAACAATTGTCCATACTGCGTTCTCTGGACTTGAAGTCTGGACTTGGAGTCCAGACTTCAAGTCCATACATAAATATGGCCTTACAAACTGTCCATATACACATACATGAATACAAAACAACAATCCAGCATATCATGTAACATGTCCGACTAGCTAGCTTCTAAGCTAATTTTAACATTACCGCCAATGGAGAAATGCTAACCGCGATTAGCATTTAATACAACACAAATGCTATACTAAAAGAGCAAATAGAATAGAATAGAATATATCTTGGTACATCTTTTCATGCTTCATAAAGAAATACTTACAGACTACGGTCTCTCAAGGCTACCAAACAGAATTGTTCTGCGCGTGGACGAGCCCTGTGACGAATAGGACTCGTCAATATTTACCTGCACATGGAGGATTGAAGCAAAAGCAGAGCTGATGTTTTTGGTGGAAGTTCCTATTTGTGTACAGTGTGCAGAAAAAGACTCATTACTTTTACCATATGGACAGTTTAAGCAAAGCAAAAGTTTCTCCAGAAACTGAGCAGAGTGGATCTGCTTCTGTGTTGAAGGCATAATGATATGAAATGACATGAAAATGCTCTTATTGCTGTTCTTATTGTAGAACATTAGAAGTATGATGGGTCTACCGAACTAATCCACATCAAATTATTTTTATTAAACATGTTTTTTTGTTAACTTGTTTAGAGCTTTTCTTCTTTTAGTATACAAGTGTTCATGACAATAAAATCTTAAACTGCCTTTAAATATTAGTCTTGGCCAACTAAAGACCAAAGTACCTGAATAGTATAGATGAGTATAGTGCCAGTAAGCTTATGTGCTGAAACATGTTGGTTAGATGTCTTTAGGAGAAGATGTATCAACCAACATACTGTTGTCTGAGGTTTAGACTTTCAGATGTGAAATAACTAAATAACATTACAGTGAATGAGAGAGCTTTAGGACTCTCTTAGTGTTTGGAGCCAGACAATTAAAAACAATTTGTATTTCCTAAACGTGCAAAAGGACAAAATATCTACGTTTTAAAGTATCAATTTTGTATCAGAAGGCACATTTGTGAGGCTTATAAGGACTTAAAGGTTTTTTTGGGTGAGGTTTTCCTGTTCTGGTGTGAGGGTCCCGGGACAGAGGATGTGTACAGATGTGTACAGATTGTAAAACCCTCTGAGGCAAATTTGTAATTTGTGATTTTGGGCTATACAAAATATATTGAATTGAATTTGATTGATTTTCATATAGACGCATATTTTTTTCAATAACAAATACATAACATTTTAGAAAAGTGCAGATAAAAAAATAAAAGTAATAATAGTAATAAAGGCATCGCTTTTCCTAAATAGTTATGATCATGAAAAACTATTTTTAAAAACTTTGATGGGTCCAAAATGAATGTACAGTTAGAGCAGTTAGACCTGCTTTATCATAAAAAAAGACAAATCTCCCTTTTTACATTACGGGACCTGTGAAGAAATGGCTTGGAGTCGCATCAGCTCCAAACTTGAAACAAATTATTTGGTATATTTTGCAATTATCAGTATACTTTGTGTTTTAAGAGCATTCAGTATATGTTATGATTTAAATACGTGTGGGTTTGTTTAAGTTAGATAGCAGAAGTCAGCTTTACATGGGAGTAAATAGAATATAGGTCGTAGACATTCACACACCAAGACATTTCTTAATTAATCAGTGTTGTGTCTCGTGTGAAGCCAACTGTATCTGCAGACGCTCAGCTCTGTCATTATATCCAACACCGTGAACATTCGTTGAGCGGTATGAATACAATGCGGATGACTCGGAGACACGGTGAAGGGCGTCCGTCCGTCCGTCCGCTGCCCGTCTTGGGGTTGACTTTCCTCCTGGGCATTCCTGCAGAGAGCCTGAGGTCTCTGTGGAGACGCTGCTCCGTGCTGACAGGCTTGGCCTCCAGCAATGACCGATGCACAATAGCAGCACACAGCACTGAGGCAAAGTCTCCAGGAGCATCAACACCACCACCACCACCACCGACAATCCCTCCTTTTCTATCTCCCTTTCCCTCCCTCTCTCTCTCTCTCTCTCTCGGGCTGACATGTGAGACATTTTGCCAAGAAGCTATCAGTCGGTCTGCGCTCTGTTCTGAATGATATGAGCGTCCGATCGCTCCATTCCGGCCCCTCTCTGGCAAAGAGTTTGGTTCTTCATGTACGTAGCAGAGCGTTATGTGACCGTCTGGTAGCCCTGAGCCGCATGAAGACGGTTTAATGGATTGTCTCAGGAAGCCCACACACCGTTGAACGTCTCACGGGCAAAAATAAGCAGACATTCTTCTTGTGGCATTTGTTAATCCCTGCTTTACTGTACCTCACCAACAGGGCAAACACCCGCAGGTCATCATTAGAAAGTATACCAGAACTATTTAACAAAATAAATAAAAGGTAAAATACTTTAAAGGTAAAGGCAGTGCATTACCCTTTAACCCCCAGGAGCTCTTCGTGTCTGAAACGGTAGCATTGCTGTATGTTTCAGCGTTTACAGAAGTGACCGGCGGGTTCGGTGATTGGCCAAGTGATTTGATTCATTAGCTAATGATCAGGTGTTTGATTTTTAATAAAACACGCCAATTGTCCTAATTGGTTTTAAGCTAAAGTGGCTATGATTAATACTTGTATTCAGATGCAGCAGGCAGCTACTCCCAGCCCACCATACATCACCCGCCCAGCACCAAACAGCACACAGACAGTTTGAGACCAGCTGTCGAACATATCGGATGCTTTCGCAGCTAAAGAGACGAGTTTTCCCTCAAGACGAGTTAAAAGGCATCAGGTGGACACAAACCAGTCATGCTCAGGACCAGTTTTATTTCTATCAGTTCCAGGCGTTCATTATAAAAACGATCCTGTCGGCTGATTATTGCTTGATAATATTAGCTGATTTAGATGCTGGATGTCATTTTCATTTCTTAATTCTCCAGACATATTGTGGTTCTCACCCGCTACCCATGAATTTATACAAATGTCTGTATGTCAGTGTTGTGTTCACGGCTAGTGGGCAAACCCCCCCACACTCATTGACAGTTTAAGTCCTGGACTGTTAATAACTACACTGCTATTCTCATTATGAGGAAACGGTTTCCTGTTGGTGGGAACCTTGCTTCCTTCATAGGAGAACACGAGCTAAACCAACACATTGGGAATTTAATCTTCATGTAAAAAATATGCATTCCAGCACAGGAAATCTCCGTTGTGCACATAATAGTATTAGCACAACACCAAGCTTAGCATAGTAGATACAAATAGAAGCATAGATAACTGTAAAAAACCCAAAATAAAACCTCGAGGGGCATCTGGTTTTGGCAACGTACATGACTCGTAAGCTTCCTTTTAGTGGGACACAAAAGAAGGAACATCCATTCTCGTGGTAAAAAAAGGAATTCAGCTCCACGGTGTTTATACAGCGGCCGTGTGCACGAGAGCTCAGACCTCTTTGCGGAGCCGAATGTTTACATTTGCACACACACGTAAAGCCCGGCGGCATGTAAATTAAATTGATCGCTCGGACGTGACGACATGTTTTGCAATGCCTTGAAACGCATACCAGTCATTTTTAGCCGGTGGGCCTGGGGGTCCTGGCTTACGCTCTTACAGGGGCGGTGGTCCCGGGGGGGGGGGGGGGGTGCATTGCCTGTCTAGTATTTAGGCCAGTCGAAGATTCACGGCTTCCAAAATTACAGAGAACGAGACGGCGAGAGACCTGAACCAGCTGGGAGACGTTACGAGATCCCCTCCGTGTGCTGTAATGACCGATAACGAACGGACTTAAAGGACGTGAGCGACATGAGAAACAGCGAGGAGGTCTGAGGAGGCAAAAATAAAGTGTTTTCGGTGCGCTCTAAATCCCAAACAGCCTGTCCCAGTAACCGAAGGGCCTCCAGCATGTAGCCCCGATGCAGCCTGGAGCCCTCCGACAGATTGTTAACTGTCCCACGCCTGCAAGGGGTGAGAGGTCACCGCTGAGCCCGACGGAGCACTGGGACGCAGCATGGCTGTAAACTACAAAAAGACCAATAATCCGGAAACCTATAAAAACTCTCTGTTTTACAGTATTTAAGCCGATGTCAAAGGAACATGTAGGTCAAGTAAGAGTACGTTCAGTCGAAGTGCTTCTCCGAATAACACCTCATTTCCCATAAACCCTGTTGCATTGTAAGGATCTAGAAGGCTTCTATTGACTCACACATTCAACAATGATGTCAGATATCGGTCCAATACCGACTAATAGCTGGATCGAGTGTCGGTGATCAGCCTGATTTTGCCTTAAAATAATGATCTCAGTCACTTGCACACAGTGAGGCATACAGCTTATTAATCTAACACTGGTATCAGATCGGTATCGGTCCTGAAGTGCATCCCTGTTGTGCCCGGCTGAAGTTACAGGAATTGGAATCGGATTGGTTTTTGACTCCACCCCTGATGGGATGACATGCTGGCAAAACTCCCAACAAACAAGTTTAATGGTGCAACGTGCACTTCAATGAACCAAATGTTCCGCTGTGGTTTTCCTGTAAACAAACTCCCAGCTTTGTCTCCACACACACACACACACACACACACACACATGTCTCTCGGTCACTCTAAATACGGCAGGGCTGATGGTCGGGGAGATAACTCTGCCGGTAACCGGGAGTTCGCAGATTCAGACCGCAAACACACACACACACCTGTGCCCGGGTGACTCCTGTGTTACTGCCATGTGATCGTCAGACGGCTCCGTTACAGCAGTGTGAAGCACAATATAGAAATATCAATTCAAAGTCATCCGTGATTTCTCTCTACTCACAACACTCTTATTTCACGAGTTACTCTTTGCCGAGAGATTCTGTTTACTCGAAGCCCCGCAAGGTCAGATTCCGTAATTATGGAAAATGTGAGTCATTATTTTTCCCGCTCACAAGGTATTTTGGAAGGTCTTGTTGAGATTTCAGCTCTCCTTCGATCAAATAAACAAAGGATATTTTAAGGTTGTTTTGACCGTCCGGAGTGTTTGGAGCACATGCCGTGTACGGTGGGTGCAGGGGAGGGTCCACACGGGTCCTAATCACTGCAATACGCTCATTTATACCGTTTGAATGGTCTCCATCTGCAGATTATCAATGAAATTGGTCTCACACAATGTATGAAATATATAATTTCTTTCGTCAATTCCTTGACGGTGTGTCTTCTGTTTCTTTGCAGGGCGAAGTATTTTCGAGGGACGAAACTGAACGGAGAGTATGAGATCCGGGTGGAGCAGGTATGCTGCATATAACACAAATTCTGCCTGTTTAGATATTCAAATGAATCATTTAAAAGCTGCATTTAATGAAATAACATTGTGGGTGACCTTCTGTTTGTAGCCAACCCACGCTACCTGCCACTCAATTTGAAATGATGTAATTGGCTGAATTACACCTTTTAATGAGATAGTTAGCTGTGAAAGTGCAGCAATACCGAGAGCCAAACAGTGAACGAGCACTGCACTAGTATTAGATACTGTCCCTCTGTGATGAGTCTCCTTATAATACAAGCTACTTGAAATATTGTTATCCATTTAAACTTGACCTCAAAAGAAAAGTTTGACATTTCGGGAAATATGCTCATCGACTTTCCAGCCAAGTTAGACGAGAATATCGTTAGCCAGGGGTTGATTAGCTTAGCTTAGCGTTAACACTGGAAATACATGGGGAAACGGCTCTACCCAGAGTATTAAAATCCGCCACAGTAACTCGGCACAGTAGTGCCGATATTACGTACAGTATGCACAGAACTGTGTGTCTAGACGCGCGGCATTTACAGTGTGCACATAACATCTAATTTACCTCAAATAGCTGAAACAGCTTTACATCTGCAAGCCATTGTTTTGCGCCGGGAGCCGTCTTTGAAAAGGAGTGGTGGGTTTTGTTTTTACGAGGGAAGGAAAAAAAAAGCTGGACCGGTGATTTTATAGCCTGTTTGCGCAACTCTCTACTGTTGTGGTCACATCCTCTTTCTGGAGCGGGAGTGGGCTGGAGTAAGAGAAATTTAAAGAAATATATATGTTGGTGTCCCAATAAGAATGTGGCGGAGTTAATGAGGCCACTTAAGTTGATACCCCCCCCCAAAAAAATATCTCACCCATTGCTCCCACTGTGACCTACTTGGATCTCTTTGGACCCTCCGCTCTTTTCACAAGTCGCCCGCTAATTGCCTTCAGCAGCCAGACTCTTCGTAGGCTGTTTGCGCGCCTGGCTGAGAGCCCCGGGACGAAGGAAACGCGATCTCTGTGTGAAACGTTAGCGACACGCTGAGACGAACCCTTTCAGGGGGGGTGACAGTAAAAGCAGAGAGACCCACTGCACGTTCTACCCAGCAAACAGTTTGACTCATAATAATTAGTTCAAACCTGCTACCTGAAATGTACGCATTTTACATTTTCCTACTGTAGTAACTATGTTTCTAATTTGAGCTCAAAAGAGCTCTAAAGGCTGTTTTTAATAAAACAAAGAACATAACATAATATCTTGGATGGACATTGAGGCATTGCCCAACGTATGCCGACCGTCATCTGTCATATTCCTGCTGTTTAGAGCTCTCCGAACCAGCGCTCCCAAACTCTCCTCTGGCTTACTTGCTGCCATATAAGGTTCCATCTTCAGAGTCCAGTGCAGACTCACCACGGCATGTGATGCTGCGGCGGCGGGGGGGGCGGGGGGTGCGCCAATCTGTGCCAAAGAAGAAAGAGAGGGCGCCTTTTGATTCTTCGATGCACCGTCTCTCATTAAGGCTGCCCTGCCACCTGCACCTTCCCCAAGCAAGTTCACGACCGTTCCCTCTCATTCACATGACCCACTTTGAAGTCACGTTTGGCAGACGTCTGAGGTCTCGTGTCCACCGGGTAACTCTGTTTTTTATCCGCCGAACAGATGCTCACGGGAGCGCCGGTGGTTGTGCTCTGTGCTCCCGAGTGACTAATAAAAACAGGCTCCAATTCACCGCCCTTTTTTATTTTTTGGGGGCGAAATGATGAAATGTGTTCAGTAGTACTTCTGGATGAAAACATGCCAGGCGATCCTCACAGTTACGAGTATAACAGCTTACCTTTTACCTTTTTCTTGACTCCAAATGAAAACCACAGCCAGAGACGAGAGGGCCTCACATGTAACTTCTGAGTCAAATACACAAAGGCCTCCATTACTCTTAACATGACCAGAGCTGGGAGTTGCATATAAACCTCTTTCACTCGGTCAGTTAATCCCCTTGTGGGATAAAAGGAGAGTCAATGTGCAGATGCATCAGGTCAGTGCTCATACATCACGAGCCTGTGACTCATGAGAAAACAGTAAAACTAAGACAGAAAGAATAAATACTGTCACACATACATCCTCTCATATGTACCGCTTTTTTTTTAACCATGTTGTCATAATCCTAATCTGCTGTCATGTTTGTGAGACTGATTTTGGGCACACAGCTACGTTTAGCATGCTAATATGCATGCTAAACGTAGCCCAAATTGATATGATCAGCGAAATGAAAGATCGGACCTTTTTAGAGTGCGACTGTAACTTTTACTGTCACACTAATGCCAAAAAAAACTGATAGAGTGAGTTTCTAATAACCCTAACAGTAGCACACGTGGAAAGAGTCAGAAAGCCAGTGACTCGTAAAGTCAAAGTTAGCTAACGTTAGCCACCATAAGCTGCTGGTCATGCAAAGGGGCATTTTATTGTTTGAGACTGTTCGCTGTAAGAGGAAAATCATGTTGTTTCTCCTTTTTAGAAGTCATGTAGCTCCACGACGATGTTGTGCGCACATGTATGCCAGGAAAGGACATTCGGTGTAGCTGTACAGGTGGAAGCGGTAGACCTGAAGAGTCGTAGGATACGCTGCACAGCGCTAGAAACGGGTTGTGATAACAAGAAGGTAAAAAAAAAAAGGTGAGGGATGTCAGGTTACTGGTGAGTTTCAGAGGTTTTTGGAGTTTTGGGGATTACCGTAGATTTACCGAATTGCCGTGGTCATCTGATTGGTTCAAAAATACAATGGTGATTGTTGTTAGTCGTAGTAGTGAACACTTCAGTGGGGCCGGAAAGTTGGTCCCACTCACCGTCAACATGGAAATATGAGGCAACTAAATCTGGCAATCTTCAACTCCTCTCTAGCAGCGAAGCATCATTTAACGATTTGCCGCAACTCGGTTTACGCGGAGGTTAGCCCCCGCTAGCTACAACGGTCACTGTTCTCTGCTACGACAGCCGGTACACAGAAAAATGCCCGTCCCACTCGGATTACGATGCCCTTAGATGTGGGCAGCATGGCGGCAGCGCCAAGCCGAGGGCCTCTGGAGCTGACATGTTGTGCATCCAAAGTTGCCGTCCTGCTTTTTATGTCAAAAAATGTCAAACACAAACGTCCCCCAGCTGCGATCAAAGCTGATCACAAACACGATGACAGCCAGCCAACAAACTGACTGTTTTGCTACCAGCAATCCCTGCACAGCCATAAACACGGCAATTTACACAATTGGACAAATTAGGCAGTTCAATTTGAAAGGGCCCGTTGTTTGTGAAAGAACAAGAGGCGGTTCTTCGGGGGGTTTTGCCGGTTTGGGTCGGGGCAGGGCGACATCTGCTCGGCAGGCATGTGGCCTCAGCGCTGTCCACGCTCCTTTCTTGGGGGAGGGGGGAGGGGGGGCTGGTATTCGCACATGACACGGGGCATCTGGGCAGAACTTTGCCAAGGCGAACGATATGGTTCGGTACTCGCTGCAGACGTTTTTGACCGGTCCAGCTGCTGCGTTTAACATCTGTCCTGGCTCTCTACATTTAGTGCCTCCAATGAGTTATTCCGCCGTTGTACAAGGTGGTAGTGATTAGCGGCAAATAATCCCCCCGTGGTGCACATGAATGGTCCACTGTACTTCAGGCCTCTCAATTGCACCAGTGTGTGATTCAACTGAGCTTATCAAGAGGTCTACTAAAAAAGGTGGTCAACAAAAACGTAGCTGCCCTGCAGGCTGAAATCACCACAATCTGTTCTCTGTCAACATGCAACACAAGACTGAGTAGCTCGTCTAACTCTCATGTGTCAATTTCACACTTGCCAGTAAGCGCTCGTTGCTATCTGGGAGTAAAGTAACAGCTACTTCTATGCAACATTTTATCTTAAAAGGTTGTCCATCCAGGTCTCGGTGGGTCAAGGTTTTGACCCACTGAAGCTAAAGAGTTGAGGCAGTTAAAAGAAGCACATTGTGTCACGGAACATTTCTATTTCTGGATAAAAGGAAACCACAACAAGAGGCTCCATCTGGGCTACAACGATTTTATCAACAGCTTTTCCACTTTGGTCTTCCACTCGGGACCAGAAATACAAGGAAAGGGACGACTGTATTAATGGAACAAGGTCAGTGTTAACAGGAAAACAGTAGGCGACATGAAAGCAGTTATGAGAACATCTATTTTCTTATTTTACATTCATGGGCTCCTCGAAATACCTCCCTCTATGATTAGATGTCCTCTTTTTCATAATCACAATAAAGTATGCTTTCTTGTACGTTAATATTTTCTATGATTCATTTTCAATGTATATTATGTGTACAGTACATTCTCCGTAGCATAACATTTCTGTACTGGTATATTCCCATCTAATCTTAAATGATCCAGCATGTCAGTTTAACACTTCGACTGCTTTCATTGCTCATGCGTCAACATTTCAGCATATTTCATGGGCGTAGACATGGACTGGTTTTTTATGATTCCATTTTTTATATTTTCAACTGTTCTTTCTTTCTCATTCATTGAATTCACATTTTAAGACTTTTAACCTGTTCACAGTATTTGCTCTTTCAATATTCAGCACGAGTAAGCAGATTTTTAGAAGATTTACAAGTTGTCTTCCCAGAAAACGTTGCAGAATGTAGCTGAAGTGCAGCTTGACCCGTCCTTCCAAGCTGTTATTGCTAAAGGACAAAAGATCCTGTGTGCAATTTGACTCGTGACCAAAACAAAAGGCACTTTAACCACCTGGACCTCAGCGACACATGTTGGTCCAAATCTAAAAATACTCGCAAAGGTTCCAGAGGAGTCATGCGGTGTTTACTGCACTGTCCACAGGTCCACATGGCTTGGCAGAGTGCACGCAGCACTGCAGGGATGAATGAGGCTCGCCTGTAAATGTCTGTCGCTAAGCTAAACCAGCGCCTTACACTCAGGCGGCAGCCTTTGGTTCTGAAAAGTGATGCGGAAGTGCCTTAAACTTGCATTCTTTCTAATGGCCATCAGGGGGCGACTCCTCTGGTTGTATAGAGGTCTATGGGAAAATTACTCTACTTCTCTCTTGATTTATTACCTCAGTAAACATTGTAAACATGAGTTTATGGTCTCAATCTCTAGTTTCAAGTCTTCTTCAATACAGCATGATGTACATTTAGTAAATGATGGTCCATTTAGAGTCAAACAGACCATGCTTTAGGGCGTGGCTACTTTGTGATTGACAGGTCGCTACCACGGCGTTGTCCGGTCTCTGACTTTTTGTCTCACAGTTTTATCCCTTTCACAGTGTGTCTTTAGTTCATGAGAGTTAATAGTAACATTTTGCCTAAAGATGTCTCTTTCAGCGTTCACCTGTACTTAGCTTCACCCACTGTGTTTTGCATTTCTAGTTTGCTCGGATTACTGTAAATCAGGGGTCTTCAATTAAAATTCCAAAAGGTCCAGATTGAGAAAATCTCCTCGGGCAAAGGTCCGGAACATTACAATAATATCTAACTCGCGCCACTTAGTGCCATATATATATATATATATATATATATATTCAAGAAGTCTAGTAGTAGTAACGTATCTGTGTAGTCAACAACTGTCAAATCAAATAAAGAAAGTACACATCAATTATATTTTAACAATTATTATTCTCAGTTTTCAAATAGATTATAAATAATACATAGAAATACATAAATAAATGTTCTTCTCTCATTTCAAGTAAAATAATGGCTCCATCTAAAAATAAAATACACAAAAAAGAACTTTTAAAAAACTTATCTTAAAAGAAAGTGCTTGATTTTAGAAAGATGAGCCTTGTGGCAGAGGCTGCTGACAGGTATTTGCTTGATTTTTTCACGTAACTCTTCTTTTTGTTTCCCCTGAAGTAAAGTTCCAGCGTTGAAAAACGGAAAAAACTAAAGAACCAAAGTCAAATAACGAGCCGAATTTCGTTTTTGCAAATCCCTTTTTTGTTTTTTACGCGTGGAACCCGTGGAATCGGTTACGCGTGGAACCCGTTACCTGTGGAAACTGTGGAACCCGTTACGCGTGGAACCCGTGACGCATGGAACCCGTTACGCGTGGAACCCGTTACGCATGGAACCGTTACGCGTGGAACCCGTTACGCATGGAACCGTTACGCATGGAACCCGTTACGCTTGGAAACCGTTACGCTTGGAACCCGTTACTGGTGGAACCCGTTACTGGTGGAACCCGTTACGCAAGGAACCCGTTACGCTTGGAACCCGTTACGCGTGGAACCCGTTACGCGTGGAACCCGTTACGCGTGGAACCGTTACGCGTGGAACCCGTTACGCGTGGAACCGTTACGCATGGAACCCGTTATGCTTGGAACCCGTTACGAGTGGAACCCGTTACGCTTGGAACCGTTACGCATGGAACCCGTTACGCTTGGAAACCGTTACGCGTGGAACCCGTTACTGGTGGAACCCGTTACTGGTGGAACCCGTTACGCTTGGAACCCGTTACGCGTGGAACCCGTTACGCGTGGAACCCGTTACGCACGGAACCCGTTACGCACGGAACCCGTTACGCTTGGAACCCGTTACGCATGGAATCCGTTATGCGTGGAACCCGTTACGCGTGGAACCGTTACGCGTGGAACCGTTACGCATGGAACCCGTTATGCTTGGAACCCATTACGAGTGGAACCCGTTACGCTTGGAACCGTTACGCATGGAACCCGTTACGCTTGGAAACCGTTACGCTTGGAACCCGTTACTGGTGGAACCCGTTACTGGTGGAACCCGTTACGCAAGGAACCCGTTACGCTTGGAACCCGTTACGCGTGGAACCCGTTACGCGTGGAACCCGTTACATGTGGAACCCGTTACGCGTGGAACCCGTTACGCGTGGAACCCGTTACGCGTAGAACCCGTTACGCACGGAACCCGTTACGCACGGAATCCGTTACGCACGGGACCCGTTACGCACGGAACCGTTACACGAATGGAAAAGACAAGTTAATTAATTCATTTTGGGTTCAACTTACTCTGATAATTGTCAGAGTTGGCATAGTAAACAGGTTGTAAGTGCAGAAACTGCAAGTATAGTAATTGTTAGAGGGACGTCCTGTTCAATAAAAGCCAGACAGAAACCTTCATCGGGAAGAAAGTGTTCATTTAAAAGAACAAGTCTGTCAGAAAAGATAAGACTAAACTGCTTTAACCAATGAATTGAGAATGATTAGTTTTCTACTGTCCAGGAGGTTATAGATAAATGAATATTAAACTGCATGTAGTCAACTACTGTTGCTAACACACTCCCATCGGCCCAGAGTTATTTATTTATTAATTTCTTGCATACAGTCATTATATTGCCTTCACTTTTATTTTGAAATATTCTTCTTTCCGGGTTACCTGTCGTGCTCTGCGTCTCGTTTTAACGGAAAAAACTAAAAGGGATTTGCAAAAACGAAATATGGCTCGTTATTTGACTTTGGTTCTGTGGTTTTTCTGTTTTTGAATTCAGAACCAAAAACGGAAATACGACCGCCCATTTCCGTTTTCTGGTTTGAAACGAAAAACGAGAATACCATGGTATTTCCGTATTATCGAATGAACGGTAAAACAGATGACTAAAGCGTACACGGACCATGAACACATACGAGTCCGTCCATTCTTTGTTAAAGCTCTGTTTTCGAGGTCCACTTTTCTCTTTTTAGAGCACGCCATGTTAACTTGCTTCTCCGACTTACTCACTTCTCTCACTGCTTCTCTCTCACTGCTCTCGCTCCGTCTCCCGCCTGTCTGCGTAATCTCACTCGACTCACGATGCATTTTGGAATAAATATTCGATTGGCTGAGTAGCGTCGCGTGAGATTATTTACAATGTATGTAATTGGTCGGTGTGTTTCCTGAACTGCTGAATGAGTGCCGTAAAGGCCAGAAAAGCTGCGCAGGTTAAAACAGAAGCGCTCCGCCAAAATGTACAATTCTCAATTATCCATCAATTGTACGTCCGGGTCCAGATAGGACAGCGTCTGGGTCTGGATCCGGACCGCGGTCCGCCTATTGGCGACCCCTGCTGTAAATGGACAAGTTATCAGTGAGCAATGACTGGCAGAACGAGTTCAGTAAGGAGGAAACATACCGCCCTCCCTGATTCTGTTCCTCCTAACAGATTAGCTGAGAGCTATTCTTAATTCAGCCTGAATGCGGCTCAACAAGCTCTGGAGGCAGTTGCCGCCATGTATTACTTCCTGTTTTCCTTTCCCAGGGCGAGAGCTGCCCCGAGACAAGCGTCTGAATGCGTTACCGCGATGGTAACCATGGTGCAGTGAAAAAGCCTCCTGTCCTGGCTTCTGGGCCTGTGCCCCGCACCAGCCGCTTCATCCATTACCGCCCAATGACAGTGGTTGTTAGCACTCCTCTCACCCAGAACCAGCCAATCAGAGGTGACGTGGAGTGGCCCGGCCCTTGCCAAAACGTTGCCCACTCTCTGGTTTTATCAGGTTGCCGCAAAAGTCAACGTAGGCCCCTGTGTTTTTTGGATGGGATTTGTTTAGGAGATGCAGTGATGGAGGATGTGTGTGTGTGTGTGTGTGTGTGTGTTTGAGCGCGCGGTCCTGTTTAGCGAGGCATGTGCTGCTGAGCACACAGATGTTTCTTTCAGAGAAGAGCCGAGAGAAGGAAAGGAGCCAAGTGGATGTCCTTGAAGTGCGTAGAGTGTGAGTGGCGCCTCGTTGTCCCTTTATTAAATACGATTACGGCGTTTACTCGCCCCCCTGCTCTTCCTCAGAGAGTGCAACACAATAATTAAAAGAGGTGGGTGTTGTTGTTTGTTTCTTCTCTTGGCAAAAAAAGCCCAACAAAACCCCAGTTTCATTACGTTGGCACATTCTTTTCAGAAGCAACTCACTCCCCCATACCGAGTTTACACGGGCTGTATGAAAGGGAAAATTATCTCTGAGGGAATATTGCTGATAATATTTCCTTTTTTATGGAGATGAAAGCCTTTTGTAAAGCAGGCTCAAGTGCTCATCACATTATGAGAACGTGTAGATAGCAAATTGACTTAACTCGCTATGCAAATTGGCAGGAGCCGGGTTGAGTAGAGGGTCAGCCGGAGGATTTGCTTTCATCCCCATCCATGTTGGCGTGGTTCAGTTCGAGGCTGATCTATAGGAGACGAGCTACGCTGCCTTTCGGTTGCACAGCAGCTCACTGCAGGGTGGTGTTGTCGCGAGGCCATCGCAGCATCAGCTGATGATCAGCTATCAAAACAGCTAGCTGTACGGTTTTTGTGCAAATCACAAAAATCATTTTATGTTAAGTTTCTTGGAAGTTTCCAGTGTGGCCTGTGGTACCAAGGGTACAACGTGTTCCGAGCTGTGTGATCAGGCTTTTACTTTTACCTTACTAGCGTGACAAGCTAAAGTCGAGCTATATATTCAATTCAATTTATTTTGTATAGCCCCAAATCACAAATTTGCCTCAGAGGGCTTTACAATCTGTACACATCCTCTGTCCCGGGACCCTCACATCGGAACAGGAAGAACTCCCCCAAAAAAAACCTTTAACGGGGAGAAAAGAGGGAGAGACCTTAGGGAGAGCAACAGAGGAGGATCCCTCTATCAGGATGGACAGAAGTGTAATAGATGTCATGTGTACAGAATGAACAGCATAACAGAGTTACAACACATTCACTGCATATGACATAAATAATTCATATAATGAGTAGTAAGCAGAATAATGATGGAATAATGATGTAATAACAGCAGCAGTGGATACAGTAGTGATAATAAAATCCGTAATGGTATCGTAATAGTAATAGAAATGTGACTAATAATAGCAATGATCGTAGCAGTAATAAGGTGTTATTGTAATACACATTGATGCAATTACAAGAATTTGTGGTCGGGCTGTCCAGAAGCAGCGTAGAACAAAGCTGCGCTCCTGGTCTAAGTTTGGCACTTTTATAGATGGCATCGTCATCTGATTATGTTTCTCCTTTGAGCAGCATGTCGTCGTCACACACTAAGTTAAGAGGGAGTCAGTGATTCTGGTCCTTTGCTGACTCAGGCTTTAGAGCACTCACAGACGGATGAAATGCAGCCATGTTTTTTTTGGTAGCGTTGTGTTTGGTAGTCGACCGCGTCCTGTCAAATTACATTTTAGTTTTTCCACGCACACTCAGCAGGCTGCTTGTTTAGGGCCCATTACATCCACTGCATTAGCGTCACTCCTCATACCGAGTCGTGACGGGAAGAGCTTCATGTCTGTGGTCAACTGGCCGCTGTTGAGCATCCCTCTGACCTGAACCGTCCTCTGTGGGCCACGGCCACAGAGGAGAGCAGCTTCTCAAGCATTCACTAAACTATTGTTGTATTAGCAGCGAGAACTGTAGACCTGTAGCCAATAGCCACGGCGATGCAGAACTCAATAACACTTCTTCAATTGTGGAAAAAAAAAGTATTTACGCTCGCTTGATGTGGAAACAGAGTAAATGGCAAAAGAAAAAGAAAGAAAAAGAAAGGCCTTTGCCGAATATATCACATGACTGATGAGCTGTTTCTGCTGTCGTCTTCGTCTCCAGACGGCATGAAACGTGGCCAATGCTAGCTGACATTAAAGAACAATTACAGCCTTGCGTCGCTAATTGCATTCCTTTAACACAGAAACACACCATCACAATGTCGCACCTGTTAACCATGTTCATCATTTTGGTCGCGCGTGTTAGCATGCTAACGATTGCTAATTTTGCACCTAACCCGACGTACAGCTGAGGCTGATGGGATTACCGTGAGTTTTGCAGGTATTTGGTCATAAAGCGAAGTATTGCACGATAAGGTGAGTTCGAGGCGCCTCCGACGTGTAACCACACCCAACGGTGACGTCACGTTGTACTGACACACCCTGCAGAAGTACACTCCTACATTGACAGTGTGTATTATAATACTGACAAAAATATGCCAGAATGAACATCGGTTGAATCCAAAACAAAACCAATCCTGTTTAGCGACATACACTTTTTTTCTGACACCTAATTTTCACTGTTAAGTAAGAAACCGTAAGTTTAAACCATTAATGAGAAGAAGAAACGATCCTTCCATGAATGCTACATCTGGTCAGGAGCGTTCACATCAATAGATCTCGTGACTACGGCGGCAATCATGAGCAGGAATATTGGGTTGTCCCCGTCTGGTCCTTGTCCTTCTAGAAAAGTTCATTCCCAGAAGTCGCCCGTCGCCCCTCCTTTCAAACATCTCTGGGAGTTTTGACTGAGTCGCCGGGTAGCCGGGCTACGGCCTTTCACAAGGCTCTCCCTGTCCGGGAGGCCACCGGCTGGGGAGAACTTCATTTGCCTCCTCTCACCAACTCTCTCTGACGCGTCTTTTTCTCTCTGTTGTGCAAATGCACAAACGTAAAATGAAGTCAACCTGAAAGAATCGATTGTCTGAACTGTCTTTAGTGGCCAGAGGTACTTTTCCTGTCCTTTTTCTTCTTCTTCTTCTTCTTCTTTATAAGAAAGCTGTCAAGTTAAAGTGCTGGAGCTCCATCACATGGCTTTCACGTGTCAAAAAAAGTTTCTGTCAGAAAGACCTTTTTGTGCATCCGAGTACAGAGTCAGGGAGTTTAATTACTGGGGACAAACGTGACCTTTTACAGTATGTTGTTGTGGGATGAGACGTACAATCAATTTCTTCTCCTTTGTGTTCCCCCAGGCCGAGTTCTCAGAGATCAACCTGGCCTCCTACGTCAACTCTGGATGTATGGTGGACATGCAGGTCAACAAAGGCGGCACCAGAGTGGTCAGGTAAGAGAGAGAGAGAGAGAGAGGGAGAGGGGGAGAGGGCTGGTGTTGACGCATTTGCCCATGCAGTGTGTTTACCGCCTCGGTGAGCCGGCACAAAGACTCCTGTTCTCTTCTCTCGGGGGTATTGTGCATGTCCGTGTATATATATGACATCGCTTGCACTCAGAGAAATCACAGCTGTAATGTGATTATGCCATGGGGGAAAAAAGAAGAAGAACATACTACTTACCCTATCTTAATTAAGGTGGGAAATTTGTGTGACGGAGTCGGGTTGTTTCGACTTGTCACCTTTTGCACTGTCTGGGGTCATTTGAGTGGATCTGAAACATAAAAAAAAGAAAGAAACTCCTCCTGCAGTGTCCTCTGAGTCAGTGAGCAGCTCCTGCAGCAGTGAGCCACGTGGAGCTGGCTATTTAAATAGACTGCTCTGTTATGTGATGTGGCCGCTCAAAGAGATCACCGATGATCAGCTGATCTGGGTGGAAAAGATGACTTCATGCCTTAACCGACATTATGAACGCCATTAGTACTTCAAAAAACGTTTTTATTTACAAAACCAATACACAACGATCTACATGTAAAAGGGGTCGCTCATAGTGACGAAGCCATAGTGATTATGAACCGACCCTGCAGCTTCCCTTCAACTCTATGGAACGTTTAGCGTCTTTAAGCTCATTGTTTTGCTTTTCTGGCCTCAACTTTACTGTTTTGGTTCACTCTCACCAGTATGTGTGTCCAGACCCAGCAGGCAGCTGTTTTCAGCAAAAAATGCTCTCAAACCCCGACTCTACGCTACTCGACAAAGTCAGCGACGATCTGACATGCTAGTCTGTTGCTACATGTCGCAGCTAACGAGCCAGACATTTCCCAGCTTTACAGCTTGTTTTCCGCTTTGGTCAAAAGATCAGTAAATCTGTGAACCCGTCGGCTAACGGCCCGACGACGGTTGCACGTCTGGGGGCAACGGGCAACATGTCTGGGGTTCCATTGGAGCTAGCGGATGGGCCAAGACTTTCTCTTCCGTGCGCTGGTAATTGTTTACAGGTGGATTAGCAACTTGAGACGCCGGAATGGCGTTTGAGTCAAGAGAAGGCGGATTGTTTACCAAGTAGCCAGTTTACAAGCTAATTAAAAAACCAATTAGAAGCCAAACCTCTGTCAGACGATAGGCGATGGGTTCTGCCTCTGTTGCTCTCCACACGGACTGTTTACCTGCATCAACTCTACTCGGACTACAAATGGAAACCAAATATATGACAAACGCAACAAATATTTTTGAATCATCTGCATTATTCAATGGAAGCCATTCGTGCCGAGTCAGTTAGCTGACTCACACTTGGACCGTGGTCATATAGTCACATGTCAGGAAGCATTGAAGCACCTTTGGGTTTCTACCAGCTCTCATCATGGCTGCCACTAAAATACGGGTCATTTCACTCAGTTAGGAACTTTCCTAAGCAAAAAAGACTATTCAACCGCAGCCTTGGAGAATAAAAGAAAAAGAGATGGATATTTTTGCTTCAACTAGCGGTGAATTGTGAAAATAGTTTACTTCTTCTTCTTTCTTCCCTTAAACCTTCGGTACAACCATCTTTTTCTTCTTGTCTGGCTGTTATGTTACAGCTCTGACCTCGACACCCAGCATGGCATCGCCTGTCCCTGAACAGCTTAATCTGTGTTTGGGCCTCGACTCCACGCAGAATAACTTCTTTATCGGCGTATATGGCCTCCGTGTGAAATCAAGCGAGAGTAACGGCGGAGCGGGAGCCGACGTTACAATGCAACGGACACACAGGTCATTGTGCGGGTCGAGTATTTATATTTATTTTGTTTTCTCTGCGATATTACCGTAATGATAGAGAAGCCAAATTGGCTGCAGATGGTCTCATCTGTTCACGTTCGCTGCCAAACTGTTGTGGTTCAGCTTGTTGTTTACGTCCCTGAACTCGACAACAAATCGTGTAATGGTTGTGTGAACTGATTAAAATCTCTCCTTGTCATAAATTACAGCTAATTGAAGCTAATTATTTTGTTGATAGCGGTGTGTTTTCATTCTCAGCCAGAATAATGTTAGTGATACACACAAGACAGACACATCACTAGTTTCACAAACACAAACCGAATGCTGTCTGATTCGGTTATTGTGTGTGTGTGTGTGTGTGTGTGTGTGTGTGTGTGTGTGTGTGTGTGTGTGTGTGTGTGTGTGTGTGAGTGAGATCACGGGAGAGCTGCTCACATGCGCAGCCGCACGTTCACACCACACTGCGTTTCAAGCAGGTCCCTCTTAGTCGATAAGTTGACTAATCGGTCGTTTTGGTCTCAGGTGATTTCTATAGCCGTCATTTTATCTGCTTTTTTTTTCGTGTTGAATGACTCATTTCCAAGAAAGTCATGAGCACGTCTCTGGTAAACAGATTTACAGCAGTGCTTTTGTGTGATTCTTGGTGGTTTACAGGTTTATTATTATCATCTACGCGAGGAGGATCATGCGATAGGTCACGCGTGCGTGTGTGGGTGAGTGTGCACCTCTGTGTCTGTCCATAGCTAATCTCACATTCTGCTGCACCAAAATGCATGATATTTCGGGGTGCCCAGTTACGGCTTCATGCTCAAGGACCAACAGTGGGTTGTTGAACTGATGAGCCAAAAAACGACTAAATACAAAGCTGCACGGTTCCAGCGCAGCACATCAAAAGTGGACTTTACATGCAATTTTTTTTTGCAACCACCAAGCGCATGTGTGGCGCCGTGCAACGTGGCACGCACCGCTCAGCCTTCACAGTACAGCAGAGCGACGCGCCACGAGGTACAGTAGTTAATGGCGTGTTTGTTCCCTGCCGCACTGCTGTAGTCAGCCCTTTGGCTTCTCCGCTCCCACGCTGCCAAAACCTCCAGCGAGCTGCTCGGCTCCAAGTGGGAACACTGGTCTGGCTGAAAGACGGACCACAGCGGCGCGATGAGCAGCGTCCCTGCCTCCTCCACCGTCCTCACAGAGCTCCCGGTGCGGTCAATAAAACCCGCTGGTTAACTAATGCCGATTAATGGCTTTATTGAGCTTGTTTTACTCACTGGAAGCGGTTTTGGGCGTCAGTGTCAGCTAGATGGCTAAAATGTGGATGTGAGGAGGACTTTCAGCACAACAAACTTCACATTTATTGCTCTTAGAGGGCCTAATTAACACTAGCTGCTCTCATTATTGTACCTGTGAGGAAGCTGATACCTTCACTAACGCTGAATTTCAATGAAACAAGCCAAGCAAGCAGTTTTTTTGTCCTTTTCGACAGGCTGATAGCTCATATTGCTCACAAGGGGGAAGGATGATTCATATGTAGATTGACAGCAACATACACCGTGGCCCGACAATCGGACTGAACCGCCATTTTGTTTGACTTGTCTTATTAAATGTTCAGCGATACACACGATTCGATCTTTGCCGAGGCCGCGTCGCATCCCTCGCTGTTCCCGTGGCCCACAGGTGGAGGGAAGGTTTCAGCTGGATCACGTTAGCAGATCCCTGTCTGAATTTATTCATGTAATTTTTTTACTCTCCTATTAAATGTTCTGTCCTGAAATCAACCGGTCTGAGCCAGACGGGGCCGACCCTCTTTCCTCTCCAATCCCCACAGAACGAGACTCTCCTCCTTTGGTTACCTCAGGTGACAATTCACTGCTGAGACCACACAGAGTCGATTCACACGCACATACACACAAATAAGACTAAACCCCCCCCCCCCCCTCCCTCCCTTGACCCCTTTAAAAGCCCGTTTTAATCAGTGAAGGAACCTAATACCTCAGACAGGTTCATCTTATTACCGAGCAAATGAATCCCGCTCAGTTCAGACATGGCTTTAGGAGGCCTGAGGGTGGATTCCTTATGGAGCGCTGTGACTGTAATGAAAGCACACAGAGGCCCGCTCCACCAATCCCTGCTTTTGTAATACAGCCATGAATACAAATGGCCCAGCTAACGACGCTCATTTCCCCTCCCGCCAGAGGTCATTTTGGTGCTCCGTCGCTCTTTGACTTTTTCGCTGCGTGGAGATGAACCCCGGAGTGCGATTGCAGCCGGAGACGATCCAGAGCTTTGGTGGGCGCTGGCCGGGGCCACCGCCCAGGATCTGAGCCGCTGCCAGCTCGATCCGGAGCCGCCGGGCCCGGAGCCACAGCCACAGACCACAGGGAGTCTTAGATCCAGGCCAGGGGACCACAGCATGAGGCTGGGCGACAGGCAGTCACTGTACACATGGATGGAGAGTTTCTCAGGGTTCTTTGGCCGGTCTATGCGTACAGTCCCAGAGAGAAACGAAATCACCGTAAAACCTGACTTTCAAATAAAGTACAACGTTAACATAATGGCGTTGCTTTAACTGTGTTAAATTCATAGAGTTTTCATCAGAGGGCTTTTTCCAAAACTCACTCTGTCCACCTTTTGATCAAACTCTGCTCAAACATTTTAATTTGTTCCCTACTGTCAGCCAAGTGGATCTCAATCCACCTATTCAAATATACAACAATTTGGATTTTCGCAAAGAATCGAGCCGAACGGAGGTTTTTTTTGGAAGCCCTCTAGTCTTTTCTTCTTGATGATGTTTATCATTTAACAAAAGCATACAGCGTTTTCATTAGCAGAGGGCCAAAGCATGAATTAAAGCAAAGCCCAAAGGTAATGTCTTTGTTTAATGTTTGACAGGACTTAACTTTTTCTGTTAAGTGCTCTGCTACACTGCTGCCAAAAGGCAATTCTTTTCACATGTGAATGATCAGTTTAATTGCTTTGGATTTGCAGTAGTTATTCTATTATTCTATTGCACAAGGCAACATTTTAATATAATAATACTGCGGTTTTGTTGGCCTTAAAGACAAAGCAAAGTTGCTTCAGAAAGAACTTCAGTCTCTGCGGAGTAAAGTACTTTGCCATTCGTGGGAAATATGCTTATTTGCTTTCTTTCCGAGAGTTAAAATGAAAAGATCGATTCCCCTCTCATGTCTAGATTAGCTTCGCTTAGCGCTGGAAGCTAAGCTACATTTTTTAACACAATGTATCTCGTTCCTTTAATCTGCACACAAAAAATAAATGAGCATTTAGTTGTGTGGTGTTTCTATTTCTTCCCAGTTGATCGATCTGCAGCACAATGCTGTAGTCACACATTGTTGGCAGAAGAACAAGGAAGTACAGGGAAATTGTCATTATTCTGACTCGGGGGGTGTGCACCAATTATTCCGAGATGGTTCCTCCCTCTTTGCTAACCTTGTAGTCACATCATTCAAATAGCCTAAACTAGCAACGTCTGCAGTTTTACATATCTAGAGTAGTGTTTCGTTAACGACAACAAAGTGTGACATATTTCCAACTCAGAATCACAAGCTGAAGCCTGACTTGAACTTTTTCTGTGAGCAATAGAGGTGTTACTTTGCAAGTTTTTGACATTTTTGAGAAAGCTAGGCTAGCTCTTTCCTCCTATCTTGCAGTCATTATGCTAAGCTAGCTTCTGCCTCCCACCCCCAACTCAATACTTAACTCAAAGTATTGGTATCAAGCTTCTCATCTCCCAGAAAGAGAGCAAATTTCCATATTTCCCTTATTTTTTGTTTGAGTTTTTTTAACTTTAGAGTCATTGTAACAGGAAAGCACAGATTGTTCCCTCTAAGGTGCGTTTCCCTCCGATGACGGAGGGGCAGTTTGGCACAATGCACCATTGTGTACGATTTGCTGCGCTGATCCTCGGCATGTACTGTTTGACATTCGTGGCATTCCCGCCAAGTTCTCCCCAGTTTATCCTTATCATCGGGAGACAGACTGATGGAAGGAAGATAAGACCCGTACCAGCCTTTGAGCCAGGCACGGGGCTGCTATAAAGACAAATGTTCCCTACAATTCAGAGATCCCTGTGGAGCCTATTAGAAGGTCAGAGATTCTGTATAGTAAATGGATCTGGAGAACAAAATGGCAGCATATTGTCTTGTGTTTCCTGCTCTGGGAAGATTGATGAAAACATCCTGTTGGCACCGTTGTACAGTATGTTGTATAACGGTGTTGCACAACTGTTAGGTTTGCAGTATATTTATAACCAGACAGATGTCAAGAGTTGTGACTTAAACACACTTTGATTACCTGTCTTTGGCTAATCTTCGGTGCATTAAGGGCAAGCTGTTAACCCAAGACTGACATGTTATTACATTATAAAGTTGTTCACCTGAATACTCTTCTCCTACGCTACTTGTATCTCTGTTTTGGTCTCCACCAGTCCACCAAGGGAAACATCTGGCTCTTTAGCTGCTAGGTGCTCCACTATGTTCACTAGCTAGTCGCCAACTAAATAGTTCTGCCATTTGGTGGCGGGCAAGTAGCATACAGTGGGTTTATCTGAGCTCTGTCATCTGGAAATTACAGATTAGAGCTTTTTAGACTCGACCCAAAAATTCAAGTTGTGGGCCGTAGAAAACCAACCCAAGGAGCTGCACGATGCTAAAACGTGCTGCGGAGCTGAGGGAAACTGCAGAGTCTGCTCATAACTCTCTGTGGGCTTCATAGTAAGCAACCACTTTCACGTACGCTTCATTTACATCATTGATATGAAAAGATGGATAGTAGCAGCTGGAAGTATTTGAATGCTTTTGAGGCAAGCTCCAGCTCCAGCTCCAGCTCCAGCTCCCTATAAACTGTCTCTGACTCACACATACATCAACCAGAACTATGAAGTGTCACTTTCAATATTCAATTGTGTTTTTTAAGAAATATTAAATCAGTTGGTAGTCTGAAATAATTCCAAAGTTTGTGAATACATCAGTATTAACATCACAGCATTAAGACATTTCAGCCAAACTTTGAATGTTTCCTTTTCCACAGTTTTGTTTGACTGGATTTTAAGAAAGACTTGTTAAGATGGATAATTCTTCCAGCACGTCTGTACCCATCTCAGTGTGCTATTGGAAGTGTTATGAGCGGGCTCGTGATTCCACATGGATCCATTGCCTCCCCGTATCCTAATCCATAACCCCGCTATCCCCCTATCAGTGCCTATTATCAGCCTTTATTGCACCCCCGATAACCCATTCAAAGGGCGCATTAGCATATCGCCCGCCTAGTGATGACTGGGAGGCCCGAGCGATTTGCATCGTAAAGCATAAATGTCCCGCTTTAGTGTAATCCGCGACCCGCTGGGGAGCCCTGTTTCTGCGTAACGAGTCCGAGTGAAGAGACAGAAAAACAAAGTTAATGGGTGACGAGCCTCAGTTATGCTCCGCTGCTATAGGGCACCGGCTCCATTAACCGTAGCCAGGTGAAAGCCATCCCACCGGGCTGAATGTCTTCTGCATCTGGCCTTTCTGCGGTAATGAGGTAGCACAAAGGTGTCGTCTGTGCATTGCATGCATGCGCTGAGAGAAAAGCGTTTTCCTGAGCAGTACAGCTTGTATTGGTAACATACTAGATGAAACAAGGGATAAGAAGTTGGTTGTTCTGACATTATATAGAACAATTAATCAATTAATCAAGAAAATAATTGACAGATTAATCTAATTAATAATAATTAGTTGCAGCCCTTCTTGCATTTAATCAAGCCGACGTGGATTTAAAGGGTTTTCTGATTGTAAAGCGGATTGCTCCGCTTGGATGCAGCACCACATTTATTTGTTTTACACCGACAGCACAGGTGTATTCTAGGTCAACGTCTTGGCTCATGCTGCGTTCAACTTCCCACACACAGTGTTGTTCTCTTCAGCCCGGCGCATTCATCAGGAACTTTTGTTTCACGTGGACTGTTTTGGGTCTGGTTTCGGTTCCGGGGGCCTCAATAAACAGCTTCGTCCAGTATAAATAGCCCGAAGCCTTTGGTCCGATGCCACCGCGGCACTGAGTGCAGCAGCAGGGAGGAACAGCTGTAGTCGCTCTGTCGCCGAGGACCAGATCCCTCCTCGGGTCGTCCCGCCAGCGCTGTCCGTGCTGTCTAACATAAGCAACACTTGAGGACTCCGAGCCTGCTCGAGGGCCTGGTTGTAATTCCACCCTTACACCCTGCAGCCCTTATATACTTCCTGTGTGCGTGTATACCTGCGCATATTTGTATCGTGCATGTGTGATGTGCAGGCTAACCAAAGTAATCTAGCTAGAGCTCAGTGAAAGCTGCTGTACATATACAGGCTGCGCTTATCAATGTGTTTATGTTTACAGTGGATCAAAGGATTTTGTGTAATGTATATAGGAATCAAAATAAGAACATGTTGGCGTGAGACGACACTCGCTAGCGTGAAATGTTGCAAAAACCAGGTGCCTGATGGGTCGCTTGGCCCTGCTCCCAGAACAGTTTGTAAAGGAAGGATTAGGCTGTTGTTAATTGGATGGATGGATCCGAAAAGATGAGGTGCACCGAGGAGCATTTCCTCGCGCCTCTCGCCCCGACACACGTTCCGCTGACATGACGGAGCCCTCGGCTGTAAACACGAGGCCCAGATGCGGTGTGTCAGTGTGCTGACTGAGCCGTCGGCCCCGGCGGAGATGTCTGAGCCGAGCACAGTCGGGTCAGAGTTCTAAACAAAAAGGCGATTCATCTAAAACTTTCGTTCAAAAATAAATCTCTGTCTTTATATATATGTCTAAATGCAGCAGCGGTCTGCCTGACAATTCACCATCAGAATATTGTTGGCCTGTTCTGATCCTCAAGATCAAGAGACAGCTCATCAAGACGACTGATGGATGATGGGATGGCGGTTAGCATGTTAGCATGCTGACGTTTGATAATTAGCACTAAAGAATTACAGCTGAGGGTGGTGGGAAAACCTTACAGATTAGTAACTCAAACCACGCCAAACTCTTGTTGCAGGTCCTTTAAGGCCGACTTCGTGCTGGTTCGCCAGCACGCCTACAGCATGGTCCCCGGCGAGGACTTCAGGAACCTCGTGATCGGCCTGCACTTCGGCGGCGTCCCGGGCAGCAACTCTCTCTTCTCCATCTACAACTTCTGCAGCAAACCTTGGGTGGTAAGCAATCTTTAACTGCTCCCTTTGCTCTACTTTAACCCACACAAAGTACTTCACCCCCCCCCCTTCCCCCGACTGATTTATTTGGGCTGTTAAAGGGAGCTGTAACACCTGCTCGGAGCGAGCGGCCTCCTCCTCCTCCTGCGCCACACGTTATTACTCACAAAACCGTGTGAGTATTCGGCTCTGCACGGGTTTCATAATTGTAGTCTTGTCACCTCCAGTATGAGTTTAAAGGAGCGAGTATGCTCCCCCAGAGACGACACATGCTCCCATAACGTGGTGAAAGAATGCACTTCTCCATGTTGGAGCTCATCCGCCACATATTTACAGCCCTGTAAATACTTACATACCCGTTTGACAAAGCAGACCAGATGTTAATAAATATATATATATATATATATATATATACATACAGATCCATATTTAGAATAGGCGGAATGAACAATGGTAAGGCAGGTAAGAGAGGAAAATTAAAACAAAATGAAAAAACTAGATTTGTTTTCATCTAAAGGCAACAGGTGTTCAGAGTTGTGTCTCACTGCACTGGGTCACATATTTCATCAGCATCTGATATGCCATTATGAATGATGTGCTGTGTCCACAGGTGTTATGTCTATCCAGCCTCTCCTGTCCTCCGCTGCTTCAATAATAACGTCCGCCTGTCTCTCGCTTGTTTCTGCTTTGCAGTTTTCTCAGATGATAAAGCTCTACCACTCCCTCGGTCCTGAGAAATTCCCCCTGAATGAACAAACCTTCTATCCCAATCACACGCAGATGGTGAGTGCCTCGCAGATATTGTTCTTTGTTTACACAACGCTGAGACACACACACACACACACACACACACACACACACACACACACACACACACACACACACACACACACACACACACACACACACACACACACACACACACACACACACACACACACACACACACACACACACACACACACACACACACACACACACACACACACACACACACACACACACACACACACACACACACACACACACACACACACACACACACACACACACACACACACACACACACACACACACACACACACACACACACACACACACACACACACACACACACACACACACACACACACACACACACACAAAATAAATCATAGCACTCCTTTGGCCCATTTTTCATTAAATCTTTATTATAAAAATATAAAACACAGAAATTAAGTCAAACATTTCTATAACCCCCTACAAGGACCCCCACCTCCCACCACGCACACACACACACTTCAGGAATCAGTGTTTACACACAGACTGTACACAGCTTCCTTGATTGGAATTTCTTTTTTTTTTTTCTTAAGGATCAATCTTGACCAAGTGTTTCTGTGTTAAGCAGACGGTATATTTACACAAACATGAACCACAGAAATAGTGACACGGAAACGCCACAGCTGGAGAAAGAGCCTCGGCAACACGTATAAAGACAGAACGGACATGTTTTGTACAAAAAGAAAGAGATTTGTTTGCTTTACAGAATTATTAACTTCTTGTAGCCTCTTAAAAACAACATGACGCCTTAATCACGACTCTCTGTATGTCGCATACTCGAGAGGAGGTCGACAGGTTGAAGACTATTCAGACTTTAAAAAGAAAAACATTACGATGGATTGAAGGATGTTTTGTTGAAAGCAGAGAACTTGCGGTGCAAAAATTAAACTGCGTAGATTAACATCACTGAAATGAAATGAGTTTATTATAATTTATCAGTATCGGAAACAAACCTTCCTCCTCCGGTACGCTCCGACTGGAGCTTTAGTGTCCGGAGGAGGTTTGAATTCTGTTTTCTCATGAAGAAAACTAAGAGAAAGCGCCACCTTTTTGTCATTTTGGAATGGAGATGACTGGATTTAACAAAAAAAAAACATTTTGGGAAATAAGCTTATTGGCTTTTTTTGCATATGCATGCACATTTCTCTATCCCTCTCATCTGTGTCCGTTAAATATGAAGCCACAGCCACGATGGGGTTAGCTTAGCTTAGCATTAAGACTAAGTTAAGCTAACCGACTCATCTAAGCAAGAAAGAATATAAGCATATTTCCGAAAAATGCCGAACTACTCTTTTTGAAAACAACCGACTTGGTCAAAGCCACAGTGATGTAAGATTGTGTTACTGATGTATGTGGGCTGTAACAAATCTGTGTCTGTTCATGGAATGGACTGAAGGTACAGCACTGGGGGGGGGGGGGGGATTTAGTGACAATATTGTTTCTTTCATATATATAATGTCCATTTGAAATAGTTAAATACAAAAAGATTGAATACACACTTACAAAATATGTCGATATCTGAAACCTCTGCTTCTACTTGACTTTCATTGGGTTGGTGAAGAGTACCAGTCAGGGGGACTATGATCAGCTAACAAACTAAAGTACCATATGTACGATACAGCTGGAGATGCTGGTCCTTCATTGTGGACGGTTGCACAGGCTGCGATGGTCACAATGTAGTTTTGACTGTTGCTATATATTTTTTTCTTTTTTTTTTTGCAGATAATACCACATAGTTACTGTGTACTCCAATAAACATATAAATAAATGCATTACAGAGGTTTCAGTTGAGTTGATAGTTCATTTCTGTAGCTTATGTTATATACAGCAAAAAATAAAATATCACCATCTCTGTAAGAAGTGAGCTCTTCCCTGCGTCGGCAACGTGACGCAGACATTTTTTAGCATTTCTCTGATATTCAACAGTGCTCAACAGAAAGGGCGTCGTTTGTGATATAACTGCAAAATGAGTTACATTGCAAACATTCAGGTAAGCAGAGTCTACCATCCATAAAGACACGTTACAGTAAAAACTGTGAACATAATCAACGTATACTTTACTGTAAAACCATTTTCAAAAAAAAATAAATTGAGGCCAAAATAAGAGGTATAATTTTCAGAGATCATACCTCACATTGGCACTCGATCTGTGTTGTTGATGTGTAGAGTCTAATGCTAGCAAGTACAGTTCAGTAGCAACAATGTAACAGCTTTACATCTCAAATGTACATATCGATCATTGGCTGCTCTTTCATATAGCTTTCATTGATTGCTTTTTAAAAGATAAACTACCTCGATGCACAAAATGACCATAATACTGGGTTAGCAGTAGGCTAACTGCAGGTCGCTAATTAACACCAACGAGGCTTATTGATACTTAGAATTGTGTACAGGTCACTGCTTTTCTTAGAGATTAGTCCTTCAAGGTCTTAAACTTCTTATTGGTCTTACAAATGTCTAACACCACTGAACCCTGAAAAGACCGTTTGGTGCAAGGACTGTTTGATTGAAATTAAAAGTTTAAAAAAAAGGTATTGTTTTCTATCAGAAGTGCTACGAAGCAGGCACTGTAATGGATGTGGTCTTTTCTCTGTTTCTTTTTGCCACTTTAAAGAGGCGGCCACCCAGGCAATTGAGCTTATAGAGTCCTGTAATTCTCTAGAAGTGATAGGGATGGGACGGAGTCAGGGAGGCGGGCAGTGGATTTTGGGCTAGGGTTCGTTGAAGTTCAGGGGTCGGTGGCGTTGATGGTGGTTTTCTCACGTGTAGCCATGCCCCGGTACCAGCTGCAGTAGCCCTCCTTCTGCTGGATGCAGGCGTAGTGCCGGGACTGGTAGCCGGGGTATCCGAAGTGGGACAGCATGTCCGTCCATAGGCACTCGTTCTTCGAGGTCACGAAGCAGGGCAGGTAGTGGCAGGGCTTAATCTACAGAGACAGAGGCAAAACTAAAGATGGAGCCATGGAGCAGGAAACAAAACTGGATACTAGCCACAACTACTGTAAACTTACTGTGTTTTCTTTACTCAAATAGTCATACCTCCCTTCTTACTGTAATAATATATTCCTAATATATTTTTGAAACTCAACCCCACCCTTCACTCTTGTTTGTTTTCTTTTCGTGTCTCTAAATAACACTAAATTTGAAGCTAGAGACAGCAGGCAATTAGCTTAGCTAGCATAAAGATTGGAAACATTAACGTTTTTCCAAAGCTTACAAAAACTCACATTTAGCATTTCTAAATCACTAATAAAGTTGAATCTTGTTTAACGTGTTAATTAATGAGCTGGTAGGTGTCTTTTGTTGAAGCTGCATAGAGCCAAGCTAGCTGTTTCCTTCCGCTTACAGGCTAACGCTAAAGTAAGCTAACGGTCTCTTGGCTCTAGCTTAAAATGTATCATACAGAGGTTAGCGGTATCAATGTAGTCACCTAAATCTTTCTTTCCTAAATAAGTATACTATCCAAAATGAATGGCATTCCTTTAATGTTACCTAACAACGTATCATGATTTATTTATTAACTTGTTGAAGCTAACAGTAATTGGTATCATGTAACTTTAACGACAGTCAGTCTACAAGTCTAGAAGTCTGTGCAGAGGCCAAGTAGAATAAGCTTAATGGACCATTAACATATGAAAGAAATCTCACAGTTGTACAAGAGAAATGAGCTTTGAAGAAAGACAGTGAGTGTATGATTTGGTTGAAATACAGTATAAAAGCGTGAACATGCACTTGGTGAAACATCCAATACATGGAATCATTGCGCTACTGCTTTCAGCTTTTGCTTTCAGTCACTTCCTGCAGCAGACTAATAGATGAGGTGTAAAAAGGCAGCTTTTTAAATAACAGCAATTGGTGAATAACAAGTGCAAACCCAGTAAGCGTACCCTGGCATTCGTATGCTTTGTGCTGTGTGAAATGAATGTCAGCCATCTTCCTGAAGCGGTGATGTTTTTGTAGTTTTCGTAATGATTCAATTAGATTTTACTCGGCGTGTCTCGTGCGTCACACCTCCAGGTGCTCGCACAAAAAGAAGCTTAACGGATGAATGTACGCCGTGAATTGACAGGAAGAGTCACATAACCACTCAGGGAGGTGATGAACGGAAATGCGGTGTTTAGCGACAGCGAAGCGGAGTCATCAGCTGCACTTATCTGAATGAGCCAGCACATTTCAATTAGAAAGTTAGAGGGCACGCTTCTCATTTTGGGGTGTTTTTGTTTTTCAAGCCTGGAGAGTGTGTCCTCCACGGTTCACAGACGTTTGACGTGACTTCCGGGTTTGAGTGGTTCTAATGATGTGTGCAGAATAACTTTCTAACCAGTGAGAGATGCTTCCTACATTCCAGCGCAGTACATCATAATCATCATGCCGAGGAATGCGGAGGCCGACGGAGCGCGTTTTCAATAAGTGTGATGATGTTTACGCCTGCCTGTGCTTACCAACTCTCAGGCTGAGGTCTCAGTTGATCGATGGACTTCTCCGGATGCCTCTGGGCTGCTGCCATGTACGCTCTGAGCACAGTTTACAGGCGCTGGCCCGCACTGGGAACAAACGGGTCTCTCTGCTAATCCACTTATACTGATGGGGGCCGATGGAGTTAGCAGATGTCCTGGACACTGCTGTACAGTAGGACGTTTACGAGGCAGGTCGACAGCTGCACAGCGACAGGCTGCATGTTGTGAGTCGCATACAAAAACGGGAATGAAGACTTGAGCTGGTTCCAGAGCTGTTACTTAACAACTCCCAGTGAAACTTGTTTTCTCTCCTTTTCTGCTTCTGCTTAACATCCATGATGAATTATAGTGGATATTAGGCTCGTGATTCAGTCTCAACAACAACGATGACTGCACAACATCCTCCGAACCGTGAAGGTCGTTTCAAGTATGAGTAAATGGGTTTTGCATGAGAAGTGGAACAGTAGCATTAATGAGCCTGAATTGGTTTGACCCTTCAAATAGAAAGGGTACTTCTGTTGGAAGCATTTCCTTCCTCCTGTAATCATGAATAAGCACCCAAGTGGCCTTTTATAGAAGTCACAGCGGTTTTATGTTTAGTTTTAGTAGTGAAATGTGAGCAGTGAGCTTTAGCTCCTCCTCCTCCCTCATCTTTCTGGTTTCCACTCACCCTGCAGTTGCAGCCCAGCTGGTAGCGATGATTGATGCCCTTCTTCTGGGCCAATGAGAGGCGCTCCCACCGCTCGTTGAAGTTGCACAGCCCCGTGTAGACCTTGCCATCGTACACTCGACCTGTAGATGAAAACAGTGGAGGGAATGGGTCAACGAGTCGAGTCGCGTGCCAATCAATCCAATGGTCGCTGAGATACTTCAGTTCGGACCCAACTGTTGCCGGTATCTCATTTTGCTATTTGTCTAATTTCATAATCCTGCTCATGTAACGCAGGATAATACAAACATACCGCTCAAGCAATCAAACTTGTTTATCTTTGGTAAAACAATCTCACACAGTAAGCCCCACACTAAACCAACACCCCTATTTCTGAATATCAAAAGGTCAGCAGACGGCTATTTTTAGCGCCGCACCGTTTGCGGCTTACCGACTCTTGAGACAGGTGCACGGCGGCGGCCTGCGACACCCTCAGGAACATCGTGAATTGTCACCATACGTCTTCCTTCACCGTGTTGTCACCACGCGGGAATTTGACAGCTCACAAATATGTGCTTCTTTCGACCCCTCCCCCTCTATCCCCTGCACTGGGATTACTGGAGTCACTAGCAGGCTTATTACATGGTGTTGAGTGTGTGGCATGACTCTCAAATACTAATAAGTACCAGAGCACTCGAGGCTCGATCAAAAGAGAGCCGAGCAGCTCGTCTCATAGGCCCTGATGCGTATTGCCGGTAATGCGGTCTTGATCGTATGCAGGGATTTATTATAGAACCTTGAGAGCAGCGGATGACATCGGTGATGTCACTCGCACCCGGACTCGGGTAAACAGAGTCGCCGCTGCCCGGCAACGCCGGCTCGTCCGCTTGCGCTGTGGGGTGCAGTTACAGTATTTACAGGTCGGGACTTAGCGACAGCTATATATGCCAAGCACCGCAGGGTCCAAAGTAAACTGCACCTCCGTTGGAAATAGCAACTCGTAAAAAAGCTTGTGCTGGAAAACGCCGGTCGCTTCCTGTTGGCTGTTAATGACGAGTTGTGAGAGAATTGCTTTCTGCTGTTTCTGGCCTGCTAAGTTGAGGGAAATGAGTGCAGTTTGTTTTGTTTTTAAAGGGCCCCTGCTTTGCCTGCTTGCACAGTGGCAAATGGAAGGGTATAAATAGTGGGAAAGTTTGTGTCACGGGACAAATGAAGAAGTCCCCGGAGAGGAGTGAGGGAGTACGTCAGACCAAACAGATAAAACTGGTTTTCTATATATTTATTTTCAAATATTCCAAACCCAAAGACATCTCATTAGTAGCTATTTCACCTTTCATAAATGCTGCAGAAGCGTGCAGGGACAGTGAAAAAGATTTGTGTCCTTACGTTTTGGCAACACATCTCAGGTACAATATTTAAAAACGTACTTATTAAGCTTTGCGCAGAGCTTTCGACCATATCCCATGGACTTCTTCTGTGAACGGGACTTTCTTGGGTGTCACGTGAATGCAGTTCTCTACTTAGCTCACGTGACGAACGCCTTAAGGACATCAAGGAAAAATGGTTGGAAAGCTCCTGGAAAAGCTAAGTAAGTGATCCTTGAGTTTAGAATATTTAACCACGGACAGTTTGACCTTTAAAAATAAGCCCATGGTTGACACCCTCAAGCTCAATTAAAGTTGGCACTCCAGTTATTTTGTATTCCAGTTCCAAATAGTTTGGGGACTTGGGAAAGACAGATAAAAAAAAAAAAACAGATGCTGATATATTCTGACTTTTGGACCCTAGTGTGGTTCAAGCTCCAAAAAGACAGAATCCTACACTTCCCATAATGCAACTTGATGGCGTCTATCGTAAAAACCTCCTTGCCAACATTGACCTTTTGATCAAAAACAATGTCGGCCATTGAGCTTACCTGTGATCAGGTACTGGTACTTGTTGATGTCAAACTTCACGCCGCACAAACTCTCCGAGGCGTCCGTGTAAATGTGCTGCACGTGCTGCACTTTGTCGAATCCTTTGTACATCTGCAACGACACGAGAAGCCAACGCTGGCGTTAAAAAACAGAATTAAACAACTCTTCACATACAGGAATGAAAACAGTACGCCGGCTTTATCAGATCACATTCCTCGAGGAATGCCTCTCGGGAGTATTGGGCTTAACTAAATAACATGACTATGTTGCGTAATGTTCTTCCACTTTGATGCTGTTTGGGCATTGACAAACCGTGGACATCAGCTCCTTCTATTTATCCCGGGTATGCAGAGCAAACAGTGAGTGTTTTTTTTTTCCAGTGTAATTTATTTGTCTGGGAACAACAGGAAATCCCTGTTTAGACGCGTCGCCCCCAGAAAAACAGAGCAAACTGTTACTAAAGCCTGAAACTGTGGAGGTTTTAGGAAAGCCGAAGGCATTTGTCTCACAGGATTCATTGACATTTGGAGGGAATCGCATGATATTATAGCCCACAGGGAAAACCACTGTTTGCAGTACAAACCAGCAGACTGTAATACAAATAAATAACCCAAGAGGTGCAAAGGTCGCCTCTAATTCCTGGGGATAATCCTAACAGTGATGATTGGGTGTGCTTCGCTAACAAGAGGCCACTTAATGCTTTTGTACAAACTGGGATTGTACTGACGCAGTGCACGACTCTGTTGAAATGTTTACACTCGGAGCGAGGAGTTCGGTTGAGTTGTAATGCCCGTAAGCCCGCTAATCCTCCGGCCTGGCTCCTGTCTGAGCAGCAGGCCGATGTCAGCATCTGTCGGAAATATGCAACGTTATGTAAGAATATAGAGGAAGTGAAGAGCAGGCTTTCATGCTAAGTATCCCAAACTGCTTTTCAGCTGTCACAAGGCGGCTGAGTGGGTGGAGAGGCAGTCAGTGTATTTCATTCTAAGGGTATTCTTAAAAGGAAGAAACAAGTTTTTGTTTGTTTGTTTGTTGTTGTTGTGTTAGAAACACTTTCCATGCAACGACCTCGTGCTTCCAATCAGAATCCAGGGTTATATAAAGCAGAGAATTTGTCACGTGGGGTCGTTGAGCATGACATCGCAAACTCTTTCTGAAGCTTTTGCAATAGAGTGGCTACGATAAAAGGAAAAGAGTTGCCATTCAAACCAAATATTCCAGCATGTCCAATCAGAGCATTCTGCTATATTGACAACAAGCATGTTCACTCCACCAATTCCTCCCTTCCCTACATTTCAGCGAAAGGAATAGTTCAACACTTTGGGGAATCACACTTACTCGCTTTCTTGCAGAGTGTTAGACAGGAAGATCGATATCAATCTCATAAGTAGGAGCCAGCCAGGGGGCGATTAGCTTAGCTTTGCTAAAGACTTGATGCAAGGGGGGAAACTGTTAGTTCGGCTGTGTCCGAAGTAAAATGAGGTAAAAAGAGACAGAAATGTACAGACTTCAAGTTGTTTTCATGACTAAACCGTGTAAACCTCTAAGCTTTAGAGGAGTTAGTTGATGTTGACACGCTCACCTTCATCTGCTTGACTGTGTAGCGCATCGTTCCAAAAGGTCCATCTCTCAGAAGCTTCTTGCCCACGACTTTAGCTCGAATCACTGTGAAGAGAGGAGGCGGACGTCAGACATCAGCGGATCACTTTGAAATGGTTTGGACAAACTGTCACATTCCTCCAACATAGAACCATCCAATCCATCAAATAGCACTCTGCCTCGGCCAGTAGGAGGCATTAGCAAACCCATTACGAAGACCATTTCAGGACCGGTTGGCACCACAGTTAATCCGTTTATCCGATTTTATGCATTGCTGCTGTTTGCCAAGGAAGGACAATGGGGAAAAAAAACGCTACAGGGAGTTTGATACAGAAATTGGAGGGAAAGAGGCCTCGTCCATGTAGCAGGGCTTCATTCTCACTGCTGGTGTTTGGGATCAGTGCTCATACTGCTAAAAGTGGAACTTGTAGCAACCACAGGAAACTTTCTGAATCTTGGTTTTGATTTTGTAGCTGTAGTTATTCAGATCAGAATTGGCAAAATGACTCCAATCACATTAAAAAACACCAGGGTCACATGGGGGGGGGGGTGCACTG
The DNA here is from genome assembly GCA_032191485.1 of Leptoclinus maculatus. Classification (NCBI taxonomy): domain Eukaryota; kingdom Metazoa; phylum Chordata; class Actinopteri; order Perciformes; family Stichaeidae; genus Leptoclinus; species Leptoclinus maculatus. The sequence continues at coordinate 3,006,429 of JAVDOI010000019.1, read as the reverse complement.
TGTGTCTCCCGTTTCCTTCTATATTGGGATCGGGGCTGGAAAAAGATATTATCGGTGTGTCGGACCCTCATGTAAACGTCTGCGAGGTGAAGGGGAGTAAAAGGGTTTATTGTGGAAGGGAGTGTAGAAATGAGGGATAATCTGAGCCGGTGAATACGAGTCTACCCAGAGCTGCGGGCCCTGCATATAGGCAGTCTCTCCTCTGTGAAGTTCACCTGCTGCCCACAGCCCACCGGCCGCAGACACAACTAACACTGGCCATGTTTGTTATCTTGTCCCGGTGGAATTTCCTTAACACATTCTTCAGGGGCTCACATTCCCCAGAAAGGAAAAAACAAAACAAAAGCGGAGCCTTTCGTTCTTTTCCTGAAGGAAGAAATGAGGCGTGTGGCATGTTCTGTTTGTCTAGCTGTCCTACTTCCAGGCAAGTGGGAATGGATGTAAAAATAAAAGTCAAACAGGAAGCAGTTACAGCACGGCCACCCAAAATTGGTGACCACACATTTATTTTGGACATGAAGACCCCAGTTTGAACTAAGTGTTTATTTAAACAACCTCAGAAAAACGTATTTCAAGCCAGTACGAACTAATCTAAAGAATGTGGCAATGTGGCCACCCTGCAGCGTACGAAATAGAAATACAATGTACTATTTGGTTCGTTTATTTTGGTGTATTTGAGGAATCTTTCTGATCATGATCAGGATAATTCTTTTCAAGTTGTCTTTGACAAAAGGACTCTGTGAGGCAGCACTTGGGTGCTTTGAGCTAAATGCTAACGTGAGCGTGCAATGACAATGCTAGCATGTTGATGTTCAGCAGGTAATGTTTACCATGGTCACCATCTTGGTTTAAGTGTTAGCATGCAAACATTAGCTAACGAGCACTAAACACAAAGCTCATCGCAGTATTGGACTCGGAGAAATTTAGACTTGAAGATGCCGATAGTCGTCTAGAAGTCAGAAGATCACCAAAGCAATTATAATGTATCCTCTGAAGACCACGAATGTCTATATGAAAGTTTCATGGCAATCCTTCCAATGATTTTTTATTATATTTAGCTGAAAACCGCAAATGTCAACTCATGGTGGCGCTGGATAAAAAGTCCGGGGATCACCGAAGCCATCGGGATTCATCCTCTGGGGATCATGAATATCTGCACTAAATTTCATGACAATCCACCCATTTGTGTGGACGGACCAACTGACACGGCTAGTGTTACTAATCATCATATTGTTGTGGTTAGGGTTAGCCACGCGAGGCAGTAAAGGCACCACAAGTTAAAAGCAACGTCGATTCTACAAAGTACCCACGGCGCTAAATGGCGCTTTAGAATATCCACCATGCATGAAACACGCTGCAATACTAAACTGAAAAATCTTTCAAACAGACATGTGAGGCAACGCATGAGGCAGATCATAAAGGGGATTGTTTTTCCAACGGTCGACATTGTGTTTTAACCGACCGACTTCCACCGACAGCTTCACGATAAATCACACAACCGCATATCATTTCAGAGCCCCCTGCTTTGCCCTTTCACAGGAACCTGCTGCAGAACATTTTGATCCATTAATCTGTCAACTCTTCTAAAATGAGCCCGAGAGCGCCACTGCCTGACGGACCTCTGCTAAACGTACCCAAAACGCAGTTTGACAGACGTTTGCCGCTGCAATTACAGAGGAAGCGGGGGCACAATTACGGAGGAATGTGCAGATATAACGGGATACTTTTGCCTCCGTTAAACACACTGCTGCCGTTATTTTCGAGCCTCACCACCCCCCCCCCCCCCAAAAAACCTAGTTTCCTCCTCTGCCCTGACCTCAAGAGCAACCCTCAGGAGAAACAAGTGTTTGAAGGGCCGCAGGTCAGCTGCTTTCACGTCCAGATAGGTCCCCTCTTGTTGGACGGCAGCCACTAATTGGCCAGTGATGGTGCCATCACCCAGAGGAATGTGTGAAGGGCCTCAGCTGCTCCAGAGACAGAGGACTGGTGTCATTCCTCTGCAGTGACCCCCCCCCCCCCCCCCCCCTCAGCGCCTCACAGTTCAGCAGTTATATTTACGTACTGCCACTACGTTACAAGTGTTTATATAACCCACTTTCCCACAACACCCTGCTTCAACTGGTTACTATAGACGTACTGTGTAGACATCAGTTTCTACCTTCTAAACTCTTCTTTTTACAACTTTAACTTCCCGTGTCTGTGTACAGTTACCTCATGAGTATATATATTCACTTTCTACTTTTATGGAACCAATACTGAAACCACAGGCGATACATATTCAAGCAGAAACATTGATTAGTTGTGTACTGCTGTAACTGTTTGATGCTTCACAAGTATTATGACATTCAAAATGTGTAAATTAATCATTTAACACTGATTATTTACCATAATTAGTACTGCTAATGGTTAATAAGGTGATTTCGGCAGGATATAAGGCAACTGAAGTGCTTGTATTTGCAACCTTATTTGGCGGAACTTTCCAGATACCAATAAATACACGTTAATAACTCTAATATATGATCTAGTGGAGTTGAAACATCCATCAGCCTCTCTATACTGTAATGTAAAGAGGCTCTCTCCCTCTTGCTTGCTAAACATGAGGAATTACAGGCCAGGGCCGTGACGCACAAGTATTCATCTTCTGCAGAGGATCTGACATACATTTTTAAGTGTGGGAGGCTTTTCGTGGTAAGAGAGGTAACCAGGGTCTGACAACGAACAAAGTGAATCCATTTCTCCCTCAGTATCTCTTGCCGAAAGCAGGGGGATTACACAAGCGTGAAATGCCAATGTGGAATCTTAAGGTGAGCATGTAATTTAGTTCAACATTTATTTCAGCCTACGTACAATGTGGCAAACTGCAGGCATGACAAGAATAAGGTTGCTCATCCGTGTGTGTGTGTGTGTGAGGGAGAGAAAGGCAGCGAGGCACGGGGCGGTGACGGTGATTTTAGTATGCAGAAAGTGGTCCAAGTTCGGGGAGGCGTGTGGGAGGAAGAGGAATTCTCAAGACGACACACCACCACGCTCGAAAAATAAACAGTGGAACTGAAGCCGCTGTAACGCTGAAGCATCGCGCCCCCTAACGTCCTCCTACCGGTCGGCAAAATGCAAAGGCAGCCTATGAAGTAAGAGCTTTTCTCACTGCGTCTGATGATTACCAGGTTTCAACGAAGGCGACAAAACGCTCCCGTTGGATTGAGCCATGGGAATCTCTTCAGCATGTAGTCATTGGTATCCAAATGTGATGCCAGCTGACCTCAAAGACGCTAGCTGTCCGAGCTAAAATCGGTGTCTTTTGTTAGCTTTGCCAACAATTCTTTTATTTTTTATCATGAATTCCTTCACAACAAAGCCCCGTCTCTCCGACACCAGCCTGGACAGTCAGTCCGGCGTTCTCTGGGCACGCTTACCTTGTTTCCTGCTTTTCATATCTCTCTCTTTTTCTTCGCCATTCGCTCACCTATTCTGTCTCTTTCTCGCCGGCTGCCTTTACACTAGCTGGTCAGATGATTACCTAACCGTAAAGTCCCGTTTGTAGTTCGATCCGCTGCTCCTATTTGTAAAAGTCTGTCGTCACAAAGGTGACATTCTGGAGATAAATATAATGTATTACAATTGGTGGATAAGGGTAACATTAGTCAATGCTCCCTTTACAGCCAGCATAACTGAAGGTGAATAAATCATCGGCGTGTGGTGCAATAGTGGTTGTGTCATGGGTGTGTGTGCTGGGCTGATGTCCCAGACTGGAACGGAATCCAGAACCTTTTGACATCGCGTCGTATTTTAGCTCACTTTTTGGGAAAGCTACGTATATATCTGATCCAAGCTCACAGAACGCCTGTCACACAACAGGAGTCCTGGCTTCACTCAGGTTATCCTCTGACACCTGTTGACCTGCAGTGGAGGAGGGAGTCGTGATTTAACTAAACGCCCCTCATGAGTGGAGGGAGGTGGAGGGCGTACTGGTACCGGGAGAGCCCCGAGCCAAGGTCGCTCTTAACCCGCCACGCAGCACAAAGCTGCTCTGTGCTGCACAGAAACACCCACGGCAGGGCGGGATCCTCAATCCCAAACCCAGCATAAACACATATCGCGCTAATCCCCGGCAACTGACCTGGTTCGCGGCGCAAGCACGTAAAGGTTTGCTCTGTCACCCCCCGAGCACTCGGGAACTAGCGCCCTTTACAGAGCGATATTAAATCTCCGGGGTCAGAGTTTACCGCCGGGCCTCTAATCTTGCTTTTCGGAGGGCTTTGGAAAAACAAGCCCTGCTTGTGAATGGGCTGCTTCAACCCAGCGGCCTAATAGCAGCCAACCAGTTCTCCAGCTCACTGCCCGGTGCCCAGGTACGTTAGCGGCAAGGCTGACGGGATATCGCTCACCTAATCGGAACAGAGATAAGCTGGCCAATTGCATTGTGGGACATTTTTATACTGGAGTGTGATTAGCGAGGACTCAAACGGTAGTTAAGAAAATACACTCAAAAGCATTCCAATGTCTCTTTAACATTCCACCATCAGAATGAAAGGAAAGCAAGACACAAACCCCCCCCCCTCATAAATATTTCTATTTAAACCTGTCAAATGAAGAGAGACAGACTCCAATAACTCAATTGCCAACCCTTTAACCTAATTGTGATTCATCCAGTGGAGTGCGTGCGGGTGATTATGGGTCAGGGCCAAGAAAACAAGAGCTTTGAACTGAACTACGGGTCTTAAATTGGGAAGATTCAGGCCTGTCGCCTTTGATGTCGACAGTGAGAATTACAGGGTTTCTCCCTCGCCGCATTAGCATTCCAACCCCGTACTTCTGTCTCCGTGTTTGAACCGGGCTTTGTGACATAAGCGGAGGTTTTAGCTTAAGGCGATAGAAATAGGATAGACGTTAAATTAAAGAATGAACCAGGATTGGAGGATCACGTTCTGTTATTTCATAGCGTGTTCTGTACACATCGGACCGGACATGCTGCCTTTATTTTAAGCGTGGAAAAAAAAAAGGACAATAAAAGCGTGAATTGGATCATTCAGGCTTCCTTCACACGTCTTGAAAGTCTGGACTTTTATTCCAATAAAGGAAGTCCAAGAACAAGTCAATTTGAACCCAGATTAGTGAAAGTTACTGGCTGTGACCTTTGCATCCAACCGGTGTTTCAGAAGTGTTTCCCTCTGAGGACCGAGGGGCAAGATGGTCCGCGTGCATTCAAAGCACACCTCGAGCTAAGCCGAGACCTTGGAAATGGGATTTGTGGGGCTCACGACTGATCACTTGCGCCCATTGAAGTCGGTCCCAGATTTTCAGTGGGTTGCTAACACCACGAGCTATATCTGAAAGGCTTTGCATGAGTGAAGACGCTCCCACAGGTCTTGTGGTCAGGGTTTACCAAAGAGCAAGAGACGTAGAGAGACCCTTTTGGGTCCTGGAGTTGCAATATCTGCCACTCTTATTCCTCTCATAAAAGTGGGGTTCTGAGAGGTCTAGTAGGCTAGGTTGGGTCCTTGAATTTTGGGCAAAGAAGCCTAATTTTCTTGGCTGCGTTTGGAGGAGCCTTTGGAAGAGGAAAGCCTTGTAGTGCGGTGATGATGTACTGTGTTTAGTAAATAGGACACTACAATTTGAGGTCATAATTGAAGGAGTAGTTCAATGGTTTTTTGGAAAAATGCTTATTTGTTCCTTGCCAAGAGTTAGATGAGCAGATTGATACCACGCTTGTATGTTGACTTTGAAGGAACAGCCTGCAGCCGATTAGCTTAGCTTAGCTTAGCTCAAGACTGGAAACAATAGGAAACGCTTAGTCTGACTCTGTCAAAAGGTGACAAAATCTGCCTACGAGCACCCCCAAAGCTTACTAAATAGCCGGTTAGCTCAGCTTAGCATAAGGCTGGAAACAGATAGCCTGCCGCCGTCCAAAGGTGATAAAATGTACCAACGAGCACCCCCAAAGCTGACTAATCAACATGTATCTCATTTGTTTAATTTGTTCTAAAGCCAAAGTGTCAAAGCTAGATTATTTTCGTCTAGTTTAGCATGAATATCATAGTTACCTTACAGAATATTATTCATTTTGGATTCATCTTGCGAAGAAGCAAATAAGTGTTTTCCCAAAATGTCAAACTATTTATTTTGAGGATTCGATGGTACCTGTACATTTAGGAAACATATATTCTTAATGTGATTTTGTAGGTGTATTTAACATGAGAGCGTCAATAAGGACTGTGTAACCCATCATTCTCATCTCTACTGGTGACCACTAGTAAGTGTAACATCATTAAAAGTGACATCAGAGTGTGTGTGTGTGTGGGCATAGGGGCATTGCTGCAGAAACTAGGACTTCCCTTGTTAGTCGACACAAGACTAACACATGGGCTACACACATGGCTGCAGTGTGTGTGTGTGTGTGTGTGTGTGTGTGTGTGTGCGTGTGCTCAGTTTAGACTGAGAGATTATTGTTTGACAGTGTGTCAGGGTTTTAGAGAGCCTCATGACGGTTTCACGCTTTTAGGTCAAGTGATAGCGAAGCACAATATCAGCCGCACTCAAAAAGACTGTCAGCTTCTGCCCAATATCACGGAATGTGTGTGGCTTTAAGTGACGGCGTCGTCGGTTAAAGAAGCTCGTGTCTGCTTCCCCTCTAGAAATCAGACGCCCTCCTGTCCCATCTGAGACATTTCATCCCCAAAACTGCATGCAACTCTCGACCCCAAAAACCCCCTCTCTCTCTGTCTCTGTCTCTCTCTCGCTCCCCACAGGACAGATCAGATAATCCCAGAGTCCCTACCAGTGTTATCTAAAGACACAGGCCAGTTTGGACTGGCGCTCCAGGCTGAGCCAGATCCCAAGTTCATATTATTCCGGGGAGTCAGAGAAAGCATAACCAGGCAGTAAAACAAGCTATGTAAACCCCCCCAACCCCCGTCCACCGCTTGTGTACCAGAGGCCGAGCATATCTGAGTTACAGCCGAGTGGCTGCCCGACAGAGAAATACCAGAGGGTGCAGATAAATAAGCATGATTTAAAACTGTGGATCCTTTCATCAACTGCTGCTAATGCACACCACTCGTACTTATTAACCTTTGAGCCACACAAACATGCCTTTATAGCTTGGAAAAGAAATACGATAAAATCCAAATTTCATCAATTTGGGGATGGAAAGCGTGGCAACGTTAGGGAACCCTTGACTTAGTGTAACAGCGTCACTTTAAGAAGCATCACTGGCGTACGCCACTGACCACAAACTTTGTTATATTACATTATATTCCAATTAAATAATAAAAAAAATACAATAGCAATCTGAAAATGGCAGTAGTAGTAGTAGTTGTGGTGTAAACATTTGGTTGAAAGTAAAATAAATATATATTTTATTTACTAAAGTTCCTCTATAATCAAAAGGGGGGTCTAGCTGAGCACATTGCCAGCCTAAAGGTAAACTGATCGCAGGTCAGTCCTCTCTCCTGCATTGACTGACAGGCAGCACTTTTATCTAAACATCTGCTCTCAGTACAGGGGTTAGAATAATAAAAGAGGCTCGTTAACGGCGGTAAAATGGTCGATGTGACCCGTCACCTACCGATGTCGGAGTTGCAGAAGGCGTCCTGCGGGTGCGACAGAGCGCACGAGCAGCCCTCCGTCAGCTGGTTAACCTGCAGGCTGCCGAAGACAAACAGCAGGCTGATCAGGTGCTGGTACACCGACTGCATTTTTTCTCTCCAAACTTTTCCACTCGATTTAAAGGCGTACGGGGTCCGGCTGGGCTGCGTGTAAATGTCCAAGTCTCTGCTCTGGTCGTCGGGTGCGTTCTCTGCTCGCTCGTGCGTTTTGCTCCCCTGGTCCCGGAGAGGCGCACCAGCCGTACATATAGCGCGCCCGGAGAGCTCGCGTTCACGCCCCCTCTCCACCTCTGCAGCTCGCGGGCGGGAGCGGCCAATCAGCGGCCGGTGATGCCATTAGGAATTACAGACACCAGACACGATGACATACTGGAACTTTACTCTTATTTTCCCAGACTGACACCGAAAAAAAAAAGAAATAGGTGCAGAGAAAAATAAAATGGGATTGGCGAGCGGATGTTTATGCATATTTGGAGTTCGCCATGCTTTTTCTTGTTGTACGGAAAATGGTTATTAGAATGGTTTGAAGTACAGGGAATTTAAATGATGTATGGAAACAATAATAATGCATATATTTGTTATCATGCTGCAGTGTAAAGAACTACATATTTTTTTTAATTATGTCATATAAATGATGTAACTTACATTTATATTCAATATGATAATAAACTGATATTATAAATGAAGAAATAGGTCACACATACAGTTTCTCATGATAGGATGGAAATGTGTGTAAAGTTGTCCTTCATCTCCAATAGATATACCAATCACATCTGTACAAATCAAACTAAGTAATACAAAATATTGCCTTTTTTATTTTCTTAACAACATTTTCCTTCTTCTCACTTTTCACCAGAGTCTCACTTAGTCATCCCGCCCACCCCCTGACGCCTCCTTAATTAGTAATACTTAAAGTATATTGAATGCAGGATGCAGACAGTCTGCTGCAATCAGGGGCAACAGATGAAGGTTTATCTCTGAACGGTTAGAAACAAGAGCGGTGAAAGCAAACGAAGGCTCCAGTTTTGTTTTTACACGTTTTGGTGTCATTATTGGGATCAAGCAGCTTTTTATTTATTTATTTTTAGTTAATCTTCAAAGACATTCAGCCTAAAGTAAAGGCATTTGTGCACGACATGTGGCTCGCTTAGTCAGATTTTATTCTGAAGATGGATTCACTCAAGTTACTTTCAGGGCACGATCAGTGAAATTATCCAATTAAAGCCTCTTTTCTCTTCTTCCCGGCTGTTTCCCCAGACCTGAGTGGAGCTGCGTTATCGCTGCAGAGGCTTATCTGCAGAGGCTGAGGGAGCTATGTTAAGCATAGTACTTAACCAATATATAACCAAGCTAGAAGTAATCAGGTCGGGGAACTCTGACCCTTAATGTGCCTTCAGTAACAGTTATCTGTGTTTAAAGAACCTGCGTGGCCAGATATAGCCTTTATTTTGTACTTAACATGGCAGTGATTAGATTGTGCTTTAAATTACCGTTTTAAAAGTTTTCTCATAATTTCATATCATGAAAACTAACTCGTTTATTTGCTACTTAATTAGTCTTTTACAAATAGACATTTTTGCTTGAGCTTATGATAAAAAAAACAGGATATATTGTTTTAGACTAGAATAATATGCAGGAAGTGTCATGAATTGTTTCACAGTTTCCATTCACCCTTCACCCGTGACTCAGACTCACATCAAGAACACTGTGTTTTGTTTCTTCCACTAAATATACTTTCACTATTACCCAGAAAATAAGCCAGTGTTGGTTCAGCGGTGCGTTCAGGTACATTGCATCGACACATTCCTGCAGTCAGGGACCAACGGGAGGACATTTACCATTTGTGGAAATTCAACATCACCATCAAATGAATGGAAGTTGTGTTTTGTCAGAGGCACGGCCTCATCTTCAGGACCGGGAGCAGGTCAGCCGGTTACCTGCCGTTAACCATTGATGATGTCCGGCCAGATATTATTTCAGCCTCCAACCTGAAGTCTGAACTAACACGATTTGTGACATTCCTTAGTCAGACGCTGCGCCGGCATGCGTGACAGGTGGATTTGCATTTTGTTATGCCCAAAAGAGGCGATGAAAGCAGAACGGTTCAGACTCTCAGGAAGTCTCAGGGAAGCCGGGGAGAGAGGGGATTCTCCCGGGACATTGTTTCATAGGACTTCACTCACACATAAAGAGGTAAAACAGCCCTGCATTCCTAACATTTATCCCAAAGATTACAAGTTTGAACCAGCCAAAAGAAGGAAACAGACCTAATATGGCATTACGTAATTGCGTCAATGGATTTAAAGGGACGTCCACCCTTCAACACTCATTATTAACACACAGTATTCAGTTGCTAACCCGAGTAGTACTCTGTTAATTTGATCATTTGGGGGCTAGCTTGTTTGCTGTTTGATGGAGGGTGTTCTCAGTTTGGTCCCTGTGTGTTCAGGTGATAGACGGGTCCGGCAGCTACGTGTTACCCTGGGCTGGAGGTGATAGGGGGGGGGGGGGTGGGGGGGGGGGGTCGGCCTCTACCAAAAGAGGACACGTGTTGTTTTAGCTGGCTTGCTAACATTAGCCAGGAGGAAGCCTAGAATCAGTCTTCGCTCAGAGTTGGAGGCCGTGTGAACTCTGCGTCTCCACTGTGAGGACGGGAGAGTTTCTGCAGCGTTGCTTGCAATCAAGTGATTTGATCATCAACTTTTGATGGTCTGTAGCACCCAAAACCGAAATATCCCTATCTAAACACAAGCCATGTGTGATACAGAAGGTGTGACATGTGGTGGTGGAGGAAGTTGTTTAAAAGGCACCTTTGGCCAAGTTATAATTAGCCAAATGTAGACTATCCAGATGTCCAGTAGTTACCGCGTGGTAGAGCGGTGTAACAGACGATCATATACAGTGTCGGCGATGAAAAACATCAACACCTTAAACAGCAAAAACCCCTTTATTAGTTCCTCACGATTAAAGACGAACGGCGTCCGTCCGGAGCAGCCGTTCTTCACAGATGTTCAACTATCACACAGGGGAAAATCCATCATGGCATGGACTAATCGTACAATCCCAAAGGCAGAAAATAGGCCATTAGAGCCACATACGTAAGTTATGTTTTTGTTGTGTGATTGATTGCCGGTTACATGTTTGGCCCTTTTGGAGTCATCTGGGGACTCGCCTGTGGTAAAGAGGCGTAAAGGCCCTCTCTTCAAAAATACAAGTTTCCAAGGCAGGTTGACGGAAAGTGGCTTCAAAACAAAGGCAAACTAAAGCACAAAATATATCTTGGAAAGTAGCAAGTATCCAAACAAAAAAGATGTATTATGTGCACGAGTGTATGAAGGAGAATTTTCCTTTTAGAGAGAGCTGCTCACCACATGTGTGTGTGTGTGTGTGGGATCAATGTGTCTCGCAGCTGTCCTCACATGATAGGTCGCACCGCAGTGAAATAGATGAGGCCTTCCTCTAAGTCTCAGCCCGACAACAAGGTCACTGTGTTTTGAAACGCTGTGGCGTCGCCAAACAAAATCGTGTGCCACTAATTAGCAAAAGTGCGTGCTCTAGTTTAACTTTACTGTCAGAAATGGGACAAGATGAAACGGAGGAGTCGTCTCCAGAACATTCTGGTTATGTGTGTCTCTCACAGCTTGTAACTATGACTTGATCCACGCAACAGGACTCTCCGGAAATGGTGTCGCCGAACTAGGCCAACATACCGTGAATCGTAATGCGGAGCAAAGTGCAGTTATAGAAGGGAAAAAAAAGGCATCTTTTGAGGCAGGCCTGTCCGCCGGGGGGGGAGCAGACAACAGCATTGTGTACCGGAGGTCTAGAAGGCGTGCGCGGTTCTGGGTGGACAAAAGAGAACAGACCGGGGGTGACTCAGAGGAAATACCTTTCATCCGACTGACGAGCGGCTAAAGAGACACAGGAAGAGGCCAAACTTGAAGAGATAGCCCCGCCGGGAGCAGCGGTCACCGAGGGACGGCGTCCAGCCCTGACTCACTCGACCCTGTTGCTCAGCCCACATGCCGTTCCAGTTAACCCGGCTCTGCAGCTCTGTGCTTCGAAAGGAGGACGGCCGGCGAGTGGAAGTCGCCTCACAGCAGGAAGAAGACCGTAATTGGATGTTCCCCTCGTCACACAAAAAGCGAAAGAGGATTCGGGATGCTGTGGTTTGGCGATGGATCTTTCTCCAACTTCTTGGGTGGCTGATGTGACGGAGAGGAAACACCTGCAGTCCACTGAACAGAATACAGACTGCTGCTATTAATATCTCACAAGGTGCTTTTCAACGCGCTCATGGGTGGGATGGTGATGTGACATAATATTACCATGTAGCAGTTGGCTTGGAGCGACGTGACACTAGATACCCCTGAGCAGTCATTGTTGCTTTCATCTGAACAATGGGGCCTGGTTTGTTGGAAGTGAGCTCAAAGCGCAGTATCTGAGAGCTGTCAGTGCGGTGAGATATCGGTTGTTTGACGGGCGCTCTTGTCTCCCATAGGAAGCGATATCAAGGCCCGGTGGTGCTTTTTTTTTTTTTTATATATATATATAAGCCGCTCAGTCCGTCCACTCCACTGAACATTTCAACAGATGCTCACCGGTTTCCAACCCCCGACGCCGTCTGTCATCTGAAGTGGAGTTAAGACATCAGAGAAGGAAACACAAACATGGCCCTGACCCATGATCGCGCTCACAATGGGACTCCCCCCTCTGCAATAAAATATGATGAACGGTCAGTAACTTCCTACTCAGCCGGGCCAAATGCAACCACAGCGCTCACTGCTCAGACGCAGGGTCCCCTGTTGTACTCTACTGTACATATTTGGTGTGTGCGCGGTCAGGAAACCCCACAAAATGACTATGTTGTATTACGGCATGAGACACCAAGCCTAACCATAAACACGGGCATATGACAGCATGGAAGGAATTCCTTAAGGTTGAGGGAATGCCTAAACTGGGTCCGATGCAGAGCACAGTGAAAAGAAAACGGTTTAAAGCTTCAGTGTTATACTGCTGGTATCCGAACTAAGTCATCATAGCAAGTGAACATATCAATTATCATTTATTTTTGTTTAATTACACCCAATCTGTGGGCTGACATTATAAACCAAAAGTGACAATGTGGAAATGTTTTGCGCTCTTAACTCAACAATAAATGTTGTCAGGCACATGGAGCCAAAGTGATCAGTACTACCCAAAAACACACAGATCAAAAGGAAGCAATTTATTTCATGTCTTGACCATGACATTTGCATAATGTCTTATTTTGCTAACGTTACATATTTACACAGCTAACAGGCATATTTTGCATTATATAAATGAGTTAGCTATGATGTTCGTGAACCTTAGTCGCCAGAGTTCGCGAGTGTGTGTTGAGAAAGGTCTCGAACAAAGTTCATTTTTTGCCGATATGTCAGAAAATGCTAGTTTAGTGCCAGAATGTGGCTCATGAGAAACGGGTTTCATATGTACTTTGGGGACTAAGGAGGCAAAAGAACCGGTCAATCCCATTGAAGTTAATGTAAGAGGTGTGTTCATAGTGACATAACCAAATCTCCACCCAGCTCTAAGGAGCGCTTGAGCATCGTTCAGCTCATCGGTTCGGTTTTATTCACTACCGTTTTGATTCACTACCAGCGTTCACACCAACCTATCAGCAAAGCCAATCATCTGTTTTAAGTGAAAAAGCTGTACGCCAACTGTCAAATGGCTATTTGCAGCTAGAGCCACAAAAGAATCCTTCAGGAGTTGGTGGAGACCAAAACCAAGTTGAAAGGCGCGCGACTAGTGAATCTACATTCGTCAAGCGAGCATAAACACAAGTCCAAATGAACATTGCTCTGTGACGTGTTCCCCCGGAATACATGAACAATTAATTGTGAATATTGCGTAGTGACACCACAATGCTGGCTAGCTACATCCCTCCAGCTAGCACAAGAAACCTACTAGGTTCCTGTAATGGACAAACCACTAAACGCGTCAATCATACCTCATTGGCAGTGAGGTTATTATTGGTCACTGTTTGATTGGCAGGTCATCACTGGGAATGCAGCGATGGGCTCTTGGAAAGATTGAGACTGAAAGCAAAATGTGTCCCTCAGATAACCACTTCAACTGTTTTGAGAAGGGAGAACAAACTGAGAAGTGTGTTTACCCTCAGTGCTGCTCTATAAACCAGTGTGTTATTCCCTCTTAGCATCGGAGTGGGCCCTATTAATTTGCCTCGAGTAGAGTTCATTCGGAAGACACGGTAAATCATACCAGTGTTTCTTCTGCTCAGAATACTGTAAAAAGCCGGTGTGGGAGGACGACAGAGAAAGTTAATTTAGGGAAGGTGGTCGAGGGAGAACCGGTGAATCACCAGCGGGTCAGAGGGCCACGGGTGTCAAACGAGGTCCACGGGGAGCTGACGTCTTCACAGTGGGAGAGGGTGGAGGAATTCAGGGAAGATGGTTAAATTTAGAAATGACATCACGCCGTCGGGACATCCCTGTCCGTTGTTTCCTCTTGTCTCAGCACATGTAGCGGTTCATTCCGAAACCGCTTGAGGGTTGTGTTATCTGCCCGTGATGTCTGACAGGAAGGAGGCAATTAATGAGTTACTGTTTTAGGAATGAGTCATCTGGCCTTTGCTCGAGGAAGAGCTATTATTTTAAGAATAGTATCATGTATCTCTGCCTCTGTGGGAAGTGGGAAATGCCACAGAAATGACTTAACATGTCAAGAAACGCCAAAAGAATCCTGTGAGACCCGTGAATGATCTCTTCATTCAAGCAACAGTCGTAAGATATATATTCTATTCAAGCGCTTTTCTACTTTGGGTGTAGCATGGACTTTAAAGACAAATGGGCCTTTGTTCCTCTTCTACAATGGATGTTTGATATTTTAAAGCTGCTCTAATACTTTTTATTTCAAGAATGGATCAAATGGTCGTACGTCGTGTGAAAAGGTGTCACTCGTAGTAACAAATGCACATATATTTATCACTCGACAGTGCAACAGCAACATTATACGCTGATAATGTGTCCGTCTCGTGTTTACAGCTCGTAACGTTGCGCCCAAAAGGGCGAGAATTGAATGAATGCAGGTTGAAGGTTTGGCAACCCTCTTTACCACGTGTGACCCCTTTAAATGAAGCCGCGTCCACTCGAGATCCTCCGAGATGTGATTTATTCTGCTCGGATAGATTCACTCCAATGTTTTTATTTCAAAGGTCCTATGAGGGTTGAAGTTCTTTGTCTTGTGTAAGGAAAACAAAGAACAACTTGGAGAAACAGGGTATTGCGTAACAAAAACACTCTGTGTGTTTTCCTTTCTTATCCTTTATAATTATCTGGTGACCCCCGTAGATTTATCTTAAGGCCCTCGGAGGGGTCACCGCTCTCAGGTTGGGGACCCCTGTTTTAGATGAGTCAAAACCCTTTTATTGCTCAATAGGTATCTGGACGTTACATCATGTGTCTGCGTTTGCTATGTTGCCCACAAGACAACAATAAAATACACCGACCCCAGTGGGGAGATCCCTCACGCCTCACCAAGATTTGTTTTGAGCTGCGATATACTGTTGTTGGGAGTCTTCTTCTGGATGCCTCTGTGTTTCTGTGGGCACTGATGAACCTTCCCCCGGCCGAGGCCAGAGGGCGTGGGCTTAGTCGACCGTGATTCGTCAGACAAACCGCAGCAGGAGGTCAGTCGTCCCACATTTTTATTTTTTTTTTGCGGCTGGAATCCCCCGTTTAACCAGACCGGGGACTCTGCACAAACATTCATGCACAGCACGGAAACACAGTCGCTGCGTAACGCTATTGTTTTTCTAGCCGTTGAGGAATTCATAATGGTGTTTAGATAGCTTACAAAAACAGCGTGTTGCTTCAACTTTGCAGAGGGGGGATCTCTTGTTTATCCGAGTCATATCACAAACACTCGACCCGCTGTGGCTTCAGTTCATTTAGACATAGATACCCTTTGTTGAACTAATGCAAATGCCCTCACGAATCCGTTTGATCTCAAACACAATCCCTTCTCTGTTCATGCTGATGGTGTAATACAGTGGATGTATCCTGTCAATAATACAGTGGGGGTCCAGACTTCCAGTATGGGGGAATCTAAGGGGTCCCGAGATCCGTACTGCTGCAGGAAACAAAAAAATAATTATAAAAAGATGAATAAACAATCATAAATTGCCACGAATTTCAACAAACCTTTTTTAATTTTTTCAAATTCCATAACATTCTCCAGTAATTGCCATATTCATATGTGTGTGAGGCCTTTCTCAGACCACGATTAGACCATGTGGGCTCTAGACTTTGATGGCATTTCACCAATTTGATCGCACCGTAGCAACATGATGCATTTCAATGAACACGACTCAGCCTGTTTTCTCTTCTAGGTTTTTGTGTTAGTTATCCAAAAACTGTTGCAGCCATCAGCCGATCACCAGGATCATCACTATTTGCATTTAGCAGTAAATCCAGATGGAGATAACACATTCCATAAACATTTTCTGTCATTGAAATATGTTTGAAGGGTTTTACAGCCAGCCTTCTGCTTATTTACGATAGCTAAGTGCATCACGGTCGTTTAATATCGGTGTAGCGTATGACAGAGCACCACCCATTCCTGCTGCTTGCACAGACGGTTTAAATACGGACTAGGTTTGCCACATCCAGCTGTTCCGAAAACATCGTCCTCCTCTCTCCTCCCTGCGTACCGTGTCTTAATTGAAAACAGTGGCTGAGCCCTGGTATGCGCTCTGCAGAAGCCCGCCTTTCCTCCCCCTGCTGTCAAAATAAGTCGCTGGCTCCTCTCTCCTCCGTGTGCACATTCATCCACTGCGCCTCATCAGCAGCAGAGCGCTGGAACCGTTACTTAATATGCCCTAAAGTCACTGTCACCTCGTGTGTCAGTGTCATCTGTTTTAATGAAAAGAATGCAGCTTTGGTGGTTTGCACCTGTTGCACTTTTATGGAGCTGGGCTTATAACGCAAGGTTTGTAGCTACGATTCCCATAATGCTTCGGCTACAACACAGACACATGGCACACTTGTGGATTCAGCATTTCAAATGTATGATTTTAACCCTCGGGTCCATATAACACGGTCTACAGGTGTAAATAAATGGAACAACCCTCAATAAAGCCCAGTTTAACGGGAGCTGAAGCAGCGCTCCCTCCAGAGTCCCGACATCTGCTGAATGCTACAATGAGACTGCAAGTTCAGAGCACCCAGCTTCCTTCTCTTCATGTACCCTCTGAGGAGACAGGATATTGGGGCAGGAAGGAATTACTCAAGGAAAGACGGCGTCGCATGTGTTCTTGGAAACCACGTGGTGATAGAACGGCGACTGAATTGTCGGCAAGAAACGGCCCGGCGACGTGAGACCCTGACCTCTGACCTCCCTGTGTGTGTGTGTGTGTGTGAATACGTGGTCGCACATACACATGTACAGAAGTGGGTTGGAGGAAACCAGGAAGGAATACATTTGTCTCGTTTTAAAGGCACACTTATATCTGTCACGTTGCTCCCAGAATGCGGGTTTGGATCCATGATTGTTTTCCCCAGCATCACTAAGCCGAAAAGGATTTGAGTGAATGATTCCATTCAGTCCTCGGATCGTGGCACAGGGAATCCAAAAAAACGGCACACGGTCACCTCATTTCTGCTCAGCCTTTTCCGAGACCTAATGCTTGCAGGAGCCCCTGGAAAATGGGAAAGAAGCATCACTTTTCCTTTTAGACTGAGAGGAATGTGGCACAGCGTTGATGGGTTTTGCAGGATTGGCTCGCCAGAGGCCCGTCTGTCCTTTTTTCTTCTGAAGCAGGAATGTAGGTTAGTGAATTGATTAGTGCTAATAAGGCCTGTCCAGTTCCCTATTACGGCACCACCGCAGAGAAGCCAGACTGAAATAGCTCTGCTTTAGTACAGTCTGGACATGTACTTAACACGGACTTTCAAACAAATCTCTGTTTATTTAGAAGTGAATGGACTGGACTGGAGTAGTGGCTGTGTTCTGTTATTAAATGATATTGGTTAACCATCTGTAATATGAACCACCTGTGAGATCACGGAGATATGACAAGCTACTCTCTTATAAGATACATTTTTGTCAGAATTTAACGGCATAAAAGGGGGATTTGTAGTTGTGTGTGTGTGTGTGTGTGTGTGTGTAGGGGTTATGGTATATTGTAGCATTCATAAGCAAAATGTAACTAACTGTTGCATAAGATATCGGAAGGTTCTGGTTCACGTTTGAGCGGGCTTTGGTTGAATGCAAGTAGACGGTCCGTGTGGAGAAACAAATGGGGGAACGTTATGGCCGAAACACAATCCTGGAACCCCTTTATAGCCCCTTTGGCCCCCAGAGGCTTATCCTTCCTTCCGAGATTGGAGCCTACGCATGGAGCCTCCACAGCTACGCTACAGGCTACAGTGTAGCTAACATGCGTCAGGACAGAGGCGGATATGGTGGTACCACGTGGAAACCACTGACCTACCTGTGGTAGGTCAGCATGGGCTGCTCGTGTTGTGAAGGTCAATGTGAAGGAGGTGGTAGAGAGGTAGTGAATGAAACGGCAAATAGCTACCTGGATACAACCAGTGCTATACTGTATGTACAGTGTGTACAGGCCAACATCACTCCATATCACAAAGCAAATAAAAGAAAGTAAATACAGTTACTGTTGACAGGAATACAATGATGGGGGTGGCTGTGGCTCAAGAGGTAGTCCACCCCAGCTCCTCCTGTTCACGGGCAGGACGCTGAGCCCACATTGCTTGTGATGGTTGTGATGGTTGTGATGGTTGTGATGGTTGAATGATGATCCTGAGGGGACCATGAATGTCGATGCCAACTTCCACGACAGTCCAAGTAGAAGTCGTTGGCGTATTTGAGTCTGGGCCAAAGTGGCGGACCCACCTGCTGACCGTCATGATGCATGCAGCGGGGCATTTCTAAAGTTATATTCTGTAGTGATATTTGCAACTTGTAATTGATAACATACACCGTACAGATGGTTGTTTATTTCGTCTTAATCTGAGTTAATTCCAAACAAATTGTTTCCGTTTCATTTTCCCGGAAAGCAAAGACCCTTTCATTAGTGTTAGAAGTATGGAAGTCATGAAGTTTATGAGTCGCTATAGGCTGTACAGTAATTTATTTACCGTACATTAATGGCGGGTTCGAGTGGCAGTGTTCTTCTGTAACGATAAAGCTCGATACTGTACCACACATGTCTTCCTCTCTCAATCGGCATGCTGTGATGACGAAGCAGGTGGCTCGACCACCAGAAGACGCCACCAACCATCCCCGTCACTTCTCCGTCAACACCTCAGTGTTGTCAGGAAGCATCCGCCCTGGAAACTTCCATTCTCTGGAATAGGTTGTGTTTTCCAGACAGCTGTCTTCCTCATGGAAATACACTAGAACGGACACTAATGGAAGCCAGATGAGCTTAAATTCCACAACAATAATTACCATGAAGGCCTTTACTCTGTACACTTTTAACACAACGGGCATCTTTTGTTAGTGGCCGTGTTGGGTGGATGTTAGCCCCCGGGGGGTTACCATGACAACTCGTAAAAGAGTCTGTTATGGGGGCGTATCCAGGAACCACTGTAGGTGTCGTGCTTATGTCACTCTTAGTTTGGGAACACGTGTACAATTTGTTTTGAAGGTTTACAGCCTGAGGAATTCAGCCCGCATGTGTTCTGTTCACTTGAAACTCATTTCAGTTCATCTTAAATACAGATTAGGATCAACACATCTGCATCTGTCATCTTTTCATATGAAACAACACAAAAACACCACAAAACAGGACAACCATCAATTGTAATTCGTACCAGATAAGAGTGTCAAGTTGACTTTTTAAATGGTGTTAGGAGTGTGGGAGGTTCGTGAAAAGTGATACCTGAAGCTCACAGTAATGGCTTGTTGACTCTCGATTAAAGGAATAGTTTGATATTTTGGGGAATACACTTCATTTCTCAGCGTTAAAGACAAAGAATTCTGTCTAATGGTAAGAAAAACGGCACCTCTTAAGATCCCTAATATCTAGATTGTACAAAAAGTGTGAAAACGCAACCTTCCGCCCAGGAATAGTCTAGTGCGTCACTCCCCGTGAAAACCATAACTCGTTATTTTTAGTCTTTGTTTGTTCGGATGAAACAAAAGAGGTGCAACGTGTTAATTAGTGAGCTTTAAGGTAGGGATGTTTTTAGTAGCTGCTTCTCTTTGCTTCTAGCCTTTATGCTAAGCTAAGCTAATCAGATTCTGGCTGTGGCCTTATATTTAACATACAGACACAATAATTCAAGTAGATATTGCTGAATCACGAGCATATGCAACCAGCAGTCATTGCTAAAGCATCATATATATATATATATATATATATATATATATATATATATATATATATATGTAGCTTGTAATATATCGGTCTTATCATAACAAGTTGCTGTAAACCATTTGATAGCATGCAACTGCTTGATGTTCATCACTGTGGACGTACAATCAAAGTGCTGCATGCATCTTTATTGCAACTTTTTTTGGTGGAAGAACAAAAATATAAAAATGATTGAATCTTTAAAATGCTAAAAGTTAGTTCCTCCAATCACAGCCTGCCGATGACAATAACTGGTGCCTGAAACGGTTATTCGGTTACGCTCCCTTTTTTCTCCAGTTTTATTGATTGGTATAGTTCAAACAGTTCAGACGGTTCAGACAAGCTCTGCACGTCATACTCAGCTATTGTGCCTATCCAATCTGTAGGTTCAAAGTGAAGGGCCACCATTTGACACGACTCAAACATTGACGTGCAACACTTTCAAAGAGAGCTGAATCCATTCCCGTCAGGTGTATGAATCCAGTCAGTAACTTGCATGGTAAACATTATTGGTCTCTTGAGGCTCACTTAATCCGCAGGCAGGGGTTTGATGTGGGCAGGCTGTCTTTGGTCCCACTGCGGTCGGACTCTTGAAAAGGATTCTGGGTCGGGGTACCCTGCTCCCGTCGTCTGCCCAAACCATTGCGCCTCATGTCTTCTCCTTGATGTGGCAGGTTTGAGTTGCCACAATAAAAATGAAGAGATCATAAATGCAGGATGGATGCACCATGTGTTTTGTTGGATAATGCATGTGCCCCCAAAGAGCGATCCAACTCCTTCTGCTCTGAAGTGCTGAAGTGCTGCACTGCTCTCTACACGCTTTTCATTTGAAGGTGTGTGTGTGTGTGTGTGTGTGTGTGTGTGTGTGTGTGGGACCCATTTTTGCTTGGCTTTGTGTTCAATACTTCCCTGGAGTTTTACATTATTTTACTGCACTATATGAATTAAATTGGAAATAAACAAAATGTCTATAATCTGAAAGGACTGATCGTGTTGCAGATCAAATATCAGGCCTGTATTCTACTTTAGAACTACACACAGGTTGTGAAGGTCTCCAAGTAGCCAAAATATCCATTAATTCTGCTTTAAAGCCGCTATGGAAGTCCTAGCCCACAAAGCTGATGTGTGGGATGTGGTTGGTATCATTATGTCTCACCAAATATTCTAATAGCACATGTGAAGCATATTATAGCATTTAAACCCTCATGCTGCATGTTCCCACAATGCTTTGTTTTGGCAGTGATACAGCTTCATATACTGTATGTTAGAATTTTAGCTCAATCAATGGCTTCTCTTATCTGCAGAGGAAGATTGAATGATATGATCAAAAGCTCCAAAACAGCCACTAAAAGGAACTTTTGATAATTGTCAGATAGTGTGGATTTCTTTTAGAGTTTTGAGTGCTTCTAATATGTGATGCACCTGGTTTGGACCCACAAACAGACCTGTAGACACTCCTTTGTCCCCTTGGGTTTGAAATGTTCACTGTGGGAGCTGCAGACTTCCAGTCTACTATGGGTGAATGTTTTGGGGGATTGGAATGTCCCATGGAGGTGTCTGGCAGTTAGGGAGGCATGACTTACCTCAGACACCGACCTGAGCGACAGTCCCACACTTAACATACACAGTCAGAAGGACGGGATGCGGATGGGCTTCCCTGAACTATTTCCATCACGTGCCAGGCCTTGTCGTCTGGCGTGTTTACCGTAAATGAAGGGAAGCCTGTGTGTTACGAAACGAAACCTAGACTGGTGAAATCACCCACCGTATAATTAGCTTTTTTAGCATGTGACTTCGTAACGTCTTTACCACACTGGATGCCTTTTACAGATTTGAGTGGATGAAACGGTAAACTGAAGTTTTCAAAAACCAACATTTTCCACATCTGAGGGCTCACGATGGCCACCGAGGCCTTTTTAAAGTTGGAAACTTGTTTTGTTGAACAATCACTAAATGAAGACTCTAACCATAAAGTAGCCTGCCTCATGTCTGAAGGAAAGACTCCAGCCACAGTTCACGCCAGTGACACAGGATGTTTTATAACTTTATTTTATAGCTGGAATCTCCAACAGACTAAATGCCCCAATCCCCATCATTTGATGACGACATAAATCAAGCTGCAAGCTTTCTTAGCTTGTTAGCTTATTTATCCGTTTTTTTCTGTTGAAGTATAAACTGCACCACAAGTTTATAGAAATGAGTCAATCTTACAACTATGTCTTCTTAAATAAACTGTGTGAACTTACTGTTTAGAGTGCTGCATGAATGAGTTTTATGCGTTAGCGATGCTAACTTCCGGGGTTGGCCTACAAAAATACGTCAACCCCGCAGCACTCTATTATCCCCTTAGTGACCAAGCTAACGAGCTTGCTATCTGTCAGCTAGCAAGTTGGCTAGCTCAGAGAGCTTTTATTACCCCTTCAGTAACTCGTTAATTAATTAAATGGTGTACAACTATTGTGACCAGCATGTTCCTGGCTTGCTAGGTTGTTAGCAGTAAGCTTGCTGGATACAGTAGTTCACCAGCTTTCTTTACAAGTAGTTCCAACGTCACCAATATACTAGAACCACATGTTTCTGGAGGATGAATTTAGCCACTTTCTTATGTGACCAGGCAATAAAACAGCCACATTGCAGACTCTGGAACAGCCTGAATGACCCTGCAGACAGTCTGGCTCATATGGTATCAAACTGTCAGGGATTGCTTCAAACTTCATGGCTTCCATGTGATCTAACTAAGGTAAATGTTCTTGGACTGAGGCAATCACGTGTTTATGTTCCGTCAGAAAACAACAGTGAGCGCATGTCTCCGTCTGACGCTCCGGTTTCATCAGGGGCAGAGGATGTGGTCGTCTCTCCCCAACACGCACAGCGTCTGCCGTCATTGCCACACTGATGGGAATGACTGGGAGGAACGCGTCCAGACAGAGTGGGTGGCTTTCGGCCCCCTTCCACCCAAAAGCACTCAAACGCTTGTGCTGCTGCTGCTGCGCTCTTCTCAGATACTCGCGAAAACCTCAGGCAACTTATCGTTCGTCATGTGACGCACACATGTAACTGGTAGTAGTGTGGGACTTCTGTCTGGCCTCAGACAGCTTACTTTGCAAAACACGTGGATTGCGATCTCATTTTGTTGCAAGCAATTAAACCAACTTAATTATATTATTACTAATTATAAGGCTTCAGACAAACTCGTGGAGTTTATTTTGTGTCACATTCACAGTAGTAGCTGTGTTGAGTCTCTTTTTATTCTATTTTATGAATCTGTCTCTTGTGAGTCCACTATCTTTATAGGGGTGGAAAACTACATTCTTACAATGTTGCTTTAATAGTAAGTTGCAGACCGTTGCTTCTGCCAGGCCTATGCTGTCTTCTTACTTCTGTCAGGGACTTTTTGACTACAATCTGTTCTTCAGCAGGGAAAAAATCGTTCACTTTGATTGAAGCCGGATTGTGCTGGTCTATATTATCTCTCTTCTTGTCCTGCCTGTATGTTAATTAAAAGTGCTTTGAGTTCTACACTGTTGAGCCAAAATAGCTGTAAACCCTCTCAAACACCAAGGTGAAAATGAGGCTGGTGGGCCCTCTTTAGCCCCTGTTACTCACAATGTACAATGTATACAGATGTTCTATTATGTAATTCTACCTGACCCCAGATCTGCTGTGTGGTAATTGAACTAAACATAATTGAGGATATGAAACACAGAAGCATATAACTGAAGTAGTAAAGGTCTTAAAAGTAGATTTTAAACAATGAGCTATTTGGTGCATGTTCCCAAACAAATTTTCAATTAAATTTGCTCGAACCGGCTCACTCAAAGTGAACCTGAAGCTTTTCAAGGGTCCTGGAGATTCTGGGGTCCTGGGGCTGTTTCCCACGTTTGGTTGGTAGCCCAGTCTTGTCAAAACACCCTGAAAACCGACAGCACTTTAAAGTCGTAATCCTTAAAGGTCCAGTGTGAAGGATTTGGCGACATCTAGCGGTGAGATTGCAGATTGCACCCAACTGAAACTTCTCCCGTGTGCCAAGCGTGTAGGAGAACTAAGGTGGCCGTTCAGGGCTACTGTAGAAACGTGACGGCCCGCTCCATGAAGAGGACCGCATGTAGATATAAACTGCTCATTCTAAGGTCACGAAAACAATTCCTATCTACAGGAGATTAAACACTAAAGACTACATACTTAATGATATTATATTCCATTTCTCCCAATAGATCCCCTAAAAAAAGAGTTTGCAATTTGAATCATGTGCGATAATGGCGGACTCCGCCACTAACAAAGACAAATATACAAAGAGGTAAAAGAATGTGGCTCTTGTGAACAGTATCAACAGTATTGTAACTTTTGAACCTGTTTTTATTGTTTCATTTCAATCGCGTGTGCCAGAGAGCAAAAACCCTGTGACCATGACTGCCGATATCTTAGTAATGATTTTGTTATCAGTTGTAAGATTTGAATTGTAGTTCAAATGCGCATTTGGCATTTCCCCGCATGTTACTAAATGCTCCTCACTTACACTACAACATTTGAAAGTGGATCACCAAGTGGACGTCTTGATACAGTCTCGCCTCCCTTCTGCATTCTGACACTTGTGAAGCGATAATGGAGACAATTAGAGCACACTTTATCTTGGCAGCGTGTCGGCCAGGCCCGCGCTGTCGAAACCTGTCAACAGAATCGCCGCTCACGCCCTTGAGCGGCGCGATTCCTCTTCAAGGCTCTGCGCAAAAAAACAAGCTGACAGCAACTTTAGGATGTACGGCCCTGTCAGCTGTCGGGGAGGGTTTTGGCTGAAGCGATAGCAGCTGTTTAGGCGTTCCCTTCCTCCTCGCAGGTCGGAGCCTACAGTATATCTCCACGCATTGTTTGGCCTCGTGCCTCTGGTCTGAGCTTTATCTCTTGCCGTGTTTATTTTATCGCGGGCTTCACCTTGAGGTGCCTTGCAGAGATTATCGCTCGAGACTTTGTGTAAACTTTGGGATTCTTACATCGACATGCCTTTGTGAAACATGCATGAAAGCATTTTGAACTTTGCTCTTCAGTGGTCAGATCTGTCTAAAAGTATACCTGAAACCCGCACTGAAGGTGCAAAACCTGATGTATAGAAGTGTTTGTGCAGAATTTCTATTTTAACATCAATGAAGTGCTGTTCATTCGTCATCTGGACCGAAGAGCCCCTTAGATGACCTGGCGTTGCTGCCCAAGAGCTATTACACACAAGGGTGGGAGAAGTGCTTTTGAAACTGGAAAAGTCCCTCTTAAATTACATCCCATTTACAATCATATCAGTGGATTTATCAAAGGGGCGTTTAAACCACAGGGAGGTTTGAAGTAATCTGTTGATGTTCCATCCACTTTAATTCTACAAACTATGAGAAATGGCATGTTTGCGGGCTGCCGGGTTCGCCCAAACCCGTCCCAATGAGCGCGCTGCGGTCTTCCACCCAGCTTCCCAGAACCTCGTTCTTTTGTGTAATAAACCGACATTCTTCCGACTCCACCTCATGCCTCCTAAACCGAGCAGCTTTCGGTTCAGCGGGATGGCACGAGAGCCGGTGTGCTTCTTTACGAGGCCACGGTTCTGGACACTTCAACGTATACATCCGAATATGTCGCAAAGGAAATAGTTTTCCACTTTTGGCTGTCTCTCAAATGTGGTGTTCACCACACGTCTGTCTTACTGTATATTTAGAACACCAAGTACAGTTCTGAATGTTCCTACTTAGCGTGACAGCCTTTCCCAAACAGTTGATACCAGCAATCCCTGAGCTTCTAAGCTTTAATATGCAGGTTCTAATCTTAAGGTCAAAGACGGTTTAAAGCATTTTTAATCCATGTTTTTTCATTCTTCTTCTAACACACTGTAACTGTAAGCTAACTGCCCAGCACCAAACGCCTACCAAACAAAAAGTTAGCATTTAGCAATAGCAGATAAAGAGCCAGATGTTTTCTTCATGCTCTGTGTTCACAGCTTGCTCTCCACTATCCTCAAGTGGCTCAAATAAATCAGTTGAAGCATGTTTAAGAGGACTTAAATTGAAGAAGTGCATTAAAAAAACCTACATATGATTAGTTTGTGGCTCAAGAATTGTGGTTTTTTCTTCTTTGGCACTCACTGTGTAGAGGAGTGCTATTCAAACTCCTCCACCCCAACCCAGCTTTAGAAAGACAAAGGTTATCACACCCAGCTCATAATCTGATGTTCTTGTCCGCAGGTCACAACCCCTTCCTACCCTGTGGTGGTCAAGATGGGGCACGCTCACGCCGGCATGGGGAAGGTGAGTTTCTTTTTCTTGAAATATACAGTCAGAAAAACTCATTTATGTGTTGTCTTATCTCTGTCACAACCCAAAGTTAAAATCCCAGACTTCAGAATTCACCTCAAACCTCGACCTCAGCTGTAATGCCTGATGTCCAAGTAGCTTCATAAATAGCAGACAAATATGAGAGTGGTATTAATCTGTTTTCTTTCCCAAAATGTCAAACTATTCCTTTAAGCCAGGAAGGCTTCTAAAACCCAAACGCGTTGAGATCTCCACCTTTTATCCGCTCAGATTACAGGCTCACACTCAGATTTGTCTAGAGTCCAGTCGTGCAAATCAAACATGTGATATTATCTCGACAGCTTTGACTGGTCTGCGGTTCAAAGAGCAGGGGAGAGGTGGGAAACCTAAACCCGTTTGTTCCAGCTCTAACAGACCAGTGCTGATCTTTATAATCATGTCATGATGGCCCAATCACAGCCATGATCAGGCTGGAGAGCCGGTTCACTCTCACTGACTGGATATCTGATTATCACAAAGGCAGAGGAGCACACAGACGGACTGATAAAGTCTGAGAACAAGCCGCTGGTTGTTTCACTTTTGATCTTCTCTTACCCGACTAACGATTTCAGAAGATCTAACAGGATTGCTGGAAATAACTGTAGAATGACGTCTATCATCTCTGTTGATTACATAGTTAGCAATGAACGGTGAAGGGAGATTGTTTCCAAAATGAGTAAAGCTTTTGATACAGCAATAACAAAGTTCACACGCTTATTCTGCCCAACACAAATCTCTCTCTGTCTGTCTCTCTTTCTGTCTCCCGCCAGTTATTTGGATTCACAGGGAGAGATACTTCATATATGTCTTTTCCCCTCGTCTGTCTGGTTGGGCTTGGTTTCCTGTTCAGGGGCCAGACGAGCTATATAGAATTTCCCATAAGGCTCGAGGGGAACTTGGCAGGCCCTTGTTGAGCCGGACCTCGTTTAACCCCTCAGACCTCACAGAGCTCTGAGAACGGACAGCAACATGTGGGATTTAGGTCATTGCTGTTTTTACGTGTTTGCTTTTGACAGACACTTGTAATTTGTTTTGTAAATGGCTCAAAAATATATATAAATTAGCATTTCTAGCTTGCTGATAACAGATTTAAATCATTACCGCATTATTTTTGCTCCATTAACATGATTAAAGCATACGGTAAGTATCTCACTTTTGATCAAAAAAACTTTAATATAAATTTCCTCAAAAATGTTTTTATGAATAGAAAGTTGAGCTCAGAAGCAATAAAACAAACCCTAAGCTCAATTTGATACATCCAAGGCTTTTTTACTGCTACAGCCTCACATGGTCTGGTATTACCACGATTGCATGAGTCTAATGTTAGCAAACTTTAAATAGAGATTTCTTTATAGGTGCCACTACTGAGTCAGTTCAATAACTTAATTACTATTCTCTATCTCACCAGGAGACATGTTTGTCGTTTCATGCTTGTGGTTTCATTTCACTCGCCTAAAGATGACGTGTTTAAGGCAACTCACTCAAGAAACAGTCCGTCTCTGTTGATCATTAAAGTAGTCTGTTGATTTTCTCATCCTATCTGGTTGCCATCAGCAACGCAGCGTGACCGAATCACAGAGTAAAGTGTACATATTAAATGTGGCGACTCATTTGTCGTAGCAAACATATTGACGTACCAGTAGCAGAGTGAAGCTTTATACCCAATTTTCCCATTACGTAGTTTTAAACCAGGTCTGTAATTGAGCTGGTATGTCATTCAGTCTGGACACTGACCAGTATGACATGACTTTTTTCCACCAGGCGCTGTCCTTCATCTCTATGCCAGTGCTTCACCTTCTCTGGCGTACCTTTTTACTTTCTGCTCGCATCATTTTCGGTTTGTTTGGTTTCTCGGAGGAATTGCGTAATTCCTGCGTGCTTACAGCTCAGAGCTGGACGTGCCACTAACTGTCAGCGTCTACCTCTGGAGCCATGTTGTGAACTGTGAGTCACTTCTGTTAAGGCAGAAGTTGGGGACAAAGGAGCACAGAGGGGGGGCTCTGACCCCTGGGCCTCTGCTGCTGTGACTTTCTGCTTCAAAGTCTCACCAAAAACGAACTGGAACCAGTTTAAAAGTATAACTTGTATTTAATGTCAAATGCAATCTGAATTAACTATTAATAGTAACTGCTCTCGAGAACAGAGATCACACACTTTCACTCTCAGGTCTCACAAAATAGGAGTTTCTGTAAAGCGATCGTGTGGGGTCTGGCTCTGCTCTCTTGAACAAAGCTCTTTATACTGCAGAAAAGACAGGGGGGTCAAATCGTCATAAAAACTGCAGGTGAGCCAATCGGTGTTACTCAAACATTTGATCATCTTGGCCACTGTCCTGAACCAATCGATGCCTTGCTTTTATTTACAACCATTTGGCTGTACTCCGATTCCTCTCTCTCCAACACCAGCCATTCTGGTGCCTTCACAGCTGGAGACGTCCTTTGAAGCTCATCTCTGCATTGTCCTCTCCGCATTCCTGCTGCCTTTTATGACTCTCTGTCTTCCTGTCTCCAATGCTCCTCACTTCATGTTGAATGAAGATATCCCTAGATATTCTCTAAATCTGACCCTATCTGACCTTTTATACTTTCTTTCTTACAGTGTTCAATACTTCAGTGTTTAATACTTTTATGGCTTATACATATAGCTTAATACATTCAATGTGTCAATATACTGTAATATAATATCCTCTATCTGTAAACCTCCTGTAAACATAATACATTTCATAGATAAATATATTGCAACTCTTTAACCCATGGTAACATTCTTATTATTTTGACACTTCTATTCACCATAAGAGGTGCTAATCATCATACTAAACTACTTCTAATACTAAAATCCTACTAATTCTATCTTCTATACTGAAATCCTTCACAATTCCCCCCTAACACACTCTTCAGAGTGTGTTTATCAACCTACAGAAAAACAATCCCTCACTATCGGACCTTTATGGTCCAAGGGTGAGTTTCCTTTATCAAATATGAGACAACAATCTTTCAAGTTCAACGTCATCATCTACTCGTAACTGAGTTCCCTGCATGCTTGTCTTAAGTAGTGCAGCATCAACTAGCTTCAGTAGAGTTCCTCGGATGCAAGGGACACAACAGCCTCCACAAACGGCCACAACTGCAAGGACAACACAAAGAGAGATTACGATTGACACAATTGCATTCATCCATTCCTCAAACATACCCTCCAACCAGCTGGTGAATTCATCATCAACACCAGAGTTCTCCGCTAACTCAACGCTGAGAGCTGTCAATCCGGCCAACGCTCTGGTCACCGATCCATCTGGAGCTGTATTGTTTGGAATGAAAGTACAACAGACAGATCCAAACATCCTACACACTCCTCCTTTCTCCGCCAACATCATATCTAATGCCATCCTGTTCTGTATGGCCATTATACTAGTCTGCGCCAGCTGTGCATGAAGTCCTGTTACGGCGTCCCTAGTGTAGTTTACAAAACGCTGCTGGTTATAGTAAATGTAATTAATCCAATCCACATTTTTATTGATTGTTGACCACCAAAAAAACGTCGATTCGAAACCGGCTCCTACTTGATTTCTAGCTTTAAATTCATTAGGCACCCCCCTTGGTACCCCTATGGCATCAATATACACTCTGTCATCAAATGAGCCAATCGGGGCCTTGGCCTCTCTCCTGGATCTCCTTCTAGCATGTGTGCGTGGGGAAACCAGGTCTTGATAAGTCGCTTCATTTACTGGCAAAATGTAAAACGGCAATACGAGCTGTACCAGCGCGCATGTTCCCGACCAATTGTTAGGCAACAGTGGTTGTAAGGTTCTTCCTCCACAATACCACCATAAGTCAGCTCTGGTCTGTGTCTGCTTCAACACACTCTTCAAATGATAGTCACTAGCATTATGAGTACTGCTACAATTTGTTCTAGCAATGTGGCCCATGATGGGTCCATCAGTAACATCAGATACTATACAATCATATGGGCCTTCTGCCTTCTTAAACTGAGGTGGGTCGCTGTATGCCACAGGTGGGTATTCCCAATGTCGCTCTTGGCAGGTGTGAAGAAGGGGCAAATTCCTACTGGTAAACATAGCTAGAATACAACGAAAATCAGGGCTGAGGGGTCGAAATCTTGATGGTACAGGGGTTGCTATTGGTCTAGATGTTGAACACACAATACAGTTTGTATCCCTCACTCTTGAGGATGTATATTGTACCCATTTCAGCCACATATTGGTGTCAGTGAACTCTGCATCCCATACCTCTCCCCACGGGGTGTCAATCACTTGTCGATCCTCAGCTTCTTCTGCTTCCTGATTAATAACCTTAGCGGGCATTACAACAAACCTAAGAAGTCCTTGTGGGGCAGGCGCATCTGCAGTTGCCTGTCCCTGTAATACATAAAGTCCACCGTCAATCAATTTTGGATCTGTCAAGGTTAGCGTCAAGGGGTTGCATTGACCCACTTCACACATATGGTGTGAAGACGGGGCTTTTATCATCCTTAATCTATCTTTAAAGCCTGGGTTGGGATCACTTTCCAAACCTTCGCTGACCGTGTTCAGAGAGGCCCATTCCCAGTCGTCACAGGCACACCCATGATCTGAAACAAATTGACCATGTCTACTCTTAGCAGGCCCACATTTGTTACCAGCAATGCACAATGTCTTGTCCATCCAACTATAGGAGTTGTCGTACTTGGGGCAGGGGACTACGGCACAATAATCAAATCTTACCGATGATGTCGTACCCTCTACAAATGTAAGAGTGAATGTGACATTTGCGCGGTCGAGTCTTGACAGGGAGGCATCTCGTCGTCGTCTGGGATTAAGTTGATTAGCTACTGGCGCTACACTCTGAATCTCGGTCTGGTCCTGTTTATTTTTAGCTTCCCACACTAAGGTTGAAACTACTGTCACTATTGAAATTAAAAATAGGATTATTACTGACTTCCATAACCCACTGAATCTAGGGTCTCTAAATGGATGCCATTGTTTAGCTTGTGGGAGAGTCATTGTTTCAGTATTGTCTAACTCTCTTCTGGTACTTCTTTAGATTCAAAACTCGATTGTTTGATGTTCAATCGAGTCTCTGCGATGGTTCGGCTTGGTACCTGAGCTGGTGCACAGTGAGTGAGGTGATGCCAATCAGCTCCAGTTTTACCTTTTACCTTTGCTGCATGTGAGGTTGCCAATACTACCTCCCACGGGCCGGTCCACCTTGGTTCACTCCACTTACGCTTATGGACTTTGATCCACACCCAACTCCCTGGTACTACAACCGGAACCTGCTTTCCTCCGTCTGCTGCTGTCTCTGCATTCGTCACCTGTGAAAACAGAACTTGACTCATTTTAGTTAACGCTCTAGTGTATTCCTCAATCTCTAGGGTTAGTAAGTCTAGACTAGGGCCATGACTACTGGACCTTGGTGGGCCAGACATTGGCCTACCTGTAAGTATCTCATGTGGTGTTAAATGAGTGTTGTTGTGTTCTGTATTTCTCATGGACATTAATGCCAAAGGCAAAGCGTCAGGCCATTTAATGGATGTGTTATGACAGATTTTAGCAATCTTTCTTTTCAGTGTTTGATTAGCTCGCTCCACTATTCCCTGAGATACTGGATGATAAACTGATCCATGCCTATGTTTTATCCCTAGACACTTTTCCACTGCTGCTAGATGTTCATTAGTAAAATGTGAGCCATTGTCTGAATGGATCACTCTCGGAATACCATATCTCGGAATAAGTTCATTTCTGAGCCATTTTACCACTGTTGCACCATCTTCATTCTTGCATGGTATCGCTTCTACCCATCGGGAGAACCGATCCACCATAACTAACATATACCGCAATCCGCGCACTCTGTTATCGGCACCCATATCTGTATAATCAATACAAATTTCCTGAAAAGGGGCTAGTGGTACAGGATAGCTCCCCATCGGACACTTGTATACCAATTTGTTATTGTAGCCATTGCAGGTTACACAGTCTGTGACAAAGTTTTCCACCATTTCTTTAGAATAAGGATGCCACCAATGCTTTTCCAACGCTGCACATGTCCGCCTTTTCGACTCATGTGATGGACCATGTGCTTCAATCATAAGCAGGTGCATTAGCTCAGCAGGAGCTACCATTCGTCCGTCATGGGACCTCCACAATCCTTCCTTGCAGGTCGCTCCATGAGTCAACCACTGTGAATGCTCATAAGCACCAGCCTTTTCCTGTAATATCACAAGGTCACTTTCAGTCGGGGCAAGTTGTGATTCATTTAGACTTAATACCAACATTTGTGTATCATTACCAATGTACCCTCCAGCTCTCTTAGCTGCAAGGTCGGCTGCATCATTACCCCTTGACTCAAAATCATTCTCCTTAGAGTGACCCTTACATTTTATTACCGAAATTTGTGCTGGCATCATTACAGCATCCAATAATTCTTTCAGCGCTTCATGGTGCTTAACCGGAGCTCCTGAACTAGTCAAAAACCCTCTCCTGAGCCACTGAGGCCCATCTAGATGAACTGCACCATGAGCATAAGCCGAATCAGTATAAATGTTTACCTTCCTGTCCTTCGCCAAACTGAGGGCTCGAGTTAGCCCTACAACTTCTGCTAGTTGGGCTGAGGCAGGTTGAGGAATGATGGCAGCTTCTGCTTCTACCAATGTCCCATCAGGTAGTTGCTCCACAACTGCATATGAAGCTATGTTACCTGTTGGGCCTCGATAACAACAACCGTCACAAAAAAGCGTCATGTCTGCGTCTGGATCCTTTTCTCCTTTCAAATCCGTTCTTATCTTTGTCTCCTTTCTGGCCACTTCTGCACAATCATGAGTGCCTTCGTCATGCAGCAACCCAGATGTCATGTTCACTCCTTCTGAGGTGAAAGATAGATGTGGCTGTGTCAATGTGTCTGATATTCTAGCTCCTCTCATAGCTGTTAGAGAGAAAGCTTGGGTCTCTAAATAGGCAACTACACCATGTTCTGTGTGTATCTTCAAAGGATGGCACATAACTATGTATGCGGTCTTTTGGACAGCTTTAACTATTGCAGCTAAGTGTCTGGTGCATCCTACCTGTCCTTGTTCTATGGGATCTAATTTTGAACTGTGGTAAGTCAAAACTGCTCTCCCCTCTCTCCTCATCTGATATAGTACTGCGTTTACTACACCTTGCTTTTCTCCTACGTCTAAATGGAAATCTGATTTGTAATCTGGAGCTGCTAAAGCGGCTGCCTGAGCCAGACACTGTTTGGTTTCGATGAATGCTTCTTCTCCCTCAATCGACCAAATCAGTTCCGCTTTCAGGTTCCGATTTCCAACTTTGGTCAGCATGTCTCGCAGTGGCTGAGTGAGGTTGACGTAGTTTGGCACATAGCTTCGGCTATAGCCAGTCAGTCCCAGAAATCCGAGCATTTCTTGAACGATCTTGGGTTTGGCATAGGTCAGAGCTGCTGATTTCTGCTCCGGTGATATCTTTTTCTTGTTTCCTGAGAGTACTCTTCCCAGGAAACTCACCTGCCTTCTTCCAATTTGAGTCTTCTCTCTCTTGATCTTGTAACCACATTCTGCTACTCTTCTCAGTACAGCTTCAGTTGCAGCCAGGCAGCTTTCTGCTGATGGAGCTGCCAACAGTATATCATCAACGTACTGTATCAGGGTCACTCCTTCTGGCAGTCTAAGTTCTTTCAGATCTTCCTTCAGTGCCGCATTGAATATGCCGGGACTATCCTTGAACCCTTGGGGCATCCTGTTGTAGGTGTATCTTCGACCTTGGAAGGTAAATGCAAACATTTCTTGACTTGAGGGATCGAGTGGCAGGCAAAAGAATGCGTTTGCCAAATCCAGTACTGAAAAATACTGGTGATGTGGACTTATGTTCTGTAGCGCCACATATGGGTTGGGCACTGCGATACCTTTTGTCTCGGTGGCTTGATTTACCTCCCTCAAATCATGTACCATTCTCCAACCCTTTCCTCTGGGTTTGGGGACTGGCAATATGGGCGTGTTCCAATTTGAGTCTGCTGGTCTCAACACTCCTGCTTCTAGCAGGCCATGTATGGTGGCTGCTATTCCTTCCCCAGCATCTTTCTCAAGTCGATACTGTGGTCTCCACACAGATGGCTGTCCTGACTTCTTTTCTATCTTTACTGTATGGTGTGGGGTACAGCCGACATCATAATCTCCCTTTGCCCATAGTTGTTCTGGCATTCGCTTCAGCAAGTCTTCCGCTGCTGGGTGGTCAGTCAACTCACGACCATGGTGTCTTTCCAGCTCTTGCTTTTCCAATACACAATTCTCTCTGCTACAATGTGCTATTTTCCAGATTGTCTTGTCTGGACTGTGATGAAGCAGCGGGGAGGCTGTAGGACTCCAGCTTGTTATTTCCTGGGCTCTTTTCATCATTGGTCCTAATGAACGGGCTTCTTGACCCGCTGCTATTGCCAGCGTAACATGGGGTTCACTTACCTGCTTTAGCTCATACCATTGTGCTTGGGTTTCAGTAAATTCACAATGTGCTGCTACCCCTTCTGGGCCCACAAAGATGTCAGTGACTCTGATTATTTCTTGCACTCCTTCTCTTTCTTGTTCCCATGCATCAGTATATTCTTCATCAGATGTTCTTAGGTAGTTATAGGTGCAATGGAATGGGTCGATTGGAGATCCATACGCTCCTCTGCTGTTGATCCATACTTTCCAATCTTGATATGTTTTGTTGACGCTAGGCTGCTCCCTTTCTCCTGGTAGCAGCCTGGCCCAAAACACTTCAGTCCTTTCTTCTGGTTCTTCAGAATTCGTCATAAAGAGAATTCTTTCTCCACTTGTTTGCCATGGGGTTAGTGGCTGGCCTTTGAATGTTATTCTAAGTCCGTCAGCCGAACATTGAATTTCAGCTCCGACTCTGGTCATTAGATCTCTTCCCATCAGGTTGACTGGACATTTGGGTGAGTATAGGAACTGATGGAGCAAGCTTTGTCTTCCTAACGTTGTTTCCAATGGTGTTGTGAATCTCTGCACCTCTGTTTTTCCCGAATATCCAACCGTTCTCATAGTTTTCTCTGAGAGTGGGGGTGTTTTCCCATTTAGGTTTCTTAAGCATGAGGCTGCGGCACCAGAGTCAACCATCATTTCCACGTCAACTCCAGCCACGTTACAGGTCACCATTGGTTCTGTCTGAGCCCTGTAAACCACACATGCTTCTGGATCTTCTGGGCCTCTTCAGTACTCACCTTGTTGGTAAACATCGTCCCACTGTCTTGATGTTGACATGGGCATCTGTTGCTGTCGAGGTCCCATGATGGGAGGTGCAGGTGGTCCTGGTGGACCTGATCTTGGGTACTGCTGTTGTTGAGGTGGGAATGGAGCCCGTCGTGGTGGCCCCCTGTACTGCATCCCTCCTCCCATTTGTCTTGGGCAATCTCGGGCCCAATGTCCCCATCTTCCACAAGAGTAACATTCATCGTTCGTCCTAAAGTTTTCTCCATTACCTGGTCGGCCATATCCACCTGCTTGGTAACCTCTGCCTCTTCCATATCCTCTTCCTCTGCCTCTTCCTCCGTTCTGTGGTGGAGGTTGGTAGTATACCACTGGGGGGGCCAGAGCTTCTGGACATGGAGCAGGGGGTACAACTTGGTTTTGGGGCTGTTGAGGGGCCTGAACCTCGGCTACTGACATCTGTTTCTTGGCAAGTTGTGTCTTAGTTATTTCCCTGTCAGCCGCTGCTATTTGGAGTTTCAGCAGCCTCTGCGTCAGCTTCTTCAGATCTTCTTCTCCGTTTGTTTCATCAGTTTGGTGTTTTTTATTGTAGTGGGTGAGATGGTCTCTCCACGTGGCATCTTCCATGCTGCCTAACCCTACTACTCCTTCCAGCGCTGTCTGTACTGATTGGGGCAAGCCTTTCTGTACAGTATGTCTCCATACAACAGTAGTAGCTTCACTGCTGTCATGTCTCCCCCCTGTGGCCATATGCCACTCTACTTCTGCTCTCTTCAGATACTGATGAATTTCCTCTTCCGATTTTATCTTCAATCCAGTGATGGAATTCATGTTCGGTTTTGTGGGCCAAATGCTCCGCATTGCCGCCCAGAAGGCTCCTCTGAAACCGTCGAATGGAGTCTGGTCTGTTCTGGCGGATGTTCCCGTTCTTGTTTCCAGGGCGTTTAGTTGCATTGTTCCCTCTGTACGGATTATCGTAGCACGTATGTCCCCCAATGCCAATTTGTCTGCTGCCGTGAGCTTCTCAAAGAGACGGATCCAGGGTGTGGCTCCTCCTCCTAGTGGTGGCAGTGTCTTCTCCAGTATGTCCATGTCTCGATGTCCCCATGGCACAAACTCAGCTGGTCCGTTAGATTTTACCAGTAGGGGATATTGTTGGGTTTGGGGTAATGGTGACACCTCATCTCTTACAGGATACATATGTTCTCTGTAGCGGTCTGGTTCCTTCCTGTTCCTTCTGGACCGTCTAAGAGGTGGAGTACCTCCAGTTGCACCCATGTTCTCTTCATCATCAGTGCTATTCGGATAGTCATCATCATCTTCACGAGTTGTTCCATGTCTCCAGGGTCTAAGGGTCAATGTTCCCTTTGCCTCAAACTTCTCACTCTCATCCTTCAATACTTTCCTTGTCTTTTCTTCCTGCTCTCGTCTGAGTCTTTCAAACTGTTCTCCATCCTTTCCCACTACTCGCTTCATCTCCGATTCTGTCATCGTTTGTCCGTCATCCCAGTCTCGTGTGGTATTCAGTCTGTGCAACTCTCCATCATTGGTCCACTGGAAGCTTTTCACTTTCTTTTCATCTTTCCTCTTTTGATTCTCTCTCTGGCGTTCCAATTGTTGTCTTTCATCATGGAAGTTCCTTATAGTCTTCAAGTTCAGGTCTATCGTGCCTTCTTCCGAGGAGGTGTCTGGAAGTCTGAAGTCTTCTCGCCTGGGTAACACCTCTTCTTCCATCGTCATGTCTAATGTTCCTCCTTTTACCTGGTACATGACTGCTTGTACTGAGGATTGTTCTGCAAAGGGATTGATTGTTACATGCTTATAAGGTGGCGGAGGTGGGGGAAGATCAGATTGCCCGTGTGCTGCTGCTGGCAATACCGGGTATACTGATGTGTACACAGTGTTGGCATGTTCGGTAGTGGTGGCGGTCTTGTGGGGCTTGACGTCTGTCACTTTTGGTTTCAGGACCTCAGGCAGTCCTTTCTCAGCTTCAGGTGTGGCTGTGTCAACAGCCTTCCAGTAGGTGAGCAGTCGTTGGGTGTCTGCGCACCTCTTCTCTTCTTTTTCAAGGGCTTTCTTCTTACCTCGTTTGCTCATGCGACTGGCTCCTTCATAATCTGCAGTGGCATCGTTTCTAGCCTTCAAAGCCGCACTACACACTTTGTATCTGTGTTCTTCATTGGGGGCCGTCTCTGTTGGAAAGCACCCGTTCTTCTGCCATCTTGCCAGATACTTCTCCATCTTTTTCCATTCCTTTGCCCTACCTTTGGGTTCCAACAGATCCTCCATCCTATCCTTAGCTCTTCCTAGCACTTCCTGAGTGCTTAGTGATACCATCATGCAGCCTGTGTTTACTTACCTTTTACTTACCTTTCAACTCTCTTTCCCACAGGTATCTTAGCTCTGTTCTGTGGAAAATGTAAGAAATGCAAATGTACAAAACTACTGAAAATTTCAAAATTAAAAAATGTTGAAAATCTAAAACCAATCAATCGTGAATATCTAAAAACTTCAATTCAAATTAAAATCTCATAAACCCGAATTAAAATTTAAAAATGTCAACCTAAAAATCTAAATCTAAATTAAAAATTAAAAATTAAAATAAAAATTAAAAATTAAAAATTAAAAATTAAAACTAAAAACTTGAAATCAAATCAAAATCCAAAGTCTGAATCAAAATCAAATCAAAATTTAAAAACTTTCAATCAAAATCTAAATCTGAATCAAAACCAAGACCATAAATTAACAATCTTCAAATAATGAATCACAAACCTCTAATTAAAAATGTAAAATATCAAATGTTGAATCAAAACTAGAATTAACTGTTAAAGTTACAAGCCTAATTGATATCAAACCAACACTGCCTTTTAAAAAATGCAAAATCACAATCAACAATGAAAGTCAAATACTCAATCGAACTAGAATCAACCATTTAAAGTTACAAGCCTAACTAATATTAAACCAACACTGCCAATTAAAAAATGCAAAATTGCAATCAACAATGAAAGTCCAAATACTCAATCAAACTAGAATTAACTATTTAAAGTTACAAGCCTAACTAATATTAAACCAACACTGCCAATTAAAAAATGCAAAATTGCAATCAACAATGAAAGTCCAAATACTCAATCAAACTAGAATTAACTATTTAAAGTTACAAGCCTAATTAATACTAAACCAACACTGCCAATTAAAAAATGCAAAATTGCAATTAAAACCAACAATGAAAGTCCAAATACTGAATCTAACTAAAATTAACTATTGAAAATGCACAATTCAAATTATCAGTGGCAATTACAATGCTGTATCAAAACCAAGAGCAATCATGAAAGTCACACTGCAAGTCAACAGATTCAAAAATAATGAGCAATTCAAGTTTATCACTAAAAAACTCACTTCACTATATGTATCTATCAATCTCTTGTGTGACGTACTTCCTCTGAACTATTATGTAGTCTTAATGTAATTACACCTCTAGGTTTTCTGGGTAATGGAGTTTTCAGTAATTATCTAGCAATCACTCCTCCAACCGCTAGATGGCGAAGTTGTCTCTTCTTCTTCTATGGTGTTTTTCTCAAAAAACTGGCGCGAAAACGGACAAAGAAGCTAATGCTATTAGCGGCTATTGTTATTAGCTAAGCTAACCGGCAAAACGTGTCTTCAACACACACACAAAGCACCGTAGTCTCAACTCTTACAATATGCCACATTCACACGCTTATTTCTGCTAAACCGTGCCTTGACTCCTCCACTTGCACCGGTTACATTATAATCACTTTTATCTAGTTATCTAAGTAATCACCAACAGAGCTAATGTTTCAGCTCAACCAGCATTAGCACCTCATTCATTCACTCAACACAATGCTATCTCAGCACTGCAACACAATGCTATCTCAGCACTGCACAATGCTATCTTAGCACTGCAACACAATGCAACGACTAAATACACAGTTTCATGTATTGTTTCCCCTTTAGGTTTTATCATAACGTAGCAGCCAGTCTCTTCGATTTAAGTAGTTTAACGCCTGTTCACTAGACCCAAAAAACG
This sequence comes from Leptoclinus maculatus, assembly GCA_032191485.1. Lineage (NCBI taxonomy): Eukaryota > Metazoa > Chordata > Actinopteri > Perciformes > Stichaeidae > Leptoclinus > Leptoclinus maculatus. The sequence continues at coordinate 2,966,877 of JAVDOI010000019.1, read as the reverse complement.
AGCAAAACTTCGCAGTTCGCCACAGCTCACACAGGGCCCACGAAGCCTTAACTACGCCTTCCAGTTCGCCATAGCTTACAAACTCTCTGCTACTCTTCTAAGAGCTCAACCCCACGTTAGCCACCCCTAATCGTCTAAGATACACAGTTAGTACCATGCACTATTTCCCCTCATTACAATTAACTTACCGTAGCGGCCAGTCTCTGCAGCAGTTTAAGCGTATGTTCACTGGACCTGAACCACGTGCACGTCCATGCATCATAAATTCAGTATCGTCCAATTACACACCCTGTTCAACCCGAGCTTTGCCCTCGAAACTATAATTTATTCCCTCCCGCACTTAAGAGTCATCAGTTCCTCAGACCCGAAACTGCCAATGCAAGAACTGAGGGGACCGTCGCCTTGTCCTCACGTAACCCTGCCTCGCAGTTTCAGTTCGCCCGAAAAACCAAAGCCCAGAACTTCGACCGCTTCTCAAGCTTCTTTCTAGCTGCTTAGTTCCAATAGCTAATACTTATAGCGTGATCAATGCTACTTCATCAACATCCCCCTCTCTCGGGGTTACCTGCACATCAGGCCTCACCGGTAGGATTTCGCAACAAAGAACAACGTGTAATCAAAGCACACATATGTTCCTAATTCAGCTTGCAGATGCGATTTACACAAAGCTACAACTACTACAGATTTAAAATTAATAAACTTTACTCGTCTCCTGCAACTTCAGCTCTTAGAGGCGCCGGCAACGATACCTTCCCTAAGTTTTCCTATGATCTAAACTATGCAGATTTTATTAAAAAGGTTCTGCTTACCTGTTGTTGTTTGGGCCCGGAAGGTATTGTTGTCGCAGTCTCTTCCGATCCGTTGTTCAACGTCAAATCACGTCAGGAGTCACCAAATTGTTAAGGCAGAAGTTGGGGACAAAGGAGCACAGAGGGGGGGCTCTGACCCCTGGGCCTCTGCTGCTGTGACTTTCTGCTTCAAAGTCTCACCAAAAACGAACTGGAACCAGTTTAAAAGTATAACTTGTATTTAATGTCAAATGCAATCTGAATTAACTATTAATAGTAACTGCTCTCGAGAACAGAGATCACACACTTTCACTCTCAGGTCTCACAAAATAGGAGTTTCTGTAAAGCGATCGTGTGGGGTCTGGCTCTGCTCTCTTGAACAAAGCTCTTTATACTGCAGAAAAGACAGGGGGGTCAAATCGTCATAAAAACTGCAGGTGAGCCAATCGGTGTTACTCAAACATTTGATCATCTTGGCCACTGTCCTGAACCAATCGATGCCTTGCTTTTATTTACAACCATTTGGCTGTACTCCGATTCCTCTCTCTCCAACACCAGCCATTCTGGTGCCTTCACAGCTGGAGACGTCCTTTGAAGCTCATCTCTGCATTGTCCTCTCCGCATTCCTGCTGCCTTTTATGACTCTCTGTCTTCCTGTCTCCAATGCTCCTCACTTCATGTTGAATGAAGATATCCCTAGATATTCTCTAAATCTGACCCTATCTGACCTTTTATACTTTCTTTCTTACAGTGTTCAATACTTCAGTGTTTAATACTTTTATGGCTTATACATATAGCTTAATACATTCAATGTGTCAATATACTGTAATATAATATCCTCTATCTGTAAACCTCCTGTAAACATAATACATTTCATAGATAAATATATTGCAACTCTTTAACCCATGGTAACATTCTTATTATTTTGACACTTCTATTCACCATAAGAGGTGCTAATCATCATACTAAACTACTTCTAATACTAAAATCCTACTAATTCTATCTTCTATACTGAAATCCTTCACACTTCCCTTAAATCAGTTGACAACTTCTGCCAGTTTACTGTAAACAGGCAAGATGCCTTGTTCAGCCTTCAATGCTTTAGTATCTCTGTTAGCAACACTGAAGATTTAATTTGTAGTGCACACACCTACCTTTATGTCATTTATAAGATATATGATTGACAATTAGCAATGATTACAGCTAGAATAAAAGAAAAAAACAGAAACAAAAGAAGCCTACATCAAAGTATACATCGTTGTCCAACGCTAAAGCAACACTATGTTGCTTTTAAAAGAAGAAATAACATTATTTTTCTTACAAATTAAACATTGAATTGAATACAATACACTCTCAACTCTGCTACTGCCTTGGTCTGGTGTGACCACGAGCTAACGTTGGCTAATGCTAGCTAATCTTTAGGTAGATGGTTCCGTGTAACCTATACTACTAAATTAGCTTCGTAATTTTATTGCCCTTCTTTTGCTTTTGTGCAACTTTTGTGATAAAATATACCGTGGTGGCAGTCGCACACGTGTAGAAAGGTTATAACATCAGCAAACTAACTCGGTTTCACAGCAGAATCTAAAGTATGCTAACATTAGCCAAAATATGATACCGGCTATACCAGACCTAGAAACACTGTAGCAGAAAAACACAGAGTGTACTGGAAGAACACAGGTGGGTATCATTTTATGCTAACATTAGCTAACATTAGCCAAAATAAGATACTGGCTATACAGACCTAGAAACACTGTAGCAGAAAAACACAGAGTGTACTGGAAGAACACAGGTGGGTATCATTTTCTACCAATTCAACTTTGCTCTTTTGCCCTTTCCAAACAGTTACACGTCTACCTTTAAGCTCAGTTCATAATTACTTTGATGTATTTACATTCGAGCTAGGCTTACATGAAAACTCCAGCCAATAAAACCAGTTTACAAGTGATGTCACATTGGTTTAACACGTTGAAATGCAAGCTAACTTCATTACGTCTGTCCAGAAACATTTCAACAAGTGACAAGCTGATAATGCCATTTCACAGTGACATCTACTTGCAGCTGTTAGCCTCTGCTCGTATGCTAGAGAGGGCGCTTCCACAAGTTATATTTAGGACTTACTACTAAGCTGACATGATCCAAAACTCAAAATCAATCAGACGGTGAATAATGTAGAGACACGCTAGAGGGTGTACTATGTCACCGCTGTACTCTTGGCTTCATCTCAAAGTAAGTAAGTTAAATAGTTCTTACTGTAGATTTAAAGTATGTACATGTGACAAGTCCTTTAGAAATTAAACATTGCTGCTAGTCTGCCCTCTGAGCTCATTTGAGAGACTAATGGATTTTGTGGTAGAACAGCTTTTTATGTGGCTTCCAACCGTTTTTCTTTTTATCACCCATCAAAGTGACACATTTATTGGACCACATTAACCATCAAAGTTGCCCGCTCTTCTTTTTAACATTTATACCTACTTTTATTGTCTTGGTACCAATTGCAGCTCTTGCTCAGTTCTGCTTTATTTGTTTTCCCACCGTCTGTTCTCTTCTTCAGTATTTGGTGAGGGTAGCACCACTTTTAAAGGCTCTTTGGGATTTCTTTGTTCCACCCGGACAATTTGTATTTCTTCTTTGTGTGTGAAAGTTCATAAAGTTTAAACACTTATAAACGCACCATTATGATGTTTCATGGGACCTCACAAATCGTCACAAGTGTCTAATTTTCATTCGCGCTTTGACTGTGTGCAAACCTTTTGTTCCCGTGTTCTACAAAATCAGAGAGTTATGCAACTTACATGGAGCTATGACATTGACCTAACTTACTGTATGTTATCATATGAAGCTATTGAACCCTGTACACCCCTAGAAAGGACTTGAAGCCTAGTTTAGATCAACAGGCAACTAACAATCACATTTCCGTACCATTTCAGAGTGATTTGATGAACTTTACACCCACTAAGTTCACTTAAACTTCAGACCTAAGCAGGGGCGGACTGGCCATCGGGGATACCGGGGAAATCCCCGGTAGGCCGACGGGGTTGGGATGGTCCAATACCGGCCCACCTCCATCACCAACCGGCCCTCCCTCTGACATCGCCGGCCCCGACTATATTCTATGCTTCACGGATCACGTTAAATTTACTCTAATACCTAAATACCCAAAGTCAGTGATCACTGACTGAGATTTATACTACTCCTCGCGATCTGTACTCACACTCATCACCGTCATTTACAATCTCCAGCAGCTGATCTTCCTCTTCCTCTGTCGTCACATATTATGCAGAGTGGGTTTGGCGCGTCAGAATTACTCCTGATATTTAATTAGACTCCAGATATTGTCTGTTAAATGAAGCTTTCTTTTTCTTGGAAGTTGTAGGCTCTTCTTCTGTCTCCTTAGTGGGCTTTTCCCCTTTGCAAAGAAGCTCTCCGAAAGTTTTTTACCCATTTTCGCTAACTTGTGGGCTTAATTAACGTATCACGTGACCGAGACGAGCGTCTTGACATGTGTCAAGAGCCACAGGCGGATGAAATTGGGAGAGAATCCGGTCATTTTTCAAAATAAAACATCTATCAGGAGGTTGGGGACCACTGCTCTAGCCTACTCAACACTTGCAGAAAAAAACACCGACCAATGCGTTGTAAATCACGTCACGTGATGCAGTTTAACCAATCAAATAAGGGTATTCTGATTTCACCAGTGCGATGTACCCACACCGCGACACAGGGGGGAGAGACAAGGAAACACATCACAGAGCAGAGCTCTTGTTATTTCAGATGTGAAAGTTAAATATCTTTATGATGTCTTCAAAGAATCAAAATGCTATAAAGCCCACAGTCTTTAACCTATACACTAAAAACACTGTGATACAAATGTCTGCTCCATGTATTAACGCGCGATAAACTATGCATTAATGCGAGAGAAAAAATACAGAGTGGGCCGGTCTGACACAGTAACTCCCGGGCCACTTTTTTCCCCCAGTCCGCCCCTGGACCTAAGCAAACACAGTGACAAGTTGAAACCCCAGGGGGACAAAAACCAGGGCTTCCTGGTTTCTCTATCTGGTTTGACTTTTCTTTTCATGAACTGGGATGCTACCAGTGAGAGGGATGGTGACGAGTGAGTGGAAGCTCTGGACGCAATCATTTTGCATCTCAGACACCGGGTTGTGACAGTTTGCCATATGGTGAAGGTGATTAATGAGTTTGTCCTCCAAGATGGCCCGTTTCCCATGACCTGATGGAATGCACCTCATAAATCCGTTTATCAGTGTAGTTGAATAAGACAAAGAAAAGAACACCACCTACGGCCACATCATCCACAGATAATCCAAAAAAGAAGACTTCAGATTAAGGCCAGTAAGAGCTTCTGTGTCCAAGATCCTCGTGTATTTTTATCTTCACTCTATGTTGGAGACCACCACTGAGAGGCAACTAGTTTATTTCCTATGTTTCAATGTCGCACCTCATCGTTACCCAATTATACAAGAGTTACAGTGATGAATACCTTTGAGTTTTATGTAAGAGCCATGTTTTGTTGTTGCTGGGTTCCCATCACGTCGCTCCCCCTCAGTCTAATCACTTGATGGGAGTGAGGTGACGTAGCTCAAAGCCGCCCCCTGGCAATGTTTCCATCCAGGGACCCTTCATTATCCCGCCAGTGTACAAGTGTGACATTCCTGTGGGATTCCAAGCGGCCACCGACAGCTTTTTAATTAGCCGCTCACTAACGAGTGGTGTCTCTCCCACAGATCAAAGTGGAAAACCAACAGGACTTCCAGGACATCACCAGCGTGGTGGCTCTGGCCGGGACCTACGCCACCACCGAGCCCTACGTCCTGTCCAAGTACGATATCCGCATCCAGAAGATCGGCAACAACTACAAGGCGTACATGTAAGACGTTTCACACCACCAGCACCGCACGTGTGACAGTAGGGGCCGACGAGGTCAAAGAGCGTTTTTCTTTATTTTCTCCATCAACACTGAAGACAGTGAAGCTGCTTATAAAGCTAATATCTTCAGTTTTGGCCACTGTCACATCAAATTCCATCGTCTTCTTCTTGTCAAAGTGGAAAATCCTCTGAAACGTCAGTAGACAGTACATAATAAATAGAAAACAGGAAGTGACACAGGAAGGAAACAAGAACTCTTACGCATGTTTTTGTCTAATAACAAATCCCTTCCAGACTTTCGATGACAATAGACCTCAGGCAAGAACATTTTATTGTTATATTTACTTTCTCTGTTCATATTGATATAGTAGTGGCATACAATAGCATCAACAGCCAATTTGAATTGATGGTGATATCGTTTGGCGATATGAACACATTTATAATTACATCAGCCTATAATTCAACTAGCCGAGTCGAACAGGATAATGTCAACATAATTAATTTCAAACAAATTCAAAATAACTTAAAAAGTAATGAAATTTACAATCCATAAGTGAAAAACTTTGGAGAACAGCAGAATAATTGCACATGACTCCTACAACAGGTCTGGACCCCCAAATATCAAACTCGTACAAACCGCTCCAACGGATGTGTTCGTATGAGCGGTTCTTGCACGAGGCCCAATGTCCTTTGTGCCCTTTAGCCAGAATCACACTGAACTGTTAAAGACATTATCTGTAGTGTGTGTTCCTATTAAAGTACATAATGTGTTGCATTAATTTAATGCATTTTTTTTAAATTTATTTACAATTATTTAAATATTGTTTTTGTTCTTGAAAACATTCTGTAGCTGAATTCAATTTCCTTTTAAAATTTCAAATCATTGTAGCGCTCATTTAATGTTATTTTAATACACACGAGTCATGAATTTTGGACAATACAAACATCAAACATCTTTTTCAGTAACATGATCTTGACTTTAGATCACTTACAGGTACTTTTTTTATTTATTTAAAAAGGGAGCTCTGAAGTTAAAATGCAATTAAATAATCCTCTTTGACCTGTCATAAAAACAACTTCGTAGGTTAGTCTGATTCAGGATGACCCCGACTATGTCTACGTCAAATTTCATCTGATCGTACGGTAGACTTTTAAAAAATGTCGGGTCTTCGGTCGCTCCTTTCCGTCCGTTCCTGATTAATTTATCTGTGTTTCTTTGATTTGCAGGAGAACGTCCATCTCTGGGAACTGGAAGGCAAACACAGGCTCTGCCATGTTGGAACAGATCGCAATGACTGACAGGTGAGCTGACTCAGAGACACTCTGGCTAAGTGACGACTACCCGTTTTATACCCTCAAAGACGTCTCTGTTTATGCTAAATCTCACATCTATCACTTCCACATACCTACTCGGCTTTTATGTACAGATACTGAGTTTGTTATTGTTGTTATGTCATTATTGTCATATTATTATTATCATTATGTTTTGGGGTTCCCCAATCCGTCCATCCATCTGTGCGTACGTCCTGAACATAACATCTCAGGAACACTTTCAGGAATTTCTTCAAATGTGGCACCTGAACTCAAGGATGAACTGAACAGATTTTGGTGGTCAAAGGTCAAAGGTCAAGGCCCCCGTGACCTCACGTCTCTCCCGTCCCTGTGAATGTCATATCTCAGGTGCACCTCGAGGAAACTTCCTCAAATTTGGCACAAACCTCCACTTGAACTCAAGATCAAACTGATTAGAATGTGGTGGTTAAAGTTCATATTCTAATTAGGACGATCTCACACAAATGTCTCATAGGATAAAATGATGAAGTCATGATATTTTTGGACTGACATGGATGTAAACTGTAACTTGACTCCTTGGCAGAGGGATACAACCATAATTCTAGTTTTAGAGAATTCTAGTTGAAGGTTATTTGTAACCACGAGCCCTGTGAAGTCCAACCCGCCGTCCATGGCATCTCCAGACATTATTGGGTCTTCAATTATAGGTTTATCAGTTACTGGTGTCACTGTGTTCCAGATATCGGCTGTGGGTGGACTCCTGCGCGGAGATGTTTGGCGGCCTAGACATCTGTGCGGTGAAGGCCGTCCACGGAAAAGACGGCAACGACTATATCATCGAGGTCAGTTTGTTTTCACAACAATCCCCAAAACCAAAAAGATATTTATTTGCACCGTATCATGTGTGGACCGGTTCGTAGTAGCATTGCGTGGTAAAACGCCACTTCACTGTGAACGTTACCCCGGATTCAGTCTCCTTCCCTGCTGATAATATTTCTGTGGTGGAAGTCAACAGGGATAGGGTGTAGCCAGACTCGATGGCACATGATCACCAGAGCCTTGAAAGAATGATTAGTCTGTAGACCAAACACAGGCGGGAGAGCGAAAACATCGGGAGTCGGCGGTTGACTCACCGCGTCTACTAACGCAGTCTGTTTATTTTGGGTCCGCTGGCAAAGTTTGGCGTCTCCTCGTGCAGTTTCCGGTTTGTACACAAACAAAGTGGCTGCTGCTTGACCTGACAACAGCCAATTTGATGGAGGTTTTCTTTCATTCAAAATAGTTGTGTCATTCCCCAATGGGACGAGCGTGGCAGTAACGCTGCCTGGGACAGAGACCACACTGGGGCCTCCTATGCTGTGAGTTAAAACAACTGCTAATGAATCGTAGCATTGCCTTCAAAAGTCCTCGCACGGGAACGACTGAACAGGATGATACATTGTGGGGGTGGGGGGGGGGGGGGGGGTCCTTTTAGGATTATACCCAGGAGAGAAGAGAAATAGTTCTGTAGTTCTGTCTTTCCATCGTGGCCTCCTATGTCTTCAAATCTGAGGAAACAGGCATCTGATGTGCCCGTATTTAGCTCGCGACCATGACATCACACTTCTCTCTATCTACACGCTGGGTGAGGTCAGCAGTGAGAAAATAAGCCTCTTTTTTTAGACTTCAATCTCAGGAAATATCTCCCAGATCCGGACTGTTAGGACAGAGAAACTGGTGACACAGTCGAGTAACAATGTTCTCTCCGACGAGCATCACTTCCTCCTCCTCCTCCTCCTCATCCTCCGCTCTATCTCGCTGTCTCCCTCTAACCCTTCAGCGCGATGGAATTTAATTAACCGCGACAGGGAAGAGCTGCCGGTCCATCACAGTAGGAATCTGTTTTTTGTCCCAGACAAAGACATCAGCCATGACACCTCTCCCTAATGAAAAGTAATGAGCTGCTCAGGGGCACTTCATTAACAGTTTACCACAGCCGGTATTAACTTGGAGCAGACTCCAGCTGTGTGTCCGTTCACTGAAAACGTGCAGAGACAATGGAGGAGGCTGTGTGACAAGACGCGGTGTCCCACAACAACGTGACACAGCAGCTTCATGTCAACATGACATGACGGTAATATACAACACAACAATATGACAGTAGAGAACGGACATGACGTGATGCAACAACAACTTGGTGATGTGATTTCATACCACATAAGAGTGACGTGACATTGGGGATCTCATCACTTTCCATTTAATGCTTTCATCAAGTCAACATTTTGATTTGTCCAAAACTTCCAACACTTGTCAGCCTACCTGCAAAACTTCAGCCTCAGCTGTGTTTTGTGTTCAGTGCGGATTAGCAAAAGTTAGCATGCTAACAGACTAAACTGACCATTGGAAACATTACATGTGCTAAACGTCAACATGCTAGCATTGTCAGTGTGAGCATGTTAGCATGCTAACTTCACACAATGCTAGCTTTACATAGCTTCTAGTGTGTGTGTGGCTGCTAGTGTTTTTTTAATCTGTCATTCAACAAAAATCATTGCACACCACAGAGTTCAAGGCGTTTTATTATCCTATTCGCTGTGAAAATTGGCAATACAATGGATAGCGCTAGTCTTAAACGGGGCTAAAGAATAAAGGACATTAGCAAGAAGCTGTCGTTTAGCTAACTACAGCACAATCACTACGGTCTTATCTGTCGTACATCCGATCAGTACCTACCATCCCTGATTCTTATCTGTTTTTGCTATCTAATCTAATTTTGTTGTTTAAATTCCGCATCTCTGTGTTTCTTAGTTTATTTGTCGTACAGAGCTTTGTCCTGGGAGACAAAGTGAATGTTTATCAGATGCCATTTTGGAGATTTTTTTTTTTAACTTGTTCCAAAAACTTAAGTGACGGATGAAGTTCTCAGAGTGGGTGTGTAAACATGATTGACACAATGAGTGGTCGTATTGAATTTTAAACATGCGACAATTTTGTATGAAAAACTCTGACTTAGTGTGCAGAGAACTGTAGAGTTATGAAAAGGTTTACATATTGTTGTGACATTATTCTGCTTTTTACTACATTTACTTGACGGATACAGTTGCGAGTTACTTTAAAGAAGATTCTGGATTTTACATACAAAACACAAGATAAATGATGCTGTATTATCATTTAAATAGTCTTTAAGTCATTACTAATAATAATCCAGTAATGCATGATGATACACTTTGCTAGGGGCCATTTCATAACCTTTTATTGAAGTAAAGGATCTCATTACTTTTTTTTAACCACTGGTTTATTGAATCATAATAAGATCTTCCATACGACACAGATGACAGGATGTCCCGTTATATTAGAGCACAGCCACGACGTGCCTATTTTGGCAGAGAGTGACAATTAGAGCACGAGGCCTTTTAAAGCCATGACTTCACACGACAAATTGATGTAATTGAGACAACGCGCATGTGACACGATTTGACTCAAAACCACGACACGATTTGACTTGACGAAATGACACAGCACAACACGACGACCGTGACTCAGCGACACACTGGAGCTCTTTGAACGACGCAGACGGAGACGGAGATGGAGAGGAGGGACCACAAATAGAGTTTAGGAATACACAGCATACTCAGGTAAACTATCCATGAGCTTTTTATTTTATTATCTTTAACTCTTTTTCAACTTTGAGTGAATCATGAAAATGCAAACGTTGCTATCTGAAAGCTGAAATTGTTTTTCCCAGGGAAACACCACCCGGTGCCCATCCCTGTACCCGCGACTGCACCATCATATTATTCACATTTCACATGTTGTGCTCTGTGAACTCTCCCATACAGCCGGGTACATTGTCCAGACAGCACTCTGCAGCTCAATAAAAAAAAAGCGCAGAACAACACCTCTAGTGTTCCAGCGCTGAAAAGGCCAGCGGCAGCCCCCGTCTTCTGCTCGATGACTCCGTATCATCGTAAATCAACAGGGTGGATCCCGGCTCTGCTCGCCACCACACGCCGTTTGAAGCGGGGCCTGCCGGTCGCTTGCCAGGCCTCGGCTCGGTCCCCTGTGGTAATGACTCAGCTGGCCAAAACACCGAGCCACGCCCCACCGAAGTCCTCGCCGAGAGGCTGGGTACACACAGAACAGGAAGGGTTCTCTGGTATTGGTGGTGGTTTTGTGTGGAACAGTATTAACCCACATGGTGAGCTCTCAAGCTACTCTGAAAAACAAAGGAAAAAAACAGTAAGAACCCTAGTTACACAGTTTGGATTTGAATCAGGATTCATTAAAGTCAAGCATGCGTGAGAAAATCCGGTAAAGATTTAAATTTTATTTCGTGGTTTGTCGTCTTTCCACATGAAACAGGAAGGGCTTAACCAAAGGGACCCGAACGAGACTTGGTCATGGACGGTGTGGCCGGGTCTCACCAAGACCTGTGTCGTGTTTTATTGGATGTAACTTTTATATACTCTGCAGAGTATATAAAAGACTTGCACGTCCACATACTGTAGCAAAGAGAGTGGGGGGGTTTTCATACAGATGGTTGAACAATACACTGTAGAATTTCATCATTTGTGTGATTGACCCTTCGCTTAGCCACGCCCCCTTAGATACTGTACACCGGGCAGTGCCAGCAGCCCACACTACTCTGCTCCTGTTTGTTTTGGTCTCCCATGTGCTCTGTGGCTCTGCAGCGCACGTGTTTGTGCATGTGAGCTCAACTGGTGGGACTTTTTCTTTTTTTTTTTCTGTGAGGTTAATTATTTGTGTACGGCAATGGATGTGGTCTGTGCCCGTCCAAGTCACACCCCGGGCAACATAATATTTACGAACAGAGTCACTTTTTCTATCTGCTGCTCACTGTGAGCTGTCGGCCCCCCTTTAGGCCAATCAGAGGGCGGCACAGACAAACAGCTGACGGTTTGAAAGATGACATTTGCGTGTTCAAATACACCTGTTCAGTTTGTCTCCTGCTTAACCGGAGAATGGGTCAGTCGCTCTCGACATTGTTGCCCTCAAAAGGACGCGATACACCATCTATGCACATACACACTAAGCTTCAGACAGGAATTCTATTCTATTTTGTCAATTCTGTGTCCATCTGCAGGGTCTCAGACTCTTGATTTCAACAAAAAAAAACTGCTGAACTGGTTGCTGCTTTTCTATTGAAAGGATTAAGCCGGACCGATCCAGGACAAGGGGCTTTCTGAGGAGTGGGATGGAGCATGGGAACAAACAGAAAAGTCAGTGTCAGGCTCAGTGCATCCGGCACTAAATTCAATTAAAGGCCAGCAGAGTGTTGCATAGCTTATATTGTCTGAGCTCAATAGTGGCGAACCACTGCGGGGAACACTGTTGTGTATGTGATCTCTGTGAAATGACTCATCACTGCTGGCAAAGCACCACAGAGTCCATTATCGCTGACATCATTTGGGGTCCGAAGGCATCGAATCGTCACGATTAGGAGGTCTAATACTGCCATCTAGTGGAGTAATTACAACACTTCAGTTCTTTGGTGGAGCCATCCAGGACCCTGATTGGACGTTTTTTTTTCTGTCCCCGCAGGTGATGGACAGCTCCATGCCCCTGATCGGTGAGCACATCGAGGAGGACAAGCAGCTGATCACAGAGCTGGTCATCAATAAGATGGCCCAGGTGCTGCTGGGAGTGTCCACACCTCAGCCTTCCTCTGTCAAGGTACATCAGACACATGAGCTTTCATGTACATAGGTTAGTCAGACTAAGCAACCTTCAGCTAAAAGAAAAAGTAGAATCCCCCTTTTCTTAACCTCTGCCCACTGATATTTGTTGTACAATCCCTGATTCCAGTTTAACTGCCACCTGTATTAACATTAATAATACCACTACTGCTGCTGTTGACTGCTATATATATATATGTACATTCTGGGTCATAGCTTTTCAGTATTGTTTTAGCAACCTGGGGATAGTTTACTCTCTAAAATCAAAAGAAACAAAGCTAATTCTAGTCCAGTACAGTAGTGGAGTATATTTAAATGTGGCTACTTTTAGGCCAAATTGATGATATGTATGTGAAAGATGTCTGTGTGCACAGTCGTGTTCGGGTGGTGTACCATTAGCTAGTACATGCATAAACATTTTAAATCTCATTCACTGCACTGATATCGCTGTATCATTCTCCATCCACAGACCACACAGCCCCGGCGAGGTAGGAGACCCTTTTTTGTTGTCGTTGTTGTCGTTGTTGTTGTTGTTGTTTGTGTGTTATTGCAACAGAGTGCTCGCGGCAGCGGTGTGTTGCCGAAGTAAAAAAATATCCACGTGTAATTTGTGTGTACCGACTGCAGGGGGAAACCGCTCTGCTTCCGCCTCTCCATCTCAGTCGGCCCAGGGTTCCCCTCAGCGAGCCCGATCAGCCACCACCTCACCCAGCCAGGCCTTCCAGCCCGGCCCCATCCCCGCCACCTCCGGGCCTGGAGCTCAGAAACAGTCGCCACAGCTGAAGTGCGTCCACACTGTGGTCCCACCAATATGAAGAAAAAAAACAACGTTAATGAGCCAAATGGCTTTTTTTTTTCTTTCTTCAATTTTCAAGTATTAAGCGTTTATTCCTCTCTTTACCGCGCAGCAAATCCCAGTCGCTGACCAACACCTTCACAGAGACGTTACGAGGAAGCCTGACCGACGACGAGGCCAAAGCTGAGACCATCCGCAGCCTCCGACAGTCCTTCGCCAGCCTCTTCTCCGACTAAAAGCCTCCCCAGAAGCTTCCTCTTTCTGTCAGTTGTCAGGTTTGAAAGAAGAAAAAAAACCAAACCCTGACTGGTTAATCTGTTACGGAGTCTCCCTCCTCCTCGGAGCCTCAGCTTCCTGTTCCTTCTCCTTCCTCTTCTCACTGTTTGTGAAGTTTAACACCTGGTGCAACCCTCTCTCCTCAGATCAATGATTCATCCATCACTAGAAAGGCCAACAGAGGGCTACGGTGTGGACTAAAGATGTCTAACTTTAGCATTTGTCTTCCTCCCGGGAGATTTGAAAGAGTTGTAGGATGTCCGTGCGGGCGCAGAATCTAACCAGATCCCATTCAAATATCTACAACTTTTACTCAGATTGATGATTAAGTCTGTTCTATCTAACTGTTCATGCCAGTTAAGAACAGATGCAGAAATAAGCCCACATGAGCATCAATCTTAACTCTATTTATACCCATAATCATTTGTGTTTTCATGGAACAGCACAGTGATCATGTTAGTGGACAGAGTCGTTTTCAGGCATCTTGATGCTTTCATTTGAAAGTGGAAACAGTTTAAAAGCATAGAAACATCTAATGCCCCTTAGAATGTAGATCAGCTGATGGCAGGTTGGCCTTTCTAGTGTTAAATTATTACAGTAAATAATCATCTAGCTCATACTGCTTGGTATATAGTCGTCGTTCTGCGTTCTGTTTGTCCAACAAGTGAAACTGTTCATTATTGGGTTCTTTCTAATTAGTTTATATATATATATATATTTATTTATTTATTTATGAAATTAAATGTATTTCAATTGTTACTTTGATTGACGCACATCTTCCAAACTGTTTGAAGATGTCTAAGGCAATATTCTTATTTGAAACTGTTCCGGTCCGCTCATGACAAATGTACTGAATCCTCACGGTTCACCAGCGATTTGAAGCATTTTGCCAGCAGCCGCATTTCTCAGACGTCCGCGTGCTGTATAGACACATATTGGCTTACGTAGTGACTCCTCTATTCAACATTACCAAAAGTGCTTTTTAATAATAAAAACATACAACCCCCCCCCCCCCCCCCCCCCCCCCCTCTTCCCTGCAGTGGGTCAAGAGAAGAATCACAGAGTGACGCCACCTTTGAGCTCAAGGTGCAAACGCTGTACTGGCTCACAGCCATCGTCTTCCATCGCAGCTCAGATCTTCTTCTTCTTCTTAATGTGTCCGGTGTGTTTCCTGTGGGGGGGGGGGGGGGGGGGGGGGGGTTTGTATCCTAACGACTCCCACTCTGTGTTTAAAGGTGAACAGTGAGGATGTAATATAAGACTTTTAATGTGCTTCAATTTCTACTGAGATGGAGAAAACCTTTCGTCACATCTTTATTCTCCTTTGTTCTCTACAGCCAATGCTCAATTGATCATCATCATGTTTTTTTTTGTTGTTCTTGGTCGTACAACATCTGCAATGGTAGGAGCCAAAACAGACGTCCTCTTTCATCACAGCTTTGGAACTGCATGTAAATGTTCAGTGAACGTCATACGTACAGTAGAGTCCAATCGGTGTTTTCTAACAAGGTCGCGATCTCAGCTGTTCTACAAAGACAGCTAAAGCAATGGTGACGCTTTATTTTATGGGTGCTGCGAGTTCCTAATCATTACCCAAGGATAGAAATATAATATATAGACTATGTTAACTTGTGGCATAGGTATCCAGAACCAGGAAATGTTACCATTTACAGTATAAGCGGTATTTCCTTTAACTGCTCTGAGGATCGGATCTACAATTGTTTTGCAATTGTAGATCCGGATTTAATGGAAAAACATGGACAAAGATGCAATTTAATCTTTGTAAATATTTATTTATTTGATGGAAATTACCTGTGGCTTTATTTGACAGTTTACCTACTGAATACTGTCACAGTTCTCCTTATAATTAGCACTAAATTCTGTCTTTTACTGGAAATGTCAATATTCTTCCATTTCAAGGAAATAATTAGGAAGCCCGTAAAATAAATTGTCAGCAAGGTATTTTTTTTTTTCTCAAAATAATTACGTGGTGCATTCAAGGTGCAAAGAGATTGACGGTATATTTGGCTTTCCATGCAGAGCACAATCATAATCTAATAATGTGTAAATGATTCTCTTTGCAGGAAGTTATCAAGCTGTCTTGTAGTTGTCTCTTTATAGTTTATCTGTGCTACAAACTGAATACGTCTAGATATGCTTTTCATTCAGAAGGAACTGGAGTAAAAAGAAAGTTCTAATATTAATATTTTTGTCCAAATACCCCAAAACACAAATACCATACAAATTGGATATTTGGTAACCTGTGAGCAGTGTGCAGTAAATGGACGATCGGTGATAATAGTAATACTGATGGTGATAATAATAATTGTAATAATGATAATAATTCCCCCCATTTTGAGGTAAAGTGCATGAAGCTGTGTAAAAACAATAGTGATGTGTTAGGGTGCGCATGTGTGTGAAGTTCAAGTTGTAAATTTACCATTATGATTAATAATGATACTACCACAAAAAAAAATAACTGCCCAATTTTTTGCAATAATTATGTTGATAATAAGTTATCGATTTGATTTCAAACTGTGAAGCTTGTTTCTTTGAGAGAGGCTGTTGTTTTTTTACCACGCTTTTATTTGATACTTGGCCAGTCTCACTGGCAGAAACATGAAAAACTAACATTGTATGTTCATGTGCGCTAGCTTGTCAAAGTACACACTGCTCATAACTAACAGCCGTACAAAGCGATGATATGGATGGAAGTTTTACTTCTACAAACAGTTGCTCTGGAGGCGAAACAATCTGATTGGTTGCATTTTGTCATTAGTGGGTGGAGCCACAGAATCACAGTTAGGCTAGTTAATGGTTCGTTTGCTAAGCCCCACCCTCTTAGTTGCTGCCTGTCAAGCTTTCTGTTCTTACACAACGAATATGCGTCGTGTCTAGATGGTGACGCACAAGTTGCGAAAACTCTCGCGAGACTCGCTGCCCGACGACCTTTCCTAATCTTAACCACTCGAGGTCAATGCCTTACCTTAAAGGTGCAGTAGATAGGATGCAGAGCACTAATATAGCAGCAAACAACTATTTGTGTTATGTAAATATATATAGTGGAGAATTCGCTCTCCCTCTGTGTGTGTTGTAATGCGAGCTTCCCCTTGCTTTGTTGACATAGCTTAGCCGGCCGGGGCGTGCTTTAAATGCACATTCGTGCACGTGACGCTGTTAGCATCGTCGTCTACGATCAGCTCAGATGTCGCCAAGTTGAGAAGCTGTTGAGAAGCAATCAAAATGCTCCCAATCTCTTCTTATGCACCTTTAACCATTCAAGGTCAATGCCTAACCTCAGCCATCTTGCGAGTCATTCGCAACTTGTTTTTCTTTCCTTTTCAACAAAAACTCGTCTGATATGACAACTGTTACGAACAGATTTTATCAGCTGTAGCTAGCTATTTAATTAAGCTAGCATTAGCTCCATAACGCTGTCTCTACCTGACTTCTTAATGTTACCAACTGACTTGTTTTAAAACAGTAATGCTGTAAAATGGTGTTAAATATGCACTCGATGGCTACATGCATGATATTGTGCCAAAAAACTGAGCTCTTTGGTGTTAAAGGCTTTTAAGATGAGGACTAACCAATGTCTTTCGCTAATGTAAAGTAAGACAGAGCCGCTAATGTTAGCCTTCACTTCATGTAGCATCCAGGACCAGCTTCCACAGCGGAGAAATATTATGCATTGGACGTGTGTGTTCTTTTTCTTTGTTTTTAATTACATAACTCGTAACCCCACGGAATAATATCGTATTGAAATGCTCCGCATCCCTGGAAGTTACACAGGTTAAGGTTACCAGGTGGTAAGCTAGTTAGCCGAACATGCTAACCGTAGCTGCTTAACTTAGAGCAGATTAACGCATTGTTTCATCCGTTCTTGTATATTTTTGTTAGCTAAGATCGGACAAATGCTGTTCAGGCGAGGGGTTTAGTCTTTAACGTCAGGAAGTCTGTGCTCGAGACATTTTCCTTTTATTGACATCAGGTTTTTACAACGCTGTGGTTCTTTAGCTCGCTCCAACCGCTCTCTCCGAGGATTGTTTGTAAAAGCAAAATTCTGATCTGCAGTCAGCTTTATCTCTCAGCGTCTTGTTATTGAGCACTTTTGCAAGCCTTTCATCACCCTTGGCACTGTGTCAAAATGGACCAAATTAGTATTTCATTGCGCGACCGCTTGAAGGTGTGAATCATATTGTTTTGTCTTTGTTGTAAAGACACCTACCACTTAGTATATAATACTGCAGTGTGATAAGCCATAACTTAACCTTAAGGATTTACTGTCCCTTATATGCCACGCAATAATGGCTGTGACGTCACTGATATATTGATTTAAATCACTGTGTCCATTCACTACTAAGACATTAGGAGGCCTGTTCTGCCCTTTCGAGGCAGTAACTGAGAAATCCTACCACACAGCTTAAGTATGTGCTACTAGTACTTCTGTCAGGATGAAAGATACTCTTCGATGTCACCAGTGTAGATCTGCTTTTTATTATATCTGTTGCCAGATAAAGTCTCTCAGTTAGCTGTTATATCTTAACGAACCCGATGCTTTTGATTTGACTCGATTGGAACTGAGCTGCAAAAGGTGATGAGTAACTACCTCAAGTTCAGCAGTGACTCTGCAGAAACTGACTATAGTGCGGTAGTACGGGGAAAAGATTTTGTGAAATGAGACACCCATTATTAGTGCGAGCAAGGGGAATGAGAAAATGCCCCGTCAGACGAAAAAAGGGATTAGTTTGATGCGGTGGAAAAATAACAATGTAGTGTCTGTGACGTCAACCTGAGGAGGATCGGAGATTTCCTGCAACATCCAGGCACAGTCATCAGGATGGAGACTGTGAAGGCCTTCCATGTAACAAGTCATCATCACTCAATCACTCCCCAAATATACACCTTTACAAGTCTTTCTAAGTATCCCCTTAATGGAACTAAGACCGTAACATGTTTTACCGAGTGTTTCTCGTGTTTACCTCATGTGTACATGCACAGCAGGTTGGTCTGGCCCTGGTACCTATTGTACTCGGCCTCCAGAGGCTTCCTCACCGGGAAACTGTTGATGTCACAGAAGCCGCATCCGTGTTCTTTAACAGTGTGCGCTCATTTCACAAAATGTCCTGCGACACAAAGTCGCACCTCTTCACCCCCGTCTTTCTCTTTTTTTAAATATCAGTTAAAAATGATGTGAAATTTGTGGGGGAAAAAAGGCAATTCTCTGCTATGTTGTTTTTCAGAGTCTCGAGCTCAGCGTCCGGTGTGTTGAACTGATTGATAACAGTTGAATATGCAGCCACACACACTTGCCATTGAGTAGTCCACTTCAAATGTGGTGTTTGTAAATGAGAGGCAGAGTGTCATTGCACTGGTTTATTTGCCGATATTTCAGTCCACTGTGCCCCTTCCCCTCTGCTGAATGGTGGATGGTATTGTATGGTATTTTAAGTGTATTAACGTTGTGTATATTGGTGTAAATGTGGCATGAAAACCAACCCCTCCTGTGTGCCTCAGGTGTGTCAACTCGGTCGTCACGTGATCTCAATGTCTGGCTGCTTATTTGTGAGACGTGCGATGCATCTCATGTGTTCCTGTAATTCATTGGTATCAAGATGATTTAGTTTTCTGTATTTCTGTTCTTTTGTCTGAAAAAGCAAGATTTCTGTTATTAAAGGTACCAACTTTTATTACACCTGTGGTGCATTCCAGTCTCTCTCAGTCATGCTGCTCGTTTCTCCATGTATGGTCACTGCAGCACAGGCTCTCGCTCTGCTTTTAAAAAGTCCTGTTTCCAACACGCAACAGAATATGTGGTGATAATCTCAAAATCCCCATTTTTTTCCTTGGATTACTGCCGTAATTCATTCCTTCTTGGCACGAAGCTCGGGGCGTTAAAAGCCGACTGGCAGCGTGAGGCCCCCGGAGAGGGAAACCTGCTGGGCTCCAGCGCTGCCTTTCATCTGCTGCCCGCTTCACGTCGAGCCTTCAAACGAATAAGGCACTAATGCTACAGAGGTAATATGAAACACATTCAGCCATGAATATGTCACTGCACATCATTGCTGCTCAAACAAACGGCGTCATCACGCAGATATTTCAGAGACCACTTCATGTGCCTTTTAGGATTATGTTTAAAGCTGCCATCATGCATTTTTCATTTAGTTTTGCCACAACATTCACACACAGTATTATCGCCTCATCAAGCTGACATATTCACAAACAACTTATAATTCTAACCTCCAGCAGATATGGAGTAGCATTAGCATTTATTGAATGTGAGTCCAACATTTCCTCTCCTCGTAGCTTTGGTTTGGTCTCCACTAACTCCTGAGGGAAATGCTAACTAACTAACTGCTAAATGCTAAATGCTCCTCTATGTTCACCAGCTTGTCGCCACCTGTCTGCTGATTGGTCCTGAGCAGGTGGCCTACAGTGTCTTTATCAGAGTCTTTGCTGAGGGGAGCAATGAGTCAAGACAATGAGCTGAAAGATGCTAAAACGGGAGCTGCAGAGTCGGGGGATGATTGGCCGTGGGGTTCGTCACTGCACGACACACACGCAGTCATTTCATCCATCGTTATCATAAACAGAGTGATTGGTGCAGCTTGGAGTTTACAGAAACAGTATGAAACTATATTAAAAGTATCTGGAGCTGCATGTCGATGATATTATTTGAATATTTTTGATTATTTAATTTAAATTAAAAGGCAAAGTGTGGTTAAATAAGTGGTATTGGAATATCCAGATCAGGAGTACAACCTTCTTAAACTAAGAGATGTAGCACAATAACAGCACTTTTCAACCAACACACGTACTGTGTACCTACCTACCTGTAGACAGCACAGCAAAGCACAGGATAGGCAGATTATGATCGCTGTGGGATCTCCGTGAGAAAACACACGACTCCACCGATGAGTCTTTATTCCCCCTCGTGTCATTCTTCCCCGGCTGTGCGTGGTGCTGATGTAGAAACAACACGGAATGATGCCAAACACGTGCATCCAGCGTCCCACTGCCGAGACATAAGGCGCACAGTGCTAATTTAGCGAGCATCTGCACATGCATGCTCCTTTTATCTCCGACAATATATTACAATATATTAGAAACGCACGTGTCTTGCAATACATCCCAGTTAATGTGACGTAAAGTGGTTAAAGCTTCATGTTTGCTCCATTTTGACACCATTTGTTGCTCTTCCAGCTGCTCTCTATAACGTCCCCCTGGGGGTTGGGGGGGGGGGGGGAAGCAGTGATGACAAGCTTAATAAAAGACATGTTTTGTTAAGATTTAAACCACCACATGCCTGTAGGGCACAGCATGTGAAGGCTGCAGACTGCAGACCACCCTGACTGCTTTCAGCAGCAGTTGATTTAGCAGTGATTTAGAGATAACATACAGATCACATAACATTACATCAGGCGTCTCCCGGAAAATGAGCTATACCTCCATCTGATGTCACTTCATTGCAATTCACCACCATGCTCATTAACACGCAGTGTATGTGGACTTCAATGATCGCTCAGAAGGGATTCCGCTCTCCTCCTGCAGGTGTTCAGGTTCGGTATGGTCCTGTTGACCCCTGAATCCCTCAAAACCTCCTCCCAGTTCGTCCTACGTGCTTCGCATCTGTTTCTCCATCCGAGGTACACGTGTTGCATACCAGGCCACTGGCAGCCTGATGGTAATCTGCTGCCAGCGCGATTTCTTGCATTCTTAAAGGTGGAATGTCAAATCTCTCATCTGGCACAGGTCCCTGCCTGCCCCGCGGCCACCGAGCCAGTCCGTCTCCACAACACGGGGTTTGTACTGTTTACGAGGAAATAAACATCTGAAGTCTGTGTTTCTCCCTCCTCGGGTCCCAACGTTGAAGTTGTGTTTCGGGGTCGAGATCACGAGCACGGAGGGTTGTTACACTCTCTCACGGTGAATCGATTAATCCAGAAGGGGGCGTTGTCCTCCCAAACAAAATAGGATCCATCCACCAACTGTGCACATGCTCTTCAATGTCTTCTATTCATAATGTTTAGAGAGCAACAAACTAACATCTCTGACGCACATTTACATTCAATGGAAAAGGATCTGATCTGTACCACCAACCTGTGAGGTATTTGATGAATAACACACATTATAATGTATCCACATAGTCCCTCTGATTCCCTTTAGACTGCAGACTTTATGTGAGTCTGGTCCACAGTCCTGTGGTACTCTGACGTGGAGTCTTGCACTCTATCAAGACTCTTAATAAGAGAGAAGCTACATTTGCGTGAGACTTAACACGACATCCCAAAATAATGTGAATCCTACAGAAACGTTCACGCTGCATTCGTCAATAGTATTCCCTTTGATAGTGGTAAAAATGATTGAGAGATGTCAAAGGTGTGTGTGTGTGTGTGTGTGTGTGTGTGTGTGTGTGTGTGTGTGTGTGTTTGTGTGTGTGTCCGTTCATTTGACAGGAAGTAAACATGGACACATGCTGTTGCCTAGCAACGCAATTCCAGTTGAAACGCGCTAAAGCGGAGCGTTGCAGAGGCTGAATGATACCGTTATATTCAGAATAAAATAAAGAGCTTTTTGAACATTAAAGAGCGTAAACATGATCTGGTAGAACCCCCAAAGTACAAGTATGAACCTGGAAATGAGCACGACACGTCTCCTTTAATTATTTAAATACTCCTTTAATTAATGGCTATTTTTGGACATTCTTGACAACTATACAATAAGTGTCATGGCGGTCAGCCTTGTTTATATAGAGACGGATACCACCTTCACACGCCCTCAAACAATGTTTCCCTTCCTCTCTCTTGGGTTTTCCCGCCTCTGGTTTGTGGCGGAGGCCTTTTGTCACCGAGCACATGGGAACTGGTGACGTTACCGGAGTGAAGCTGTGCGCTGATCGACACCACGTGATACCAAAGTCATTATACTGTTGGCTCACTAGCCTTGTTAGAAGCAACCAACAATCTGATATCTTAGAGATAAATAAAACATTCACTTTGGACCCATCACATTTTTTAAATGATTAATGTATAATAACAATAACTATTTAGGAACACCACCTTTCTAAAACATCTGTGTATTCGTTATTTCAAATATTAATTTGCATTTCCTTGAATTGCAGCTGTGTTTGAAAGGTGCTGTGACATTAAATTAAATGATTGTAATGAAATGATGTAGAAAAAGTGTGATTTCATTTTTTTGTAGAATCAAGTCTTATCACTTATGCAAAGTTAGAAACATCTAATAACTTAAAGGCCCTTGACATTTTTCCCAAGAGTTAGCCAAATCAGCTTAATAGGGCAACAAAGATCCGGGTGCTCTTCTGCCCCCCCCCCAACGGACCCAACATGCATGAATGCAGCTTTAATCCATCAAGTAGAGTGCTTCATCTCTATGCTGCAGGTATAAGTGCCCTCAGGAAAGGGAGCATTGATTTCACAGGGTGTAGCGGCACGTCTATATTGAACCTTCGCTCCATTTCCTTCAGCTACATTTTTTACATCAGACCCTGAATGTCCCAGCATGCATCAGAGGTGTCATCGCGTCATTCGACCACTGTGTTCGTGCACATCTGTGTGGGTGTGGGTCGGGTTTGTGTAGCTGCACCTGTAAGTGTATCGTGTGTGTGTGTGTGTGTGTGTGAGAGAAATCCTCCACTCTGCACAGCAGCGCCTTCGTCGCCATAGTGAGTGTCTTTAAAACAAGGCCTTGATTGTCATGGCAACTGCAATGCGTCATAGAGCACAGGATGGAGAGGGAACCGAAAGAGTTGGAAATCCTCTACTCGTGTTTCCATGTTTGTGAACACATAAGAGATCATAAAGGGGGAATAAAACCGACTTTCCAGGCTGCTGCTTCGCTGACTTTAAATACGAATGTCTTGTATACTGAAGTATTTGAGATTTCAAACCATACATAGTTTGTGTACTGTACCACACAACACTTCATCGCAGTGTGTAAGTATGCATGTTGGTGGGAAAGTCAATTGAAGCCCCTCATTCAACAACTTCACAAAACTACCAGTACGAGATGAGCCGCGGGCTCGTTAAAGGAATAGTTCCAAAAATACGCTTATTCGCTTTCTTGCTAATAATTAGATGAGAAGATCAATATCACTCAAGTCTGTTCATTTAGTATGACGCTAGAGCCAGGAGATGGTGGGATGAGCATCAATACTTGTACAGGATGTAGAGTAAGTAACACTTTTTTCAGGTTATTATTAATATATTATTTGGAACAAACTCTGATCTGTAGTGACCAGATCGTCCTCTGGGGATCATGAATAACCACAGTGAATGTCATGGCACACTTATGATTGTTGAGGTCTCTCAGGGAAAACATATGGAAATATAATACAGTAAACATGAGAAAAATTGTAGGGGGGGGGAGTATTTTCATTTAATCCCCTATACCTAGCTATGACCATAGAAAAGTATTGCATGTTTGACTTTTTAGGGATAAATTGTATCCCTAAAAGTAATTACCACTATGCGTGTAAAAGTTCCACAAAAGAAAGCGTTCTTCCTCGTAACTACGACAGTCTGTCGTTGATGGAACGCCAACACTTTCAAAGACTGATGCTGGTGTTCTCCTCGAAAGCGGATGTTCTGTTTAGCACTTTGGAAATAAACTCTCCAAGTTCAACTTAAACAGCCTGTCAGTGTGTCTGCAGCCCACTCGGGGAAGAAGTATGTGCTGTTTGTGAGAGGTTGTGCTGAAGAGGAGAGTCGGCCTGTTTACAGAGGGATCGTTGCCCCTCTCTGTAGGTCTCTCATTTCCTCTGCTGTGAAACTCTTCTGCATTCTAATGGAAAATTTCATCAAGAGGGACTCAAGCTACCAAATAAGTTCATAAGAAAAATAAACATACGCCTTATGTCAATATCCCAAATCACTTTCATTTACTTTCTGTTATTGATTCGTCTCCGTTTGTCTTCTGCTGGGATTTTAGTCTTGACAGTCAAAGAAAGTGAAATCACTGTAGAGCTAGTTTTCCCCGTGATTGCAGATCTAAACGGGACGTATGGGGGATATCGGTCTCGGCAAGGATATGGAAATCATTTTTGCTCAAGAGACGCTCGTTTCCCTCCAGAGATATTAGTAGCATCAGAGAGAGAGAGAGTACCGTGCTCTCTAAATGGGTTTGCAGAATGTTTTTCTCCAGCTGAGCAAGATGCTGCAAAAGAGTCAAAGTTAAGATAATGAGTTATAAAGCACTTGTATCGGATCAAGGACAATTTAGTGAATTGGAGGTGCTCTGGCAATTCAAACGGTCAGTGAAGGGAAACTAAAATATCCTTCACAAAGCAGTCCCGCCTCAAGGCCCATTCGAGCTTTTGAACACATCACATCTCTACCTCGTGAGCTTGTTTTGTCAGCTCTAATTGTGTTTACTCTGTTAGTTTGACATGCATTTCAGTTTACGAATGTACATTTTAAACTATGGACTGGCTAAGTGTCTTTTCTATGATAACGTGTCTCTATTATGGTCAAATGAATAGATGTATGAAGCAAGCGAAGTGTCCTCCGTTTAGAGCAGTCCTTGAATCCATCAAGTTGTATTTATCCGTCGTATATTGGTTGGTCAGGTCTTGTTAATTAGCCAATCAGTGATGAGGATTGTAACCTACCCAATTCCTGGATGGGCGGGACTAAAACTAAAGAATTCGACTAAAACCGAAGAATTAGTTTGATGGACCACAAGTGTGTCCTTAAGTTTGTTAAAATGCGTTATGCTCTACGTTTAAAGACAGACGTGTTGTCTTGTTTAGTAAACCGTAAAGTAAGCCGTGCACTGAGCCGTCTTCTGTCTTTAATTCTGCTTAACGTTAGCTTGCGCGTGGAATGTTGCTAGTTAACTTTAGCCGTCACTTCCTCAGGTGAGAAGAGACTGCGTGGGAAACGCGTCACGCTAAGTACGGTCACTACGTATGAACAGAATTCATGTAGACGTCTACGTTTAGAAATAAAACAGCTTCATGAGTGGTTGTGGCTCTTCTAGGACAGTGTGCTTGGCAGCGCTGCAGCAGAGGAAGTGGTCAGGACCTGGCGCCGCGGGAGGAGCACGTGAACCTGGACAGAGCGTCATGAGGTGTTCCTCCACAGGCCGCCTCTGGAGGGTCTGAGTTTCCACGGAACTGTGAGTACCGGCGGGATGCGTTGCATGAAGATGTGAGCGTCATTCCCACAGACTGCATCCCTCTGCCCTGTTCTTATTCCCTGCTGTGCTAGCTCTGAACCCCAGGCAGACAGTAGTTATCTATGAGGTCATGAAACCTGCTGTTGGATAACAGTAAGATCATCTTTTATACTAAATATTTATGACACACAG
The DNA here is from genome assembly GCA_032191485.1 of Leptoclinus maculatus. NCBI lineage: Eukaryota > Metazoa > Chordata > Actinopteri > Perciformes > Stichaeidae > Leptoclinus > Leptoclinus maculatus. The sequence continues at coordinate 2,940,829 of JAVDOI010000019.1, read as the reverse complement.
ATTGTACATCAAACATAAGTGTAAACAGTATACAGACACCCAAAGTGCCCAAAGGCAGTAATTGAACTGTTATTGAATTTGAAAATGGCACCCCATATGGTCTCTTACTGCCTCCTCCTCCCCATCTCTCTTTTACATCGACGTAAGAGAGGAGAACTGTGTGAACTCAAACCCCCTCCGGCGAGTTTCAGTCGCACGTCTTGGTGCCCCGGCGATGCCTGCGTCACATCCACCCTAACCCTTCTAGCAGAGGCCCTGCTGGGCATGAGAACTGTGTGGGATCAATGCTCCGGGCTTGGCCCGCTTGCTCCCCTCACTCGTCTCAGCCGACCGAGCCACCGTGTGTGTGTGTGTGTGTGTGTGTGTGTGTGTGTGTGTGTGTGTGTGTGTGTGTGTCTGACGTCAGAGCGATGGAGATTGTCGAGTGGGCCCACGGTGCCTTGAACTCACGGCTGCACACTTCGCACCGACTTTCAGAGCATGACGTACACACACACACACCAACCCCGTCCCTTCTGGTGCGTCCTAAACACTTCTCCTTATCCCAGTTGATGGGGCAGGGGGGGGGACAACAACAACCTGAAATTGCCCTCTGATAGTCTCCGACTGGTCAGGATGTGGAGGAGCATTGTGGCTCCTTTCCCCCTGGTTGTTATGGGGTTTTGGCCTCTAGTAATTATCTGTAGCTGGGCCACTCCTTTCTGCTTCACACAGACTAAAGAAAGCCGTCCTCTCCCTGAGTCAGCAGTCTATTTGAAGGAAGCAGGGTGTATTTAGTGGGAGGTTTCCTTTTTTTAAGACTGTGCTGTGACAGAAGTGGGTTACGGTTTACTACTAAATGGGAAGTAAGGGAACGTTCATTTGAATGGGTTTTAATTTCAGGCCTCAGGGCAATAAAAATGAAATAAAATAAAAAAAAAGGTGTTTCTTTTGAAATCCATATTGCCCCCAAAAGACCTGCTGAAATGGTGAGCTGTACTAGTACAACGAATCCACCCAGTATTGTCAGTGACTGTAAGATGATAAGGGGATTTTAGTGTGTGTGTGTGTGTGTGTGTGTGTGTGTGTGTGTGTGTGTGTGTGTGTGTGTGTGTGTGTGTGTGTGTGTGTGTGTGTGTGTGTGTGTGTGTGTGTGTGTGTGTGTGTGTGTGTGTGTGTGTGTGTGTGTGTGTGTGTGTGTGTGTGTGTGTGTGTGTGTGTGTGTGTGTGTGTGTGTGTGTGTGTGTGTGTGTGTGTGTGTGTGTGTGTGTGTGTGTGTGTGTGTGTGTGAGAGAGAGAGTGAGAATCAACTTGTACAGAGAACATTTAGTTTCAGTACATAAGGAAGTTATATTCCTTTTTATTTCATGACATAAAACTCCCTTTCTTGATACTATTTATGGTCTAGGATGTTTTTTAAATAACCGTTAAATGTATTTACACTCTGCCACAACCCAAAAAACATAGCAACATATGGCCAGATTCAGATTGCCTTATTAGGAGTGTCATAATTTCGATTCTAAATCCCAAATAATTCATAATGACCTTTCACTGTTGACCGATGAAATCAAAAGCCGGATGGGCATCTCTACCAGCGGGGACCCGGCGTTTGGTCTGGTTTCTCCAGCCTGAACGGATTCTCCCAGTTCCAGGAGACGTTTGTTGTTTCCTGCTTTTTGTTCCCAATCCATCCGCTCTCACAGACTCTACGTGTCCCACAGGCGAGGGGGTTTTAACCCGCTACACAGACTCCATCTTTGTACTGTGTGGAAGTGCACCAGCTTCGCTGTGTGCTTATTGAGTTATACGATCACATGGATACACTTTGATTTGATTTGATTTTTATCTCGATGTAAAAACACCCACAAGGCTGCTCTGCTGCCACTGGTAGGATGAGGTACTGTGTTTCTGTTCATCGCTTTTAAACGGATGTGACTTCCATGTAGTTTTTACCTGTTGAATGGCGCGCATAGGAGACGACGCAGTGGGTCGGGACGGCGTGAAAGAAGCTATATAGAATTTAGCACCTTTTTTCAATGAATTGAACAGCCTTAGTGTGGTACATTCCTCGACATCTATCACACGTGATACCATGAAGCCTTTCTTTTTAAAGAGGAAGTTTAAAAATGTAAATGTCGGGGCATAAACCCAATGATCTGTTGATCCTTATGAAGACCCGAGAGTCTAAAAACGTCACTGTTCACTCTCTTTACACTTGTGTCAGAACTGGGAGGAGATTGTGTATTATTACTGAACAGGCTTCATAAAAATGAAGAAACAGAAACGCCACTTGCTCTCCTGTTTGCATGTCTAACAATATATCAGCTACGGCAAAGTGTTTCTTCCCCCAGATGTCTGGGACGTGTAGTACTAAACAGCTGTTGCTGTAGCCTTCAGTAACCACAGGGGGAGCCTGAACAATGCAAAGTGACTGTTAACGTTGGTCAAAGAGCTCAGTGACAAGTAGTTATGTCCCATTGCTCCTGGATTGTCTGCAGATGAGTTTCTGGAGTTTGATATGAGCTCGTATGTTAAACAGCCGCTGCTCTGTGTATGGTCTGGCTGAAGGCGCTTAGAAGAACTTAGTACTCCACTGAGGAACATCATGCACCCAGCGATGACATAAACATGGATGTCAACCAAACATACAGACTCCTCAAGAGGAAAACCAGTGGGATATACGTCCATTTCTTTTTTATTACGAGTGCACATCTGGTTGTTTTGATCATACAGGTCACGTACATAAAAACATATTGCATTTCAACAATGACAGTACCGTCTACCGTAGATGCCTTTTTGGGCTCTGTACACACTCAAGAGACAGCTTTGGCAATATACCAAATCATACATACTGTAGTTTACAGTATTTAAAAATGACAGCCATGAGGAGCTTCCCTGGAATGTGACATGTTGGGAGTCCACCGCAGAAACGTTTAGTGTCAAGATAATGTAGTGGCCTTTACAAGGTCTGTGTGGATGACATGGGGATTAGGGACAGTGGATCTACTTTTATACGATAGTAGTTCTCTGCTCTTACTTTTCTTTGACCGCTGCTGACGGAACAGTTACACTATCCCCCCCAACAGACGAGCTGCAGAGGAACCAAATACCTCCCCTGCAATCCAGAGTTACTTTGATCCAAGTGACATTAAAAGTTTGGACGGCTCCCATGCTGAAGCGACGACATGAGCTACCTCTTCCAGACGGAGGAGGCGCTGCCTATTTGATGGAGCATGACGAGAGAATAAGTAAAGAACACATAACATCAGTCACATTTCGTCCCGTTTCGGAGCCGCTAGACACATTTACAGAAGAAGAATAGTACATTTGTGGCGTCGTGTTCCCTAGCTGCTGATCTTGGTCAGCATCTTGTTGATGGCCTGTTTGACGTGCGTGGTGGAGCTGCGGCGTCTGGCCTTGCCCTGCACGGCCTTGCGGCGCCTCACCTCGCGGCACAGCTCGTGGAAGGCCTCGGCCACGCCGCCGCCCTCGTTGGCGCACGCCGAGCACTCGTAGAAGGCGCACGCCATCTCGGCGGCCAGCCGCTCGCCTTCCTCCGTGCCGACCTGCCGCGCGTGGTCCAGGTCGGACTTGTTGCCCACGAGGACCAGGGGCACGTTCTTCGGCTTCTTCACGTCCTCCAGGAGACTTCGGAGCGGCGCCACCTCCTCGAAGCTCCCCCGGTCCGTGATGTCGTACACGATGACGAATCCGTCACCCCAACGCACGTGACCCTCCTTCTGCTGGATGTCCTCCTGAGATGGAGAAAGAACGGTTAAAAAAACGCTTGTTGTAACTTAAAGTTAGAAGATTGTCAAAGGAATAGTTTATTTTAGGAAATTCACTTGCAGATATTGAGATAAGGTCGATACTGCTCCCATATCTGTATGCTAATACCAGCGGACAATTAGCTTAGCATAAAGACTGGAAACGGAGGGAATCAGCTAGCCTGGCCCAGGTAATAAAATCTGCCGACCTGCACATCTAAGACCTAGTGAATAATGTTATATCTCGTGTGTTTAATCTAAACAGAATGTGCCGCACTATTTGTCGCCTGGAAACTTTGACTTCTTCCGTAAAACCACAATTTCTTTATTTCGAACATGTTTTTGTTGTGGCTGAAAACAAACGAGATATAAAAGACAGAACGTGAATCAGTGAGCTTTGAGATGCTGGAGTGTGTTACCAGGCTAGCTGTTTCCATGTTTAAAATGTTTGTGCTAAGCTAGCTGGCTGCTAGCTGTAGCTTCATATTTACTATACAGCATGAAACTCCTTGTAATGAATGGAATTTCCTAAAATATAAAACTGTTCTATTACATTTTGTGACTCCAAACCATCTAAAAACATGAATAAGCTCAATGCAAGGACTTCTTTTGTTCCATTGCTGACTGTTTGCTCCCTGCACTCTTAATATTTCTGTACCTGTTTGCATTTGAACATAAAAAGCTTCCGTTTTGGTATACGCAGAAACGTTTGTCTCCAACCCCTGACCCCTGACCCCTGCTCCTTCACTCTCTCCCTCGCCTGCCTAAGCCAGACATTTTAATTCCGCAGCCGTCTCAGGATTGTGAACATTTAGGCCATGTCCTCCCTATTTGATCATGCTGTAGCAGAAACAGTCCCTCTGGTTGTAACGAAGCTTAAAATATAGCGCATCCCTCCGGAGGACAGGCGGAGAAAGTGTGACGTTTGTGTACCTGACCGACTTTTGAACCTGGAATTTACGAGCTGCCGATGGCGACTCCGCCTCCACAAATCACGGAGTTAAAGCTCTGTGCTTTGTTCCAAATCAAGAGTCAGGAGAGACCTGACATTCAACACACGCCGTGTCTGGAAACATTCAGACCTCATCCTCATGCCAGCTGAAAATAGACTACGATATAATGAGAGAGAGAGAGAGAGAGGGATGACTTGGCTGAAGTGTCGCAGGGGAAATCAACCGCAAGCAGAACACCTACGCAGCTCTGCAGCATATTCATCTTCTGCCCGAGGACTTACGCAAGCTCTCCCTCGCGGCCAGGACCCGGCAATGCTTCTGCCAGACTGAAGGGAATGGTCTTAGAGACTTAGAGAGTCTCACATCCACTCCTACCATTACTTACACAACTGTCTCTCCAGAATAAGGGCATTGAAGCTGATCTGCAGTATAGACAGGTGGAGCCAGACTACCTTTTTTTAAAGAAGTATGTAAAAGCTCTTAGTACTCTTATAACTGAATGTTTTACAGTTTGGATTGTTTTGCTGTCTCTCAAAGTCCACCGTGCCTTCTGAGAGTATACGTGTGAACTCTCACTATCTCAGTAACTATTTCAGTAATAAAGAAAATTCATTTTCTTTATTACTGGGAACCACACAATACATTAGACATAGAAGTATGAGGAAAGAACCTTTCTCAGGTCGACTTTAGGCTTTCGTATTACATAAAACATCAGCTGTATTTATTCCGTTTATTGCCCAAAACCAAAGTGTGGCTGGGCTGCTAACAGCTAACCTGACTCTCTCTCTTCCTGCTGATTTCAACACATTTGATGTTCACCATGTAGCAACAGTGAGTTCACGGTGTGCTTTCACATTTCAGTCTCAGTCCGTCTGGAGCCTCTCCAGTACCTGTGCTACTGCAGAACAGTCATTGGCTTGGTCCCAAAGTATCTCGTGACATCCCGACTACGTAGACGTCACAAGAAGTGTTTTTCTTTTGGTTACGTGTTACCGGAAGATGTGTTCTGGTTCTGATAGCTGATCTTTTTTAATCCCAAATGTTGAGTTAAGTCAATTTTACCTTATTAAATTGAACAGGTCTGTCAAACTGTGTGAATAGAATAAGACGAAGGGGTGTTTAATAAAATAGTATTTTGAGTTGCATCATGGGAAAGTGACTAAAAGTCAGTTTGCTGCATCAATGTCTCCGTCAGTCCTTTTTCAAATATGTCTCTTTCAAGACCACAACTTTTTAAATGTGTAAAGTACGCCTTTAACTACTTCAGATAACTAATTTACATCCATCCCTCGTCTCTGGGAGCACAGCATTAGAGAATGCACTTGTGTTGATGATACTTGACTTTGTTTGTACACTAACGGTGGAAGTAGTACCCCTCAAGCACAGCGCTGTGCTAATCCCTCCTCTCCTGTCAGTGAACGGGACGTTAGGATGAATTGAAGATGGAGGTCGAGATCTCAGGTCTGGTTTGGATTAGAGACACGGGAATAATTCGTCTCACCTGCCCGGCAGTGTCCAGAATCTCCATGGTGACGAGCTCATCGTCGATGTTGGCCTGATGGCGATATGTTGATTCTGTTAGAACACGAAGGAAACAAAAGTTTTTACAAATTCAATCCACTGTGAAGCGTCATTTGACAGATACCTGACTCCTAACATGTCATAATAAAGGTAGGCAGGACAATAATACACTTTTACAGGTTTTTTTTATATGATTTTTGTATCTGTTACTTATTCAGTCTCCCTTTCAAACTCTCAAACCAGAGTGGCTGATTCCTGTATCAGTGGAAAGGCCGACAGACGGAGTTTTATCTCATTTCTGTCGAGTGTGTTTTACGACGATCAGCGAGGTGACGTTTAGCGACTGGAGTCTGGTGGCTTTGTCTTTTTTTTTTTAATCTTTTGTACGTTAATAAATTACAATCATTGTCCAAGTCCCTGTTGATGTTATTTATTCTAGATTCACCTCAACGCGCGTCACAGAGCATCGCACCACAAAAAGGGGCGAATATTAGCGCGTCCACCAGAGCGGCAGGTCTCCAGCACTGCTGATCGAGGCTGGAGCACATAAATACCTGTGGCTCATTTGTCCCTGGTATGAATAAATAGATTAATTAACAAATATATATAAGTAATTGATCTCTGAAAGGACTAGGACGTTTCTAGGACTAGGACGTTTCCCATTTGTTGCGGTTCTTTTTCCATTAAATCATTATGATGCACTTTGGAGCCAACCGTGTCGGCCTTTCTCTGCAGGTTGCTGAACTTCCTGCTTGCTTGACAGAAAGGCAGATTCTTGCAGAGACCTCAGAAGACCCGAGCTTCACCTCGAGCTGGTTTTAAAAAGCCGGATAAAAGCTTCTTATTCCTGGCACAGGAACACAGGTGTGAGCCGTGGCTTTGACCTTTCATTCCGCCGTGAGCAGCACAGGCGTTATCCTCCTAAATTGCCCCCTTGTAAAAAAACCCATCTGTGTAAACACCTCCCAGAGAGCAGCGGAGCCTCCTTTTTTAAAAAGAGATTCTAAAAGGATTTCTCTGTCGTCTGAACCACAGGACTAAAGCCAGCGCTTTCTGCAGGCTTTTTCACTTTACGACTTACAATTGCATTCAGCTTGTGACCCACGTCCTTCCGCCTCTGCTATTTTCTTTTGTGAAGGGAGACTATTCGAAAGATTAGTAAGTCAAGGAATCAATCTTGGGCAAAAAATCCCCAGACTTCAGTATTTTCTTTCGGAGAATTTCTACATATTGTTCCTCTCATCAGTTTTGACTTCATGGAAGAACAAGACAGTTTGACTGTTGTGTGGCCTTGGTATACCCGGGTCTGTTCCTCCAAATGTAAAGTGCAGCTCTAGTTCACGAGTATTTGGTGTTTCACACCTTTCAGACCCAGAGAGTGCCGAGCAAACTAATTAAGTCAAATAATATGCTTCATTATCCTCTTCAAACATTGAAGCTCTATGTAGCGAGCTAATAAAGTGGATGCTTGTTCAAATCTAATTGCTTTGAACAATTAATTCCCCCTTTTCCCCTGCATGACTAAATTGATAAATCTGTACCAGCTGCATTCAAATAGCTCCGTGATCTTCAGATTCTCATAGAAAAAGAGTTTAAAATAGCAGATTCTGAGCTTGTTGTCGCTCCGGTTTCCGCACGTCCCACCCTCCGTGTCCCAGGTGCGCTCACCTCTCCGGGGGGATAGACGGCGTCCTGTGACGCAGATGAAATGTCACGGAGAGCTGATTTACAGCCCGTTTTGGCCCGGAGGCTCGAGGAGCATCTGTGAGGAGGAGAACCAGAGTCTCACACGGTGACCTGTGGGACGGCCTATTTCAGGAGCCGTCGCTCAATCAGCTGCGAGCGGCACCTTAATCTGTCCACGTCTGCGTGTTTGTGGCCAGCTGCTCTGACGCGGAGGGGGGCCGGCATTGTTTAGATAGATAGATAGATAGATAGATAGATAGATAGATGTATACTTTATTCATCCCCAGCGGGAAATTTGTTTTGTAGCAGCAGCAAACGAAGTTACAGAGTAAACACGAAAATATGAAAGATAAACCAGCCCCACCGTCCCCAGCTGAAGGTCTTGGAGAGAAACAATAAGCAGTCGCTTTCCTGGCAGCGAGCAATTCTTCCCTCATAATTCAAACCCCCCCCCCCTTTACTGCCTGAGGGCTGCTTTTGGCAGAAGGTTAAAAGAGAAAGTGTCACGCCAGACGATAAGTATTGAAACTGGGAACATAATCCAGTGCGTTGACATGGCTCGTAAAGTCATTTCGCTCTTGCGCCTCACGGTACTTTATTTCCAAAGTGGTCCTCCCAGAAGTTCGGTCTGCACTCTGCGACAGAAACTTCAAACCGCAGTAGAAGGAGTTCATTAGATTCTGTAAGCGGGTGGTGTGCAGAGACACAAATAACTAATGCATTGTGGCCATCTGCGTTCTGGTCATCTTGTAACAGCGGATGACTGAATCATTATTTATGCACATTATTCATGTGTTTTTTTTTTGCGTCATTTCTGATGATGCAGCAGTTTGATGACGCGTGCAACAACCACGCCGCTTATCTTCCTCCTCTGCTGACGCAGCGTCGGTGAAGTCACCCACGGGTGTCTGGAAGAACGTTCATGTGTTTGGATTTGGACACCAGTGACATAAGCACTCCAAAAACATAAATTAGTCTTAATATATAATTTTGATGAAAGTAGGATTTTTCAAGTTGCCACATTAGAGAAAAATACATTTTTATTTTACTTTCTGAAAAGATTTCAAGACTAATTAATTTCTAATCCTTTTTATGTATTTCTCTTCAATGCTTTAATCATGTACCCCAATAACATCTTCATTTGGGAGCTTTTCCAAACAAATATTCACATATTTGCGATTGAATCAGCATATTTAGATATATCTGCCACCCCGTGAATATTTCTCCAGCTCCGCCACTGCTTCACATTTCCTTGAGCGAGCTGATGTGCTTCGGGTTCTTGCCTTTAGGCAGATCCAGGACATGCTGCAGCAAGGACGGGCAATCGTCGTATATGAGTGCGTGCTAATCGGCTAAATCTGGCATGGGGTTTTTTTTTTTTTGGTTGGGATGAAACTCTACAAAAACAAAACCTCCATCATCACATGAGATCGCCTGGCCCCGCACTGAAAGGACTACATAGGTAGATAATGAATGGTGAGCTGCAGACCCGGTAAGGCATATTGTAATGGATGAAGTGCAGTAATCTGGTGTTTTTGAGACCAGCGCTCTTTACACACACCTGTGTGATGGGCCCATAATAGGGCTTTGATAATGCGTCGACCACTTCCTGGGTAATTTCAGCCAGGCGGTCCGATTGGTCGCAGACACCCTCCGGCTGTACTTGACTCCCAGTGTGCACCTCAAGCTGTGCTTTCTGTGGTTCTTGTAATCAAGGAGGCACATATCGCACTTTTCTGCCTTTTTGTGGCTACACCGTGTGCACTACTTGAAGTTAATACACGTGTGAAGCTGGTACACACAGTACCAATAACACTGCAGTACAACAACGATATCAAGGGGTACTGTTGCTGAGGAAAGACGGGTTGATAACAGGTACCTGTCTTCTGCCCTGAAGCAAAAAGAACACATTCTGGAAAATAAGGGTTCCTAGCATACCTGCCCAGCCGTACGCTGTGGTGTGAAGCGGAGGACATAATGACTGTGACATTGTGATGATGTTTTTACATGAAGAGGTGATTGATTTAACAAAGATAAGAAATATGATAGAAGTGCTCTCGAGTGTGTGATGATTGCGCTCTGCTGAGATGCTGCACATTGTCACAAAAAGACCGGATCCGGTATTGAGGAGAGCACCGTGTGAGCAACCCTGAGGCTCTGACCTGTCGTGTACAGCCGGGAAATGAAAAGCACCTCTCAGAGGAGATGTCATGTCTTTGTTCCCCGTAATTACAGTGTACAGAACTGGCTCCATCTGCATCATAAAAAAGGCCAGTTCTGTGTCGCTCTGCTGAGGGCGGAGGAACCTGATTGCATCGCTTTGAAATTGTATTCACTGCATGATTAATAACTTCAGTTCTTTATATTTATTTTCTCTATGATTTTTCTTTTCATCTGGATACTGTTCCTTATTTTTACACCTTTCTTTTTAAATGGCAAATGTATCTGTATATGAATACGTAAAGGAATAGTTCTGCATTTTGGGAAATATACTTATTCACTCTTTAGGCAAGAGTTAGATGAGGAGATCGATATCAAGCTCGATATTAAGCTTAAGATGGTTAGCTTAGCATAAAGGCATAAAGGATCCAATGGTAACAAAAAGTCACCAGGACGTGTAAAGCGCATTAATTAACAGGCTTATCAATCTGTGCAGAAAGGTTGAGGCTTAGTGAAGACTTGTGCGCTGATTTCTCTCCGGGCCAGCAGAGACTTAAGGAAGCCACTCTTCCAACACGTATCTTCCCATAAAACCACCAATTTACTCTTATTTTTTTTACACTTTTTCTACAGAAAACGAGAGTCAAGCCAGTCTTTTGCTCCTGCGTCCAGTATTTATGCTAAGCTAAGCTAACTGGCTGGCGTACAGGCATGAGTAGCATCAATCTTCTCATCTAACTTACAGGCAAGAAAGCGAGTACTTCCCAAAATGTCAAAAGTGCATTTCCTCCACAGCGATGATGTACATCTTAGTTTATTAGTTGTTTCATATTTTTATATTAAGTGTCTGAATCTGCAAAGTAGCTTTAATTAATTACTAATATTGTCAAATAAATGTAGTGAATTTAAAAGTACTACCTCTGAGATGTAGCGGAGTACAAGTATAAAGTGACATGAAATGGAAATACTCGAGGTAAGTAGAAGTACCTCAAATTTACATTCCACCACTGCTAAAAACGAGAGCAGAAACTTGTGTACAAGATAACAAAGTTCTTCACAACTCTAGCTCAAAGTGCACCAAATAGATGCATTTAACTTTAAAATCTACATGTTCTTCCCCCCTAGAGGATTCGAGGTCCCCCCACCTTACAGTCTTACAGAATATAATACGGTGTAATACGGCAGCAGTAGCAACGGTAGTACTAGCGGTCATAGTATTACAGATATGTTGTTGTCTTACCGAGTGTCGGGTCGTACTCCCAGATGAAGCGTCTGGTCAGAAATCTCACCACCAACGCTGCGGAGTACAAATAATAACATGTTCAGAATAAACGACACGAGAAACACTCGGACTTGTAGGATTTAGTTATACAGCACATTGTGTCTTCAATTGCTCATCAGCTGTGGATAACTTTAATACACTTCTCATCTAAATGCTAATACCTTAATTTGAACAGTTCCACGTCATTAAGGCGGAATCCAAGCAGCCCTCGGGATGAAACGTCTGCTCCCGAAGGTTCAACATGAGCTTCTTGGCTTTTATGGGATAGTTAGCCTGCTCTTTATAGCGCCGAGTAAACAGAACAACATCCCCAGCAGGCCGGTGACTCACTCTCTCTATGACTTCCCATCAACAGATAAACGTCCATCGCCTTCATTCAGACGGCTTTAGGAGGCCGTTACACGTGAACCAAACCATCTGTGTGCTCTTGGCTTATTTTGAAGCGTGGACTCTTTTGAGGAAAAGCCGCGGAGCTGCATATAAACATTCATTCACCCAATCAAAATGTGAAGCCAAAATCCACTCTTCTATTTGATACGTCGCATGAATAGGACCACGCAAACCCCCGTTCTCTGGTGCTTATCACAACTGAACACTACAGTGTGATCTCATTAAGACACCAAGCATCCCCTTCAACCCCCAGGAAGTGTTAATAGAAGGCATGATGCCACTACCCCTGTCCGCCATGCTTTAAAAACACTACAGGTCTATCTAAAGTTTGCTAACGTTAGCCACCGCTCGGATCAGAACCAGTTCCTAAGATTCGTTGTCCGACCACGTCGTAAATCAAAACGGCTACAGTCAAAGGCAGTGAAAAGACAGCCATGCTACATTTTTTCCAGACGTTTGCTGTATAAGAACCCTATTTCTTTTGGCTTTTTTTCGCTAATTGTTTGCTACCACGCCCGGACAAGCAAGTGTTCACACTTCCAATACGCTTGTCTGCGGGAGCTGTCATGTGCCTGAGTGACTCCCTATAGGCCCGAGTGGTCCACTTTGAGTCTGGGCGTGTATCCGTGTCCTCGTGTCAAGTTGCTGAGCTGCTGCTTGTAACAAAGAGACAATGGGGAAACAGCATTGCCTTGGAAGTGTGTGTGTGTGTGTGGGGGGGGGGACATCCATCTTGGCCAGGCCTTTTTTTTCCCGCTCATAATTAGCCAGGACAAGGAACGGGAAGGGATCCTATTATGTCGGCCAGAGTGTCGCTGCCACGCTTCATTGTGCTCCTAAAGAACTTGTGATGCTTTCTGAGAGACTGGTGCTAAAACGTTTCAATTTGTCTTTCGCACATCTGAAGTGGCAGTCAAAACATTTCATTTACTCGACAGTGTTGCATCAGTGGGTCTGTTGTGCAGCATGTACAGAGAGACGTGCAGGTCTTTTCATGTTGCATACACGTAGCTTGAAATAGCCTGCTGTTACCCTGATTTTGTTGTTTTTTTCTCCTGCAGTAAACCACATTTCCCTTTCTTTCCCAACACACCGACTGTGTTTTCAGGCAAAGGACGAGTGTGTCGCGCAACTTTTCAATTATTCCCTGAATGCGCTCGGAGCAGAACAAGCAGCAGATCGTTTAGTCGTGCTGTGGAGAAGGCAGACGGACGCGCACGTTTCTTCTCCGGGCACGTCTACGTGTCCTGCTGCTGACAGAATTTCCCACTGAGGTTATTTCGTGTCGTTTCTGCCACAGTGGCCGGGATTCCAGGTGGACGGAACAACCAATGGGGTGTGAAGTCCTTTCCTCATTAGAGGTAACCGTATCTCCTGCTCCCCCACCTGCCACTAGAAGAAGTGTACACACAGAAGAGAGGAGCCTTTGTTAACCTGCGTCAATATGGACATTGTGGCCCAGATTGACTGCGGGTCTGCCGAGGGAATAATGTGTTCTGTATCACCAGGCTGACCTGATCACAAAGAAAGGAGATTCACTGGCGCTGTCACAGGCGTACCTATAGCTGGTTAACGTTTAAAAAATATGACGATACCAATACCCCGATAATGATAGCGATACCAATAGAATACTTTACTTGATCATTCGGCACCCATCATGTGAATGGAAGCATTCAGTTGCATAGGATGTTTTGTAGTATAGCCATACTTTCAAACGTCTTGGTGACTTCTCGGCGCATGGTGTAACATGCAGTAATTACTTCCAACATGGGGGGCGATGAAGAAACCTTTAAATCAATTTCAAATGACTACTAGCCTGATAATCCTGATATAACATGCTTTGGTGGGGACAAATGGTAAACAGGACATGGTGCTGTCTTGACAAAGCGCTCCGGGATGCTTTCGGGGGAAATTCAGGCGTTATCCGGGGTCAGTCGGGGTTTTTTTGCGACGAACTGCCGAAGCCCCAACTGTGGCACTGACACCATGCACATGGAATATATTTCATCGTCTGAAAACTGACAAACATGGAGGCATATTTTAAAATGAAGTAACCCCTACTTCCAGCTTTTCATCACCTCTAATATCTATACAGTGTTGGGGTATACATCACAGACAGTGGAGAAGCTGCTGTTATTGTTGCTCCTCATGGCTTTTTTTGGGAATTCTCTGCCATGTTAACCTGAGCTTTTTGCCATATAATATCTGGCATTCTGACAAAATCAATACCCCGTTGCCTTCTGGAGCTGGGCTGTTGTGTTTCTCACATTCTCAACAACTTGATATTTCCCAAAAAATACTGCAGCCGAAAACTGAGTTAAAAAAAAAAAAAAAAAAAAAACGGATCAGATTTTATCAGATTTGATCAAATTCCTCGGCCCAGACTTCACGGGCCCGCTCTGAGTGGATGGATGGAGGAGTGCCGAGTTTTCAGATTTGTGTCAAACACATCATCCGCGGGAGGTGTTTGCCAAACGCCGCTTTTGTCCAAAGTGACCTCAGCGCATTAGCGGCAGAATGTTGGACTAATTGCAAACAAAGCTAAAGCAATTAGCGGCGCCCACGGCCCCGTCCTGAGCCGGCGCTGTGTTACTCATTGAACAGTCTCTATTGATTCCATCAGCCATCAGACGGACACCCACTGCTCTTTGGTTCCCTTCGGCCACAAAAAAACACCTCTTTACCGGCCGACAAGTAGAGCTCTCCCAGGGCTCTCCCAGGGCTGCGCAGCTGCAGTCAAGTTCTTCTACCTATTGTGTTCACGTCACGTCGGGTCATATCATTCTGGCCAGTTGTGCAGATAAGACTGCCGGGGGAAATGGTTAGGCTGGGTCCGACTGAAAAATCCGACAGCAGAACTAGAAAAGTACGAGCATTCAATCGAAGAAGAAAAACGCTGAGCCAGATTCAAACAAATGCCGTTTTTTTTCCCGATGCATACATTTGATGCTTGTTTCCGTATTCCTGCTGTATATGGACTGAATGTTCTCAGTGGCTTCAGTTACTTAGTACATTCCATCTCTGTTAAAGAGATGAGAGCTCTGAAATATTAAGAATTTAAGAAATGTAAATCATTAATTGGTGACCAGCCTAGATCTCACTAAGCAAGACCTCAGAAAAATCCGTTTCAGCCTCACTGCTGATATAAAATGATAATAATGTGCTGATCGATGTCACCACACTTGTTGCACATTTGAGTCTCTGCTGGCAGTAAACCCTGTTTACGTCATGTTTTTACGTGAATAGAAGAGAAGTGAATCATTGACCAGACAAGCTGTTTTCTGTTTCTGTTTTACTGCATCTCTGCAGACGACCGCTGCCCTGCTGTTGTGTTGGCAGAAAGGAAGCCACACTTTACTCGTAAATGCTTGTAAGGGACTTTTGAAATATGTTTACTGGACTCTTCCACACTTCAATCTATGCCGTGAATATGCTCTCCGTCTTTTCCTCCACAATTTACATTTTTGTCAAGTAGTTTGGGATTGTAGGACTCATTACTGGCCTAAATAACTATGAAATGACTTTTTGTAGAAGGCCCTGATCTCTAATCAATATCCTCACCACCTATTACCGAAGTTGCCGAGGACAGGCTTATAGATTGTGCGCTGATTAGTGATTCATGCCATTCAAATCCACTCGGTATTTGAAAGAGAGCTGAGAAAATTAGGACACGTTAGTCGTGGGGCTCTGCGAAGACATTTTGGTCCCAGCTCGAGCATTAATGCTGAACATCTGCAGAGCCTCAGCATGTATACGAGGTGTAACTGGACTAAATCATTCCACTGGAAGACAATAAGAGAACCAAAGGACAGACATAGGAGAAGGTGGCCTCCAGGGTTCACTCAGATTTATTTAACTTCTCTTATTAATGTGACAGATGCGGAGTCATTTTAAAGCACTGTGATAAATCTGTCGCAGCGCCGGCAGCAGCAGATTCTACTTTCTCGTTGTTTTTTTTTGCAAGACGTAGCAGATGGAAACATTTTTTTCTGTGTCTAAATCGTACAGAAGCTAAACCTGCATTGCTCTCCTGTGTAAATATATACATGCATTGTTGTATGGGCATGCTTCTTCACACACAGAGAGAAGTGACAGCCCTGATGCAAAAGGCATTAAGGACAGATTAGCTACAAAAGCACCCAAACCACTTCCTGTACTGGAGGTCAGGCCACTGTTCCCAGTCTCGGAGCTTTCCCAGAGTTCCTCTCACCACCAGTCTCTCCCTGGGGCACGTCTGTGTCCCCAACCACCAACACCAATCCTCTCTGGAACGGCGGGATAGACAAAAGAACTGGATTTTTCACGATGAGGAAATGTACGTCTGTGGAACAGGGACTTCTGGGAGCCCGCGCAGTGCCAGGGGACATTTTCAATCTCTGTCTACTGCCAAATATAAATGAGATCAAGTCAGACATCTTATCGTCTCTGCCTCTTTCCAGATCAGATTGCAGCTCGCCAATCAGGCTCCATTCATATTTATTCTAGGATTGAACCAATACCCTTCGAGAAGGGATGTGGGAAGTCTAAAGTGAGCACAGTAACAATAACACACAAGGCAACAGTAAACATGTCATCTGCCATGAGTAATGGCGAAACTGTCTGGGCCAATCGGGAACAAATACTTCACTTTGTTTGAGCTGGGGTTCAGGGAAGTTTAGCTTTGTGTAAGGAGTGGTTTACACCGTGTGTTTCTCCTGCTAACTTACAACCTACTGTAGTAACTGAGTGTGACTTAAGGCCAAAGGTCGGGTCATGACTAGTGCATCCACTTAGTGCTGGGCGGTATGACCAAAAATGTGTATCACGGTATTTTTAAAGATTCTGGCGGTTTCGCGGTATTGTTTTTTTTCCTTGACTGTGTTTTTATATAGGTTTATAGTAGCTTACTCTACTGTCAGGAGTACATAGAATATAAAAACATGTTAATGTCATCATGTATAAAGGCTTTGCTTACTAGAGGGTGTGCTCGTTTGTTCCTATAATGTTGGGATAGCAGCTTGGCTGAAGTATTGTCGCCCCGGTGAGACGTACCTTGAATCCAGTGTTTTAATCATTGCTCTGAACCCGTCTTTCCCGACTGTCTGTAGCGGGACCATGTCCTTGCATAGCTGGATCGTTATTGCGTTCGTAAAATACCAAATAGTATTGATAAAAAAAGACAAGTGTTACTTTATCTATTATTCAATTATTATTTTTCCTGATGTTCAGTTTTTTGCCGTGGTATCGATAACTTAGGCAGGTATCGCATCGAAGTTATAATTTTTGTACCGTTGCAACACTAACATGCCAGGCCATCTGGCCATCAAGCACATATTCAAGATCCTCTCACAAGTTTATCCTTTTGAAATGAGTCAGCTGTAAACATAAAAAAATCAGCCGGGGACGGCGGTTTCAGCCAACTCATTGCTAACGTTAGCTTAATTAGCTAGTTAGCTGCAGTACAGCTGATAACGTCTGCCAGTGAGTTGTCCTCTCATTTGTCAAATACTCACCCGTTAGAAACAACACACCTGCTTTTGTCTACCTCGTTAATAGCTCGGTCATAAACTGCATATGAGCCCTGGCAGCAGTAACTAAAAGGGAAGGGAGGGGCGTAGCAAACAATGGAGCCATCAGCTATCTGCTTCGCTCTCCTTTGTTGAGAGTCATTGCTTTCCGTGCTGCTTAGTTACGCCTCAGGAATTTGATTATCCATGTGACCCAGATGGGAATAGAAAAAGAAACGCAACTTGATGCAACTTTTTACCGTTCACGCTGATCAGAAGATAAGAGATGCGAGTAACGTGCATCCTTGAGGAACAATGTCTTTTCCCAAATTACGAAACCAGTAATACTTCAAGAAAAATCTTGTTCTCGCTCTTGTTCGCCGGATCCTATTACAGCCAATTACCAGCAAGACTCATCACTGTTCTCCTACGTGCCTGCGCGGTAAACTCATTAGGGACTGAGTGTTGCAGATTCCCGGTTATTGCACATAATTTAAATTAATGAGATGTCAGGCATAATCAGAGCAACTGCTCCTCTGAGAATAATAGACCAGCTTCCCATTTATTTTCTGCCATGCTTGATTAGTCATTAGCCCTGGGATAATTCATAATTAGGCCTATCTTTGTCAACAAACTACATATTTTAAATGAACAACCCTTGAGCGCTGAGGTTTTTTTTGCATGAACCCCTTTTAATCCCACACGTAGCAATTTCCATCTAATATCCCAACCGCTAAAATTAGCCCTTGAGCTCCTGTGATCCGCAGTGAAAATGAATCCATCGCTCTTAATACCGGCGAACGGTAGGCTGGCAGACGGCCTACCGTTCAAATATGCAGAAAACACGCTCCGTCAAAAGATGGCTGCTAGAACGGTTTTGCCGCCTCAAGCCAAGTTCTCATAATAAATCAAACCGCAATTAAGCCATAAGCAGCAGTGTTTTACTCTCCTGAGCTCGTAAATAGTTTCCTCTATATAAATCTCTAATGCTGCAATCATGAGCAGTGTAATTAGATCAGCTGGTGATGTTGGTAAAACGAAGACGATCTTTGCATCGGGTTGCCTTCTACATAAACACACGCGTGTGTAATTAAAGATATAAGATACTGATGAAATTGTCTTAAATATCTATTTTTTGCATCTTAACTATTGTTGCAAATACATTTCTGTAATGTGAAAGGTTTCATTATTAACGGTGAACCCAGATAAAATGATCACCTGACTGCGTCTCTCAGCTCATCGTTGTGGTTTTACAGCTCGCAACTTTGCTGTTTCAATTCACTCTCACTCCTTTAATTAGTCTTTTTTTAATTCTTTAGCAAAAGAAGCTCTTCTCAACATAATGCACACTTCCTGCTCAGCACCCAAACGGCAGACAAAGTTGGCAACTAGCGAGTGAACAACTTGGTGCACTTAGCCGCTGAAAAGCCAAATAGAGGGAATATTAGACTTTCATCTGTCAGGTTACCAGAAGTATGACTCAAAATGAATGCTGATGTCGCTCTAAGTGGAAAGATATGTGATTTTAATAATCTGTCCATCATGAGGCCATTTAAATACATTCACATTTGTACCTTGTTGATGACTGTTCCTCTCACAAAAGACATTACCATTATTTGTCTAATCAAATCATCATTTGAGATTTCAGCTCATTTGACTTGGATGACCTGCTGCTGTCAGCCAGTCACAGTCCGGTCCTGTGAGTCCTCGCGTCCATTCACTAATAACTACACTGACGTCCACTGAGATTTGACTCGGCTAATTAAATTATTTCTGTCTTCCTGAGCAGCTCCGTCTCTGGGAAATGACTATTTGACCACAGGGGATTAGAGAACATCATGTAAACACATCATGTAAACACATCATGGAAACGTATTTAATTGGCATGCAACTTGTAATTACAGTGTTATTACAAGGATAGCGATTAGCTTTGTCAGGAGGTTCATCCATTTTAAAATCAATATGAGACCATTGACAGAGCTCCGAAATCATTTCTTCCATATTTAATATACATAGTTCATGGAGAAGAAGATCACAACAACATGGAAAAAACGCATCGAGAGAAAGAGACACAACAGCCAAGCACAAGTTGAAGCTAACCACCACGAGAGCCCAACAAACCATTGGAGCTCGACAAATACTGCTAATTGTCCAGTTCTGCTGACTCACTCATTTAGAGCTCAAAGTTGTTTCTTATGCAATGCTGCAACTGTTCAATACACCTCCGCTCCAGCACAACACGACACCGCGATGGATCAAGTTCCCTTTGAATGACAGTAAAGGTCGGACCAGCTCCGCTTTGGACGAGCTCCGTGAGCACACAATGGCAGAGTGACGGAGAGAGAGAGGGAGTCATTCTCCTCGGGGGCCCCGCCGTTCTGTAACAAGGGACACCAGAGAGGCTTTGATTTCACATCTCTGGAGATGCGAGAGGACGGGAGCTTGCAGTCGCGGGGGTCAGAACGGGAAGGGCGTGCAGGTTTCTAGCGCCGCGTTCATCCCCTTTTTTAATTTAGTCCCTGACAATACCACCGCAGCGCTATTCACCGAGAAGGGCCGAGGTGCTGTGGCAACCACACCTTCAGAGAGAGATCTTCACTGTGATTACGCACATGAAGAGCAGCTGGGGGGGAAAGTGAGGAGCCTACTTTCACCGTGAAGGCTGTCGACCCGCGTTTTTATAGCTCTTTATACAACGACCTTGTTCACACTGCAGCGGCAGAAAAACACGGCAGAGTTTGAAAGGAAACTTTCACATCATCGCTGTAGACGTCTGATCAATCGTGTTACTGGCTTGTTTTACCCTTTCTAATATACCTAGTGGTCACTGTTAAAATCTGATGGAAAGGTTTTATTAGCAGTGCTTCTTGTAAAGTGAACATGTGAAGCTGGGTAGGAAGTATTCGTTCTATTGTCCGTTTGCTGTCCTTTTTTATTTCAAGGACAGTCTGGACTGATCCTGGTTTTGTTTGCTGTCACGTGGACAGAGACTGAGTCTCCGTAGGCTGTGATATGAATGAATGAATGCAGAGTAAAGCTCTATGTTCCAGTTTGGAGATGATTAACAGGAAAGCAGAAAGTTACATAACTGATCTGAAGAGGAGAAAAAAGGGTTTGAGGTGGGCGGGACCAGTGATGAATGAATCGAATACCGCTGAAAGTGGCTCTGAATATTAAACATTAACCTGAACCTTGGCTGATAACGCGCCTTCAGAAGCAATAAAAAAACTTAATGGGATCCATTATGAAATTTTAAAAGCGCTGCTAATCTCCAAGCTGTTAAAAGCAAGGAGGGAAATAACCAGCGATGACTCACGCACCGGACCACGGACAGCGGCGCGGTGCACGGACAATATGTCGGAGGCGTGCACTAAAAATAATTTATAACGGAAGAAATAGACCCAACCAATCAAGAAGCCCACATTCCTGTGACAGCCAGCTCCCTTTATGGGTCCGCTGCGGCTGTGTGCGAGTCCAGAGACGTCTGATTAATCTGCTGATATTTATACTGACTAGAGGCACAGAACATTGGCTACCACAGAAATACATCTTCCTTTGGTTAAGCGCGTGTGTGCTGGGTGAATAGAAACGGGGGGGGGGGGGGGGGGGGTTGTGGTCTCAACAAGTCTGGGGTATCTGTAATATACACAAATAAAGCCTAAATAGCAACAGTTTCCTAAAATACTGCTGACTCTGTGATGTCTGCATTTCAAGTACGGAGCATTAATTGTCTTGTGTGAGGCGCGTTGGTTATTGCCTGCAGTGAGTTTGGGCCTTTAGGCTGCAGTGATACTAATTGCATCTACCTGCCTACCTACCTGCTCCTTAATTAGACTATTGTTGTCTATGAAATAAAAAAAAAAGAAATGCAATTTATACCTGCTCTCTGTCTCTACAAAACAAAGATCCTGGGAAGTTCTGAGTTCATTCAGAGGCTGTCAGTTGCTAACAAGCTTATAGCTAACTGTTGGTACATGGCTAAATGCTAATGTCAGCATGCTAACATGTTGATTCATTGGTGTAGGCATAGACAAGCATTTGCTTCTTCCCACTCCATTTAGGACATGAAATGTTCATTTATGTTGCTTGAAAGTCTGTACATGTTCAGCGTTATGCTGTAGGCTGACTGCCTCCGGGTGGAGAGCAGAGATGGAAGCTAAGCTAACTCAGCTCGGACTAAAGGCTACTTCACTACCCGGCCTACTCCTGGATGTCTGATGTCAGGTTCCATCCAAATGTATTTTGTAAACCATGAATAAGGCCCGACCAAAGTAAAAAGCTATTTCATTCTCACTTTGCTGCGATTTATTTTTAAGCAGTTCCTGTGAGCAGAAAACCGTGTTTGCATAGAAACCAATTTTCTTTGAGCAAATACAGAAGCAATTTGTCTTTGTTGTCCTAATTAATTACCCATGTAGACGGGTGTTTGTACATGAAGCTGCAGCTCTACCTTGCCTGGCTCAGCTGCGTGGGTAAATAGTTACCAGGCGATAATTTCACATTTGCGGTGCTTATTTTCAAGGCTAAAGGAACCTTTTTATCACTCAGAATGAGGTGATGCAGCTGATCATTTGATACATTTTCTGTTATAGATTATCCATCAGTTTAATCATCTGTTTGTCTCCATTGGTGCACCTTACTAATATTGATTTATAGCAACAGGCTTGATGCTACTGTTCATGTGGAGTTGTGTTTGTGTTCACCTGCTGAATGTGAGTCCAATAGTCCCTCTCTTTTAGCTCTGGTTTTCCTCTCCACCATCGCTTGAGGATAATATCTGGCTCAATGCTCCAGCGCGATCATTGTTGGCTGGTCGCTAACTGTGAATGCCAGATGTGAACCAAGATATTAAAGTTGTTGACTGTTAAACCAAAACAACCAAAAGACGATGAAACGCTTTGTAGACTTATGGGTAACCGCAGAGTGGAATTCTTCGTGGGTTCGTCCCTACAAGCGACTCCTTTCACATCACAGTCCATTGTTAATATCACGTTATTCATTCCTGCAGCTTCTGCTTTTGTTATTCCTTAAATCACAAAAGCGCTGTTCATCGTAGTTCACCATTTTTTTTTTGCAGGGAAAGAATAAGTGCTAAAGAAAAAAAGCACTAAAAGCACAATTTCGTTCAGACAAATCAAAAGCCATTTAAGGCTGAAAGAAACCCACTGGTGCCCGACGTTGACGTCCGTGACATTTTCTTTCTCTGTGCCAGTTTTTCTGTATTACAGGCAGCTTCGATAAAACTCTGTGAACTCTTGAATTAATAACTTGGAACTTCTGTGTCTCGCTTCAGTGGTTCCTGTCTTTCCTAATCTCAAAGAATGTCTCTCTCATCCTTAAAGTACTCTACTAAAGCAGTTTTCTGTCCTTGTGTGTTGCAAAGATTGCACACATCCACAGCGACAGGAAATAGCCCTAAAACTACTTCCTTTACAGTGCAGCCACATAATTCATCCTGTTCAATATCACAATCTAGTGTTGGCCGTTTACATGGTTGTACTGTTGCTATGGCCGACTGGACTTCAGCCACACATCAGCCAGATGTGACCTCCGAGTCTGAAGTCTACACAAACTGAACAAATAAGCACAATTTATAAAGAACAACGCTCAAGAGAAGTCGACCAAAGTCTTATGTAACACACTCCTAATCGGTACATGAATCGGTCACATCGCTGCAGTTGCTCTTAAAAACCACTCGTGAACCTTTTTTTTTTCGCCTCTCTTATCTAAAAAGAGTCAAAGCTACCTCTGCCGCGCTGATTAGAGCACTTATGCGTGCGATGAGTCACCGCTAGAGCGTAATCACCGGGAGTCAAACAGCGGTGTGGGCTCTCTCTCTCTCGGCTGTCGAAAGGCCCCGAGATGTGCAGCGTCTGTCCCCGAGAACTCCGCATCCTGCTAATTGGCCGGCGGTGTGCAGAGCGAGGCGCTAAGCGCAGAGAGCCCTGATGGATGCTATTTGATTACTTTCCAGAACTTTCATATCCTCCAGCAGGCATCGCAGGAAGTTGATTTTGGGAGCAGCATGATGCCTCCAATAGTGATTTGAGTGTAAACGATTGGCTTTGCCATGTTTCAGCAGGAGGCCTATTTCAAAGTCGTTAACATGAGCCCACAATGTAATACTGTCAAAACCGTTTAGAGACCTGCTGTTATCTTGTACAATGGCTCCTTCATTGACTGTATCGCATTAACATGAATTAGGGTTCCCAATACAATACAATTATATAGAATGTCAAATATTAAAATAAGGGAAATAATCTGCATGATTTGTGGAACGTCAATCCCTCCTGAGATTAAAAACAATTATAAGTAAAGCATTTACAAGAAAACTCAACCTCATTGGTACGTTACCTCACACATCGTAGGCTCCTCAGCCGGAGAATCTCATATTATATTAATGATAATAATAATAAATGTCTTTTTTTTTTTTTTTTTTACATGACTTCTCAATCCAGCACAGTAGCCGTCAGTCCGTCCGGCGCTGCTTGTTGCCCTCTGAATGACTGTTATCATGCTGCAGACTCGTACATTAGGCTGATTCATGGTCCCGTCTTGGCGTTGAAGGTGGTAAACTGTAGTATTTCTGAGGCGGACACATGTTGGCCCGCTCCATTGTTATTGCTCTGCTTCCTGGCCGTCAGACAGGCTGAGGGGAGGAGGCGGAATGTTTGGGGAGCGACGAGACGAGTTGTTTTACGAGCCGGCGCTTTGCACCCCATAAAGTTAATTTCCCAAAAGAACGTCCAACCATCTCTATATGCGAGTGTGTGCGTGTGCCAACAATAAAAAGCCTGGTTCTCTTCATATCATTTGTTAAACGCCAGGTAGTGACTAACATTTTCTGCACGTTTTTATTATATGATTGCAAATATTTCACGAGGAAGGCAAAGCATTCACCATTTTTGTTAGACCTCAAGGATGCGTACGATGTGTTTCAGTGAGTTATGGTCGTTGTTTTAAACACAACTGTGTTTGTTCACAGTTCAGTTGCAGACACTGAGCAACGTTAGCATTCAGTAGGAGTCGTGTGTCTGTCTGACTCTCCTTTTAGCTCCGTTGTGGTCTCCACCAACTCCTGAGGGAAATATCTTCGCTCTTTAGCTGCTATGTTCACCGGCTGGTCACTAATGTTGTCTAACTGCTGCTATGGGCCGTAAAACAAAGAGCTAAAAGACGCTAAAACACTTTTGAGTCTGGATCGCTGCAGTAAAGTACCGACTCGTGAATCGTTTGCTGCTGTTTTCCTCTTAAATGCGTCAATAATAAGAGTAAAATATAAGTATTACAGATATAGTCATTGGAGTGTTTACTTCTCCAAACCTCGCTAGTGACTATTTTAATTACTGGGATGAACTCACTGTCTGTGTTTATAGCAGGGACCAAGTTGGGGGTACAGTAATTGGACAAATGTATCTGATTTCCTAACCCCAGTTTCCCTCTGCTGAGTCAATAAACCAAAAGGCTGCAGAGTGCCAGAACAACCGACTTGAGGTAATACGCTCTGCTCTTTATTGGGGCTGGATGGCTCTGCAGGAGTCCGGGTCAGACCATCACGAAGGGCCCAGCCAACTCCCAACGACGCCAAGGCCCCCAGCGGGTCTGCTGCTGCTCGTTACGGACGCATTCTTTCCACCCAGCAGGGGAGCAAACAGCTCCTGGATGTGATTGATCGCCACGAAAGCACAAATAACGCTGACGTCCAAACTAAAGTAAGAAACATCAGCGTCGCATGCACACGTGCTGCTGTCCAAAGTCACGATGGAAGCACTGTTGGCTGAACATGACATTTTTACTCGAGCATAGTGTAAAATACTCTGTTAACAAGTAGAAGCCCTGCATTCCAAATGTTAAGTGAAAGTACAAAAGTTTTGGCATCGAAATATACTTGAAGTACTAGAAGTAAAAGTATACTCATTATGCAGAATGGCTGTAGACCATTATGTGTGATGGAGGTCGATGTAATCTATAGGACGATGAAACAACGTGCAGCGGTGCGGTATAGAGGGCAATGTTGATCCGTCTGTTGTCGTGCTAATTAGCTAATGTCACAGAGAATAGTAATCACGTTTCCTGAGATGCCGTCAGATTGTTTGTTTTGTCCAACCGGTGGTCCAGAACCTATTGCATAACACTCGAGAGGCTGGATGCAGAATTCATTTAGTTGATTGACTTTTTTTCTGTGTGGGCTAACTGGTGAATCAACTAGTCCTCTCAGCCCTTTCTCGCTCTATTAGATCAAAAGCACGTTGCTTATTACAGTAGACGTGGAGGTCAGAGTTCAGAGAGAGAGAGAGCGAGCAGGGATTCCGTGCTTCGCTCTTGGACGCGTCAGCTGGGTGGGTAGGTGGTAGGTTGAGCTGTGGTCCTCTGTTTAAAGCATGTTACATCTTTAGCTGAAATACAGACCGGAGAATGCTCACTCCAACACGTACGGGGGTGTACGGCCCGATGTTTGCCCGTTAATGGGAAGGCTGATTCATTGGCATGCGTGGGCTTCCACTATAGAGCTATGTTTAGTTGAGGGCCGTTCATTGTTGAAGGGATCACCAGGGCTACATGTGGCGTCAGATGTGACAACGCTGACTGCTGTGCGGCTGTGTGGCTGTTTTTGTTTCGTATCAAAAAAGAGCACGGGCAACTGCAGAGCTGCATGAATCAACCATTCACGTGAAAGAGGAGTTGGTATTGTATTTCTTTGGGGGAACATGTGCTGCGCTGCAGTGCTATCTTTTAAAGAAAAGGAGCTGTGACACACAGTAACGCCTGAAGCCTGAACAATAACCTTTTCAACCATTTCTAGTATTGTAAGTGACGAACACGAGGTGAGCAGCCACAGAGCAGGAAGTCAACGAAAACAACAGAAGAATCAGGGCAGGTGAGGGCTGAGCAAGAGGAATGACGGGCTTCATTAAGTGAGGGGGAGACGGTCGGGACCAGCGGTGCGCCTTTTTTTTTTAGTTCAAGGAGCTTCAATGTCTCTGTTTCAGACGCCGTCAGCCTCACTGCCGTGTTTCACAGCCACACTCCTCTCAGCTGACGGTTATGAACTCTGCAGTCATCTTGCTTTGCAGTACAGTACTTCAGTTGACCTCCTCAGGCATTTTAATGGGCTCCTCTGACGTGGAGATCTCGAGGCATGTTTTCCAACAGCTGATTGCTTCGCCCAAGCGATCCGTCTTGATTTGCAGCGCGGCAGGAAACGTATGGTCCGTGTTATTGTGTTCGCTACGGGAGGAAACGTACACGGGCCCCAGCTGAGGCCGAGGTAACGCAGCTTACAGTAGAACGCCGAAACCGAATGATAATGACTCGACGGACTAATCTGTGGGGGGGGTGTATTTCAGCCAGACCGCAAACAACCTCCTCCAGAAACGCTGACTACGCAAACAAAAGCACGAGGAGAACTTGTGGCGAGTATAAAAATACTGACAGGATGTTGGAGGGAAAACATTAGAAAGCAGAGGTCACGCTGAGACGCACAGTGGCAACATAAATGAGGCCGATGGGGGTAAAACACAGCATGAAACCTGCACATACCCAACAGTTTAAGGAAATAGTTCCACTTTAAAGTTTTAGTCAAAAACAACTGTACTGTAGTCTTTAGAGACGTTTTGAAAGAACCTGTGAATTAGGACCTACACAGACCGTGAACACTTTTTATCGAGCCGTTTACCTGACTTGCCCACCCCCGCTCTGCCGAACACGGCCAGCTTCACCTCTGGGCTTTTGGCCATGGCGGCAGCGAAGATCAGCGAACCAATCGGTGTGCTCCGAGGTCAGCCAGCCATCCTCGCAGCGTCTGAGGAAACATGTCGGACAAGTTTATACGTCACGATGCATTTTTTTCAACGCTAACAACTTGATTGTTTTTCTGGCTTTAGATTGCTTGATGCTGTATTTCCCTTTCTGCCAGTATTACTACTTTTAGCTCCCGCCACCATTCATGTGAGTCATACAGTGATTTCTCAGTGTCCTCCAGCTGGAGGACTTCCATTAGCAGAAGCGTCACGCTATGAATGGCTGCACTGAAAAAAAGCCCGTAGTTACCTTTTGTGTCGGACAAATTAGTTTTATCCAAATGCGGCTTACAGGAAACGCAATTGTGTCCTTGAACACGTAGAACTCAAAGTACGCTTCCAACGGAAAATGATGTCCTCTTTAAGTTTGATTCTCTTATTTATGGTACCTTATTAAACTATGATATCTAGTGCATGTGAGGGCTGATTCAATATTATTTCATGTTGAAATAATGATGTATAGGATTGTATACTGTAATATAATGTCTGTAATCAGAAAAGTATATTCTTACTTCTTTATATTGAATTCAGCCCTTAAGTAACACGACTTTTACTACGTTTGTTACCCTTTTTCTGTTTATATTTATGTGACCGAAGTGGTTCATAAAGTCTTGTTTGGGAATTTGTACATGTGCACAGTAATGTGGAACAGATGAAGAGTACTTTGTAGATAACAGGAAGAAAAACAGAATCCACACATTTCACTCTTGGGTGTGGAGTAAAGAGACGGCGGTGTCGGTCTGTTTGACCTGCAGGTGTGTGTGAGAGATGTGACAGGAAGATAGAGCGCAGAATAACGCTCGCTCAGCGCTGAAGTCGTTCCAAAGGGAAACACAACTGCAGCCCGTTAAAACAACCAGGCGCAGGTCTGTTTAGTGAGAAAACATCCCACTGTGAAGTTATCTCAGCAGGTAATAGATTCTAAACCTCTGACTCAAACACTCTGGTTTTCTTCTTCTCTTCCAACTTTTAGCCCAAAACATGCCGACAACAACTAGAATCTTTATTGGAAATCTAACTGTAGATGACTCCAGAGGAATGCCGGGACACACTGGTTTAAAAATGGTGCACGTCCAATCAGTAGAGATAATACAACAGCAGACGCAGCAGGCTGAGGCTTGTGTTTGTTGTGAATGTGTTCAGTGGTGGCAGCAGCGCTCCCCTCATAGGGAAGTGTGTTTGTGAAATGGAGGGTTATGGATTTGAACCGCTGCAGAGGAAAACCTCCTCAGGAGCTGTGCTGCCGTCTCACGACAGAAACGCCCGACTAGAATACCGCAGTACGTCTGTCGACCTGACCCGTAATGCAGCCGGAGCGCAGTGTCATCGACTATGATTTAGAAGACAACAAAAACACACTTGGTTGTGTCTTGGTTGAGCAGCTGCCAGAATCTGCATTCATCTTAATGTGAGATCAGTGCTGCTCCGTCTCACATCGAGCACTTAAGGCATCAAAGAGGAGGTGAACGGAGCGGTGTAATGATGCAGCGCTGTCGTTGTCGGGTGAACACGTGGTGCTGATGGTTCAGATGGGATTTAAGAAGCGATATAGTCCTCTTTGAGTTGAGGAAAAGTCTTTGTGGATAACGCGGTGAAGGTGAACGCTGTTTACCTAACGTTCAGCCGATATGTTTTCATGCGTAAGTGTTTTGGCCTGATACAGATTCTTTCTGCCAGAAAGTTCACAGTCCAGGTTTCTGTTGGCTCAAACTGATCGTTCATCCGTTTAATGTTTGTTTTATTAATATCATAACACATATCGACGCCTTTCTGTTTCTCCTTTCAAACATGGCAAAAAGAAAATCAAATGTAATAAAGGAACACGCAACAATATCTGGCAATCCAAAGCTAACAGTGACTCCGAAATTGTTAGTTGTATTGTGTTACAAAAAGTATCAAATCGCTCGACATGTGAGCACAGTTGACAGAAAGCTGGCGCTCGGTTTAGAGAACCGATGCATCTCCGGCTGAAGTGTCGGCCGTGTGTTTGAGAAATGATCATCACTGGGCCGTCGTTAAAAAAAATCTCCTCACTCATCCGTGTTAGTCTCTGTTGGCTGAAACGAGATACAGCGAGAGAAAAAAGTGAAAACAGACGTTGAGCGCACCGTGCCCGATTAAATAGAAGCTGACAAATGTGTTTGTGCCGGAGACATGTTAGCCAGCTTCAACACTGTTATGAAGCAAACTTTCAGCACTTTGCTTGCTCATCCGCTGCAGCACGCACTCCAGAGTTTAAGCTAACCTTTTCCCCCTTTTTATACCAACACACACACGCCCATATATGGTGTGGCTGTGTGCCGCTTGGTGTGGCTCAAGCGGAGGTCGCTCATCCATCATTGTGTGTCTCTCTCAGCGGGGGCCCTCGTGGCAGCTGTCAGCGTCTTTAAATATTATTATTTTTCATCAGGATTAATGTGGACGCCACGATTCAGCCCACTAGTCAAAACAGTGCGTTATACCGTAGAGATGTTGTAATGGTAATAACGGTGACAACGGGAACATTTTGTTCTGTCTCTAGTTTAGTTTGAGCTTTTTGAGCATTTTTTTGGGGGGGATCGTGATCCAGTCTTTTCCACCTTAGGTCTCGTCTAACACTGTCAAATAAGAAAAAACATCTGACAAAGTGATTCAACAAGCCATTCAGACCATCTCACCTTCATATGTCACATGCAGGCTCAGTAGAATATACCGCCCACGGCGTGAGAACTACCTTTGCAAAGGTGAACCATGTTTTTACCGTAAGCCAATCAGAGCAGGCGTGGCTTTTCTTAGGAGAAGGGGCTTAAAGAGACGGGCGCTAAGACGGAGCGGTGGATACGGGTATATTCAGACAGACGGTACGAGGGGAAAAAAAGTGTATTTTGAACAGTAAAGCTATTATAAATGTTCTAGTAGAAATTCAAAATGCAAGGATGAACCTGGAAATGAGCATGAAGTTCATTTAAGTTCTCCAGGAGAAGGGGTTAAGAGCAACAGTGAAGCTACAGTCTGCAGCCGGTTAGCTTAGCTTAGCATAAAGACTGAAAGCAGCTAGCTCGGCTCTGTCCACAGGTAACAAAATGTGCCTGCCAGCACCTCTAAAGCTCAACTATCAACACGTCGTACCTCATTGTGAAGTGTATGTGCATCTTGCCAAGAAATAGTCCCGCACGTAACAACCATGCTGTTTTTACACCTTGTTTTTTTTCTACGGGTTAAACAAACGAGTATAAAACGTGTTAGCAAAGTGTTGGTAAGCAGATTTCATTATCGTCGGACGGAGCCGGGCTAGCTGCTTCTCTTTGTTTCCAGTCTTTATGCTAAGCTAAGATAACCGGCTGCTGGTTGTTGCGTCATATTTAGCATACGGACATGAGTCGTTTCTGTTCATCTAACACTCGGCGTGTTTCCCCCAAACTGGTCCAAAACATGTTTCTGTTGGTTCCTGAATCACTCCCACGTCTTAGCCAATCCTCATCTACTCGTGCAAAACTATTTGCGAATTTGCTGCTGTTCAGCTGGTGCCTTTTAACCAAACTGTAGAAACCATTGGCTTCTTGGTTAGAAATGAACCGGACCAACTGAAAAATCACAAGTTCTGCCTGAATCTAATCTCACGTTGGCTCTAAAATGAGTTGGTCCCTGTACGGCGTTTTTGCATCATTTGCCCGGACGTCCACGACGGTGACGCACGCTATCGGTACAACAGAAAGATGCGCTCTAAAGGAGACAAAGAACAAGAACAAGGGCGGAGGGAACGTCTTCAGTCATTGTTTGTAATACGTTGAGTAAAATGTCAACGGCAAATGAACAGAATAGTAGTAACCCGTACAAACCGCTTCTATGGCTCTTTACTATAGCAACAGATACCTCTCACGCGTATTACCGTGAGAGCACACACACACACACACACACACACACACACACACACACACACCACTGCAGTGTTCCCCTCGCTCTCCCACGGAGCAGCAGGGAAACACCAGCGAGAGAGAGGAGGGAGAGGCGCACACACACACACACACACACAGCAGTGTCTCCCCACCGACACGGTCATTCTTCTTCACATTTTGCCATTTATGGCGTCCGCCCACTCCACCCACCATCCTCTCTCTCACTCTCTCTCTCTCTGAAAATGGTCTACAAAACAGTGTATGTACACCTACACGTATCGTCACAATGACGCACTCAAAACTCTAGACTCCAGGGCAAAAATGATGATCTTTCTGTATCTTTTTGTACAGATTTGTTTCCATTAGGTTGAGCCACTCTAATTTGTACACAGCTGACGTGTTTCTGTTGTCTGTTACTGTTGAAATACAACCTGATGCGTCCTGTATAGTTTGTTTTTACCCATGGACCTCTGCTCTACAGGGACCTCATCCAAACTGTCAAACTGGACACGAGTATATTTCGTACTCCGCTCTGTGCCCAGCTGGGGTTTTGTGTCATTTTTACCCTGAGAAATGAATCTGGGTGGTGGTGCTGCTGCGGTTCAGGGAGATTACAGGCCAGTCTTGAGCTCCAGACCATGGGAGGAGACCTGCTGCACCGCGAGCTATAGAAAGCCTGCAAACCACAGGCCTGTCATCTGAGTGTGCACTGGTCCTACTCACTGCCTGTTTTCATCCAGAGGGGACCGGTTCTCTGTCAGAGCGCCCTCATCCGGATCCACTTTGGAGCGGTTTGAGCAAACTTTTTTTCATCGCAAGCGCTCCTGCCTGAGAAGATTTTGTCTTTCTCTGCTGTCAGAGGGAAAGAGAAGTATTCCAATCCTTTAGAAATACCACAGTGTAGAATATACTTTGATGCAAGTTAAAGTCTAATTCACAGTTTTACTTATTTATTTATTTGTAACAAAGTGTAGTTTAAGGCGCCCGGTGGAGTTGTTGTTAACAAATAAAATGACGTGTACATTCACTCAAACGGGGACGTTCTCATAAAAACATCGCTCCATAGCGCTACTAGCACTCAAAACTTCAAAGTGTACCTTTTTAAGTTTTAAAAGCCACATTATAGTAAGCCCACTTATGTGTTAACAGCATCATATTTTTTTTAAAGATTATTGTATATTTTTGTAGATTTTTAAAGTAACTTAGTGGAGTTGTTGAAGTACAAGTACCTCAGGATTGTACATAAGTACAGTACTTCAGTAAATGTACTTTGTTACATTCCTACACTGAGTCATTAACATTTCATCGGGACCAAGATGCACTTTCTCTTCTTATGTGCATGTCAGCTGAGTCGCTGTAACTTGTTGTTTCAGATGACGATGGAGTGCCTTCGTCATTTTAGCTGCACCCCCACCCACAACCTCCTCCAGGACCCCTGGGAGTCCCCAGCACCCCGGTTTGGCAAGCACCCGTGTGGGATGTGTCGACTGACCCTAAATCCCATTGAGATGCGGGCTATTATGCAACACTCAGAGCTGCTCGTGAATGCCAATTACGTCCTCGAAACTCAATAAGGGAAGGTGGAGGGAGACAAAACTGCACATTCGTGGAGATTTGAACTCGAGGCGCACTTTGACTGTATCACAGAAAACTGAATTTGTTCACTTTCACCGGCCCAAGTGACCGACTGACAAGATGTGTCCAACTTTTAAGATGTTACAGTTCATCTTAGAAATAAAAAACAAAGATCACTGAGGAAACTGTTGATTGTAACATTTTTAAATATCCAGAAAGAAATGTTTATTTAAAGTCACATGAATACTAAAACATGTTACCAGTCCGATATAGAACTATCATTTTATGCCATGAGAGAAACGGTGCGTACATGACCTTCCTCAAAGGTCTCGTTGGGTCAATAAAATACTAAACATCTGGCTTGACAAGAGGTTTGATCATTTCCACACCACAGTGTAGCAGTGCTGAGTCCAGAGGGGACGCACCTCACACCCTGACAGGGAGACTCACCAGCGCCCGCTGAATGCAGAAGAATCTCCCGGGGATGAAACGCTGATGAGAAGGAGAGAGAAATGCCAAAAAAAAGTTGCCAGGTCCGCTGATTTTTAAAATGATGCGTCTGACCTTCCCAGACGCAGATGCGGACGCAGAGCACCGCTGGATGGAAGGAGGGGGGTATCAACAGCTGGATGGACGGACGCCGTGCGGACAGACCGAGCAGCTGCTCTCACTGGGATGAATGAATCCCTCACACGGAGGATCAGCGCAGATATACGGAGCAGAGCTGCTGGAGTTCCCGACGCTCTGCTGCCTCTGACCGGACTGCTGCTGGAGTTCCCGACGCTCTGCTGCCTCTGACCGGACTGCTGCCTGCATGCCGCCGCGTCTACACACCGAGGGCGGACAGCGCCCTCTAGTGGCAGCAAGCGATAGCGCACGCTCCGGGCTTCTAACGAGCAAATCCACCCATTTAAACGTCTTGTTGTACTTATTTGCAATGATGTAAGGTCTCTTTCTTTAGACGAAAATGCCACATCACAATTTGTTTCAGTGAAGGTAAACACGTTGATGTTTCATGAACTCTGAACCGTCATTAAAGGAAGAGAAGTCCTGAATAGTTGTTTTTTTGGGCATAGACAGTTAGTCAGATATGTCGCTCTTTCCTGAAGACTTGACTACTTGTATGCTTCCTCTCATCACAACAGTGAATTGGTAATTAGGTCAATTATCTTGTGAACTAATCAGATGTTTATGCTCTTAAAATTTGATTTAAAGTTTGTCTTTGTCATCTTTCCAGTGCAACCTGTGCACTTTTTCAGTTGATAAGGCAAACTGAACTTAAGATAACAATCCTTCACTTGATCTATTGAAACTTTCAATTAAAAGCTATCTATTAAAGTGATTTAATGCCCTTAAGATTCCTTGGTTAGGAGGTAGAAGATGGTGGAGTACAGACCTGTTTTAGGAGGACTTTATAATATATTGGTCGTGAAGTGAAGCAATATGCATGATTCAGCTCACCAGGCGCAGCTGCTGCGACACGAACACATCTGCCAGTGGTTTTTTGCCTGCAAACACTCGTCATTGTGGCACTGAATTGCGCTCGTTACATAATTTAATTTCTGAGACACCAACGCGTGACATTTAAGATGAGTGGAAGTTGATACGAAGTTGACTTCTGCAGAAGTCACCGCGGTGAACTGCACCCTCCAGTGGGTTTAACAAAGACTGCAGGGAGGTTTCCTTTTGAACTGGTCACGCTGGTATTGGTCTCTACAACTCTAGCTGACGATCCACTTCAAACGTTTTACTTTACTGCAAACTTCCCTCATCTGCGTTTGTCCGCGAGTGCACTCGCATTCTCTCTGT
Organism: Leptoclinus maculatus; assembly: GCA_032191485.1. Taxonomy (NCBI): domain Eukaryota; kingdom Metazoa; phylum Chordata; class Actinopteri; order Perciformes; family Stichaeidae; genus Leptoclinus; species Leptoclinus maculatus. The sequence continues at coordinate 2,906,546 of JAVDOI010000019.1, read as the reverse complement.
ATATTCAGCCTCACGGTGAATTAGACAGAAACTATAGAATTCCGCGAGTCGCACGCGCGTCTCAGCACGTGTCAACAGAGGCGCGGTGCGCTTTTACGCGCGACCCCAGTGACACAGTGGAGGAGAGAGAGCCGTGAAGACCGTCAGCGTGGGAGTGTTCTGCTGCCAGAAGATGATCTTTTACCTAAAAGCTTCTCTTAAAAAAATGAATACTAATCATATTTAGTTCTGTGTGTTTGGTTTTCTTTTTCTTTAATTTAAGAACTTTCCTTCTGAGTTCGGTTGTATCACACAAAGAAAAACATCAATACGACAGCTCTTTGATGTGTGATCAATATTAGTTAAATAGTTGAATGTTGACTTTTTCACCATAAAATGCTACAGAACTCACTCCAAGAGAAGAATACAAAATAATATTAATATGCAGCCAGAACTCGATAGAAAACAAACTGTTACACTGATTTAATGCAGCTTCATCTAAATCCCCGCCATATTTAAAATGTTTAACTATTCCTCTAAGTTAACCCTGTGTATACAGTAAATGGTGAAATAAAGACTGCGTCACGTGACCCGGTCAGAGATCAGAGGATGTCGATAGGTTTTCTAAATGAAGCCTAAATATGAATGGAAAACGGAATAACAAACTGCAAAAGAAAATATCTAGACACAACTACATGACAAGTACATTCTCATTTACTTGTACATACTTTAACCACAGGAAGTCACAAACTGCACCAAGTAGATGACAACAGGAACCAGTTCAACCACAAGAGGGCAGCCTACAGCAGGCTTTCTGTAATTAAAAAATATATTTTCTCCATCATTTTACTTATTTTAGGTTGTTTAGTTTGTTTAAAAAATGTTATCCTGTGTTTTATGTTTTATCATCAGTGTTAATGAGCTAGTAAAGTAACATTGAAGTGCTAGAAGCCTAGCTTACATGCTATGGCTAGTCTATATTGTGATTATGAAGCTATATAATGTGTTTACAATGAAAAGCAAATACATAGAGTCCATATACCACACTTACACAAAAATATAATGTTATGGTTTATGTGAGAAAAAAATTAAATACACATAAATTGCTGGTGAAGATATTTTATTAAGTCACATCTGTCTGGCATTGTCAATGTAATAAAACTACATGATCTCAGAAAATAGTGTATTTGCATTGACTTGTTGAGTCAGTGACATTCAACCAGTGGCGGGCCGTGCATTTTATACCTGGGCCGTGCATTTTATACCTGGGCCTTCACTGCTGTCCTGCAGAACGTAGGTGCTTTGACGTTATTGAGTCAAAACACCAGCAAAGTCGCTAGATTTGTCACTAGTAGCTTTTGATAAAAAAAGTCGCCATGAGGGTTTGGAAAGTCGCCAGATTTAGCGAGAAAGTTGGCAACACTGGCACCGCTAAATATGTCCCCAGAGCAACATAGGACGTAACAATGGTTCCTATCACATATGAAACCAAACAAGAATCCATCTTCATAAGTTGTACAAATAATAATATACAAACAAGCATATTAAAGCTACTGCAGATGTAAAAACAAACACATTTAACTTACCAGAGCTGCTGTTCACTACATAAGTCCATCCTCCTTTCTTTGTTAATAAGGAGTTTAATCCCACGGTTGTTCAGTACATCCGTGCATTTTAGTTCCAGTAAGAAGTCCTTCTCGATTCATGGACGCCAGTGAAGACAGTCGAGCCTCCCAGTTGTATTTCTTGAATACGTTTTAATGCGTTTTAGGGCTGAAAATGTCCGCTCGACAGAGGCAGCAGATATTGGGATTGTCACCGCCCAACATGTCAGACTAGCCCACTGACCAATCACGTATGGCTAGGCCAGCTAGCAGGCTCTGGCACGTCAAAGAATACGCCCAACATGTCAAACTAAAGATCTGATTGGTTGAACACTATGACAATCAACAATATCGTCCCCATTCACTTGAACTGCAAAGGGATTCACTTGTGAGTCTGCAGGCCTCGGGCCTCTCTTCTTACCTAGAGACACAGAGGTGAAATCTGATTGGATAAAAGCTCTACTTAAAACAAGCTGCACTGGAAGCAGAGCAACTGAGGAAGACAGTAGCTGTGCAATGAGGAAATAAGATAATTCGAAAAATATTTTTATAAATTATAATACATGTAGTGTATTTAAGAAAAAGTATTAAATTATGAAATAGCTATAACTTTGTGATTCTGTTTAGGCCAGCAGAGAAGGCTTTGCAGGCCCTGACGGCCCACCACTGCATTCAACAACTAGAAGAACAACCTTCCCAAAGCTGACACTAGATGTCATATTAGCTGTACTGTATCTGACTCTTAATCATAATGTAGCCTGTTGTGACTCTTTGCTAAACTTGTAGAGGATCGAGGAGCATCAAAGACACAATGCAAATTAATCACGTGATCTTTAATGGACTTATTTTAGGGACTACATTCATATGAGGATTGATTATTGAGCGGGCCAATCAGACCTCTCTGCTGCCTTATTCAGAATGTGTTTATCATGTGAAGTGTTTTCATCAGACGCGTTCTCAGCTGGAGGCTATCACCGTCTGACCAGACTAACGTACACTTTGTTTTAAAACTTGGTCAAAACAAAAAGGGACAAACTCAGATGAGCGTAAAACATTAAAGTCGCACAAATTATTATGTGCGTTAGTTTTCGGTTTTGCTGGACGCGCGCGCTCCCTCCCACTTTCAGCACTTCTCTTTTCAGCAGGACCACGCGCGACTCCAGTGACACTGTGGAGGAGCGCAGAGTGCCATGAAGACCGTCAGCGTGTGAGTGTTGTGCTGCCGGAAGATGCTGCTGCTGCCCGGTCTGCTGTTCATTCTCTGGGGAGAACCAGCTCGATGCCTGGAGGAGAACGGAGGCTTCACTTTTGATGGAGACATCCGCCACTTCGCCGTGGCCGCCAACACGGTTTACGTCGCTACGGAGGAGAGGCTGTACCAGCTGAGCCACGACCTGACTCTGGTCCAGAGTCTGAGTCAGAGAGGGATCTTGACGGAGGGCGATCTGACCAAAGAAGCGCACTTTTCCCGAGTTGCCGAGACACCCAAGCGGAACGCAACTTTCAGCGTCAACATATTGTTGCCGTTTGTTGAGAATGACACGCTGATCAGCTGCGGCGTGATCGAGTGCGGCTACTGCGAAGTGCTGGACCTGAAGAACATTTCTAATGTGCTGTACAGGGAGCACATCCAGGTGGGATCCCCGTGGACAAGCAGCGCGTCCGTCGGCTTCCTGGTGGATGTGGAGCAGACAAGGACCGAGACCTACATTCTGACTGCCGATCAGCAATATAAGCCGCAATATGAGCACGCAAAGAAAAGCTGCTCCTTGGTACGAGAAGCAGTGCACCTTCTTAATACGAAACACCATCAGAAAGGATCTATATTTTCTGTGAGTGGCGTCCATGCTACCCCTTCAATCCAACGATGCAAACGCAGTGCTGAGTTTGTGGATGGATTTCAGATCAATTCAATCATTTATCTTTTCTCCAACCTGCCCTCAAGTGACGAGAACAACAAAGTCCGTCTCATTTGTCTCGAGGGTAAAACAAACAAAAAGGTGACTCTCGAGTCTCTGCGGGGCGCGACCCTTCGTGTCTCTGATGGTGATGGGGGTGAAGGCAGCAAGCTCCTCGCCTCCGCGGTGATCCCGGGCGGGCCGCCGGTGCTGTGGAGCGGCGTGTTCAGTGTGGACGGAGGACAAACCAACACCGAGCTGGTACTGTTTGACATCAGTCCGGATCTCAGCGGAGTCCCGAATACAGATCCGGACTTTGTCACTGTCTGCCCTCTTATCGCAGCACCGGCGGTGGGTCCTGATCTTGACATTTCTAGTCCGTTATAAAGTTGTAACAATAACTATCCAAAGCTCCTTCTTTTGACTAGTTAAAGAACAATTTGAGACGATACTTAATTACAGTATAAGACATTCTTCACAACATTTCTCTAAAAGCTTATTTGATGAAGTAAAGTTTCGTTGACTTTATGTCTAACATAAGAGGTCAATTTATTTGAGGGTTGAATAGTTTTGATCGTTTTTACTTTTACTTGTGGTAGCAGGAGAGAGCTGCACAAAAACAGTCCGTCTCTTCATTTAATTCAGCTTTGAGCAGTGATGTTTGAATATGTTGAGCACTCAAAGCCGGTTTCCAACCTGAAAGTTCTTCACTTCACAAATCCATAAATACTGTTTTAATCAAAAATTCATAATGTGTTTGTTCCTCAGCCAAAGACTCTGAAGCCGAAGGCCGTGCTCTTCAGGCAGAAGTACATGACCTCTGTTCTGGCAGTGAGACACAAGGCCTGGGTGGTGTTCTTCATCGGGACAGGAGATGGGCAGCTCATTAAGGTGTGTGTAACAAGTTGAGTGATTTGCATTCTATTCATTATTGGAAAAGAAAGGTCATAACAGATTATACTCTTCAATAGCTCAAAAGCCTCCTGGAGTCTGCAAAATAATGTCGAACTCTTGCTTGAGAACGACCAGCTTAATGTCACCGCACTAGCTTCCTGTCACCGCACCAGCTTCCTGTCACGTCACCGCAAATCTTCACAATCATCACACCATCAATCGCTCTTCCTTCCATCACTTAGATAAAATCATTGAAGTGCTGCAGGGCCTCTTTCAACACACATGATTAAAGACTTCTATCTATCTATCTGTTTGAGATGAGTAGAATGATCCCCTAAAGATTTTCAGTGCAATTCGAAAAATAATATTATATATATGTATTATATATTTCCAAAGTGTTTATATGATCTCTAAAAATAATAGATTTTATACATTTAAATATAACACTCTAAAGAGCAGGACTTGGTGGAAAAGTCAGTCTATTAGTTTACTTTTTGTTGTAAAAGATGATGCTGTGGAAATCCCCAGTCTGATTATCATTTTTTTTATGTCAAAGATTATATATGTTTCACTTTAACGCTAGTTGTGATAGTGGGTTACCAAGAAAAAACAGCATCATGTTCTCATAGGCAGAAATTATTTAAATGGTGGAAAAATCAAACCAGTTTTTACAGCTTGATTGCATTGGCTGGTATTGTTACTGGTATTTTGATCTTCCCTTCTTTCCAGTTCAGCTTTGACTCACACCAAAACACAGCAGCTCAGTCTGAAACTAAACAAAGCTACGTTCTTGTTGTCAGCTCGCTGTGGACAAGAACTACCACCCCACCTGTCCCAGGGTGCTCTACTGGGCCAACGACGACCGCCAAGTGTTTCCCAAAATGCTTCTGGATCAAGTGGATCTTAAACATGTGTACATGCCATTACAAAACCAGGTAGGTGCATTGCACATGCGTCATGTGTAGGGCTGTGGGGAACACTGAGAGATTATGAATACTTAAAATTGTTCTGATGTTTTCATTACCACAATGTGCTGTCTTTTAAAGTGTTGCTATGTTTGTGTTTTGTTCTAGATGAAGCGCGTACCCGTGTCTGATTGCAGCACATACACAAACGTGCAGGACTGTTGGTCTGCACAGGATCCATACTGCGTCTGGTGCAGCTCTAAAAACAGGTCGGGGAAACATCATCTGCAGTTGACACCTTTAAATGATCATAAACTCGGTTAAAACATTTGTTTCTCTTCCTAGTTGCACATTTGAAGATGACTGCCAAGATTCAGACTGGATATCCATTCCTGATGATTTTCAACCGAAAATGGTTTCCTACAGAGTAGCAAAGGACGGCTCTGGACAGGTACAGATCACATGCAAGCTTTGAACTGTACTCGGTTGTGACTGTCACATGTTTCTCCTTTAAACACTCTTATCCTCCTTTTCTCAGATCACACTAAACATCCAGACACACCTCACTGTGGGCCAGGAGGCTCGGGCTAACTTCGTCTGTCAATTCTCCATAAGTTCCAGTGAGCTTTGTAGCACAAAAAGCCCTCCTCCACAGTTCCCACAATGCACCTGCATCCTTTCAAAAAGCACACTTCCTGCTGAAGGTCAGTGAGTAATGGATATAATATCAATCCAGTGAATGAAATACCTGGTGATCAATGACTTTCACACTGTCACAAGAGTCTTTGTTAAATGAAAAAGTGAAGATGTTATATATTGTTACATCACATAAAACATGTGTTCCTGAATATTATGACCAAGACTCTGACATTCACTCTACTATTTTCACCTAACAGGCCTGCCTGTCACAGTTAAGTTTAGACTTGGGACGACACTGTTGAGGGAACAACTGAAGCTGTTCAACTGCTCTGAGATCAGTGGACCGCCAACTTCTGTCCTGTAAGTACATAGTCAGTCAGATGCATCACTGATGAAATGATCAGGTCTCAGGTATCGAAAAAGAAAATTAACTTTGTCTTTTCACAACTGTCCAAATTCTGCAAGGCTGCAAGGCAAAAGTATGAGAATGAAAATGCAGAAAACGGAACCACCGGTCAGCTTACCCCCCCCCCCCTGGATCGTACTGCTGAGCCTCATACTTTAAATATGTCTGGCAGTGGTCATGTTTTATCATCAGGAAACATGATGCAGTATTACTATCATGTGATCTTTGTGTCATTGTGATTCAAGTTTTATCAACAACATGTGATGACATTTGTTTTCTCTTCAGGTGTCGGCAGTGTATCGAGGCTGGATGTGGCTGGAGCAAAAGCGGCTGTTCCTGGGCAGATGGAGGAGTGAAGGATGTAATTATGCATGTTTTTATGTATTTATCTAACACACAGTAGGCTTTTCCAGAACTCATACATGTTTCCTAGTGCTACATTTGAACACAAATGCCTCAACACCACATTAATTTTGAGCCGTTTGTAAGATTGAAGACTATGACTGTATATAATTCTATTTGTTGTTACTAATTAAGAAGAATTATTTTAACTCTTTCAAAACATATTTAACAAGAATGTTAACTTCATGTTGGCTACATTTAGCAACTACCAGATAAGTTAACAGGAAATGAGTTGAGTACCTTTACTGTGTGTCATGTGAACCTGCTTCATTTCTTCCCCTCACTTCCTCCTGCAGGACGTTTGCCAATTGATGGAGTCAGGGATGAACTTTTTTGTAAGTCTGAACCTCAATTCTCTCACATTCTTCCTCTGATGCTCACCTCCTTTACATTCAGTAGAGATTAAAACATCAGTACAGGGTGACATGCATTAAAACTGATTATCTTTGTGTGTTTTACTGTCAGAAACCGGAGATCTCCTCCATCACTCCCAGCGTCGTGTCTTTCTACGGCAGAAACCATGCAGTGTTGTCGGGTTACAACCTCAGTGACGTGACCAGAGTGAGGATCCAGGCGGACATGGACTGCACTCCACACGAGTGAGTCAGTTTATGAGCGGCTAAAATTACGCTTACACTAGAAATTACAATTTAAAGATAGCAATTATTACCTCACAGGTAAATTCCACCCATTAGCCAAGTTGACTGTTAATTCAATACTTATTAGTGACTGTCTAATCAATACTTTATGTCTAACTGGACTTTTTAATGTATAATATGGCTCTACTCCACAGACACAATAGAGGAGATGTTGTTTGATGTTTTTAAGTACTTCTACTTCGATGAGGCTTACGTCATGGTTCAAACATGCTTATTATAAACTTCAGTTTTGTTTTTGCAGCAAGTCAGAAACCTTTTGGTTGTCAATGGTGCTGCTGCTGATACGTCAGATGCCCAGTTTTTAGATTTAGAGTGGCATTTCCCTTTTTAAGTATAAACTTGTGCACCTTGTGCTTGTCAGCACTGTTGCTCAGACATTTTAGTATCCGAGCATCAACTTGAAACTAAAGCTGAGTGTGCTTCTGCTTTAGGGATTGATGATCTTAAGCTATTTCTTGATTGTGTTTTTATCTTTCTGTTATAAAACACCTTTTCAGGAAGTTAAGAGAGATGGTTACTCATGTTCTGGCACATTTTGCTGCTCTTCCTTTGGCTGTATATAAGTATTCTGCATAATATTGTTAATATGTTGTCAAAGTCTTGATCTCAGTGAGGCTAACTGGTTTCCTCTCTCAGGTCTCCTGTATGGAACCACACTGGTGTGAAACTAACGTTCCACATTCCCAGTGCCAATACTAAAGGCACGGTCAACGCATGTGTTCTCCTCCCAGACGGTAGTTGCCATGGCAATGCTAAAATCATCTACCAGTCATCCCCGTCCTGCACCAACATTGTACCAAGGAGCAGCTGGATCAGGTATGACCGGATTTGTTGGAATTTCTATATAGCCAACACAAACACTCTTAAAGCTTTTCTGTGGATGTGTAAATATCCACATATATATGTATATATATATATATATATATATATATATACATATATATTAGTGCTGGGCACGTTAACGCGTTATTATCGCGTTAACGCATTAATTAATTAATGCCGACAATTATGTTATCGCGCATTAACGCAATTTTTTAATTTATTTTTTATTTTGAAAGTCCGTTGCTCACTGGCAGCGGTGGAGGAAGTCTTCAGACTACGTTGATGCAGCGTGTGGGAGAAGTATAGATAAACAAAAGCAAGACAAGCTAACAGATGCTACAGAGAAGTGGATACAAACTGCAGCCGGTTAGTGTTGTGGAAGATGTCGGTCTGAGGAACGTTCTCAAGGTGCGTTCGCGTCGCGTCTGGTGTGAACGCACCTTCGAATGAGCTAAGAAAGTTAGCGGAAAGATTAACGTGAGACAACATCCGGTTCTTCAGACGAACATCCGGTTTTCAAATTAATTATATTCACATTAAGTATAAAACATGCTACCTGCATCTTGTGAGTTAAAGGGAAAATACACCTAAATTGTGCGTAAAGTGTCTATTCTTTGATCGCTGGGTAACCATCATCACCTCGGAGTTACAGCATTATATTGATGAACAGTAGAGCTGCATTCACATGCTCTGACATTTTTGATGAAACGTGCTGAAACATTTTATTCATGTTGCACAGCAGTGGAACGTTTCACATAAAGTCAGCACACTGAGCACAGACAGTGCAAGAAATATGATCGCTACTGTGTAAAGGGAATACTGCTGTTAAAAAGAACATTATTTGCTTTAATAAGTGTTTGCAAACCAAATGTTATTGCACTTTTGTTCATTTTGCAGTACTTTTAAAATAAAAGTGCGCAATACACTACTTTTGAATTAATTATTGAACTTTGCCATAACAATGCGATTAATCGCAAAAAATCCATGCGATTAATGGCGATTAAAAATTGTAATCGTTGCCTAGCACTAATATATATATATATATACATGTATACATACACAAAATATGTTTAACATGTTTATCGTGGTTACTGCTTTCTTTCTTACCCACACGGGTTGATAGGAAATGTGGTCTTCATTTTTTTTTTTAAGAAGAAGAAAACACATTGTGGTCTACACCATGGTTATTATAACTAATTTGACTACTTAATTTTATACTTTGGCAATTCCAAATGCTCTAGACAGCACTGTCAACAAATCTATCAGAAAGGGCAGTGAAAACTTTAGTTTGCTATTTTGGGATCTGCCTCCAGTGCTTTGTCACTAACTTCAATACATTTTGCTCAGACTTATTCTCGGAAACGTTGTTTGTAAGTGAGCAACAGTTGCCGGTCATCTCATCGGGAAAGAACGCCACTTCCCGAAAGCAATGTCTTTCACCATTACACCTCTTCCCTTTTTTTTGTTGCAGCAGCTGAAAGTGCCACTTCTGTCTTTTTACATGGTTGCTTATTAAGGTTCAAAAACAATTGATGCGCACATGTCCAGAACACACACATAAAAAAGCATTATGGCATTATTATTATCACCATATAGAAGAACAGAGTTATCATTTCACCACCCAGTCAAAGTGATAACATTACAGTTTTCAGTATGGTGGTTTGTCATTTATACCCACCACTCAGCATGCACAGCTTTCAATCTGCTCCCTTCAAATTCTTGAAGGAACTAGTGTATTAAACAGCAACGTGTTTTGGTTTTGCCCTGCTAGCTGCAGGGCTTATGAACGACAATATTGGTTCCAGAGCAGAATATCTCAACAATTGAGTGGCCGAGACATTCTTCCTGGATATTCAACATAAGTTCAATGTCTACTTTAAATTTCATGTTGAAAGTCAATGGCTGATTTTTATCAAATTTGTAGTTGATCTTTATGATCCACTGAGAACACATTCTAGATTTCCCAGATTTTCCTCTATGTAAGCTACACTTTTGTAATTTGATCTTAAATTGTTTTTTTTTTTCCAATCACATAGTAGGGTGTAGTGAACACTGAAGCTTCCAGGAGCCACAATAAGAGATTTAAACGTATGTTCTCATACGTAGGTAACCCTTATATAACAGTGGTAGCCACAGATGTCTTTTTACCATCATTTCAGGCTATCGTGGTAAGAAAATGCCTTCTCTGGTTTAGAGCGCTGCAGAAATTAGAAAACTAATGACTTGGCATTGGCCTGTCGACTTATTGGCCTACAAAGATACGTCATCCCTGGAGCACAATCGAACGTCGTCTTCTCTGATTGGCTGCTGCTCTGTTTCTGATAGTGGGAAGAGGAAGATCACACTCACGGGATCCCACCTGGACTTTGTGGAAGGGATCGTGCACAACCACGTCCTGCAGGAGGTCAGACCTCCCCGAAACAGAAACGATCAGGTAGCCCAATTATAGTGTATTAGACGCCATTTTACGTTATCACATGTAACCTTTTGCATTATGTCATATGTCACATCATGCTATGACGTGTCCTTTTGTTATGCTGCAGCATGTCATGTCACATTGTTTCATTGTATTATGCTGTTTAATTGTCATGTCACATTACTTTGCTTACCGTGTTACCATCACCATGTCATGATATGCCATAAACAGATTGTTATGTTATACTCGGTGTTCTTTTCATTCTCTGCAGAATCTCACCTATGACACACCTGCAGCTGACAAAAAGGTTTCAAGCAGCACTTTGTTTCTGAAAGTAGCTAATGAAACCTTGGCCTGCTCCATAACGATGAACTACTATCCAGACCCCGAGTTCACTAGCTTCACATCCACAAGGGCAGGGGACGGTGTCCACATCACCTTACTGGTAATGCATATTTTTTAATACACGTGCACAAATTTAAGAAAATGAATACATAAAAGGTAGGGGTGTAACGATACGCGTATTCGTATTGAACCGTTCGGTACGAGGCTCACGGTTCGGTACGCATGACGAACCGAACGAACCGTTCATACGTTTTTTTTTTTTTTTTTTTTTTTTTTTTTTTTTTTTTTTTTAAGGGGGCGACCGTGGCTCCCTGGGTTAAGAGGGTTGTCTGGTAACCGCAAGGTCGAAGGTTCAATCCTTGACTGGGCCGTGTCATGTGTCGAAGTGTCCCTGAGCAAGACACTGTACCCCTAGCTCCCCGGGCGCCTGTCATTGGCAGCCCACTGCTCCCTATATACAGGGATGGGTCAAATGCAGAGAAAAATGTCCCCCATAAAGGGATAAATATAGTGTATATTTTTTGTTTTTTTGTTTTTTTTTAGTGCATTTGGAAATGCAGAAGCTTAAATTGTGGGATATATTATGTTTTCGGTGGAGCCACTGTTCTCAAACTGGCAACACACATGACGTAACGGACAGCGTGCTCTCTGACACGCCCACCACCAAAGAAACACTTCCTACTCCAGTCGGGCACTTTGCGCTGTGAGACACGCTACACGAAGCTAACGTTAGCTCGGTGCAACATGGCTAGTAATAGACCAGAAATAAAAGATCCTCCAACGGCCTACAGGTCTGGTGTTTGGAGCCACTTTGGTTTCTCTGTGAACTATGAGGGCGATGGTGAGAGAGTGGTGGATAAAAAAACAACACGATCAACAAGCGATCACCACGGTGGTTGGTACATTTATAGCCGCGGACATGAGACCCGACTCTGTAGTGTAAAACACTTTATGAACCTGCTGAATGTTATTGGGCCCCGTTGCACTACTCCTTCACGAGCCCATTTCAGCCAAACCGTAATTTCCGCTTTGTACAAGAAAACTACTACATTAACGTTACATTTTTTAAGGAGCAGTTTTTGTTTTTTATGCTCATGTGTTGCTAAGAAGACACCCCAGAAGATGGGTCACTCAGGTATAGATCCATCATTGTTCAAAGTCAAAGAATAGCTTTATGATGTTAGTTTTAATGAATAAATATATTTTAAAATCAAGTACGTTTCTGTGGCATTTATAGTTTTCTACTGTATTGAAAACGTACCGAAACGTACCGAACCGTGGCTCCACTGTACCGTACCGAACCGAACCGTGACTTTTGTGAACCGTTACACCCCTAATAAAAGGGCAGAATCTGTCTCTGTTGTCATTTCAGAAAAAGGCAGACAAACTGGAGATGACCCCAGCAGAGTTGTCAGTGTTGGGTGTTAAGGAAGGAAACCAATACCCCTGTGTCATGGAAGCCAAAGAAACCAATAATGAGATGGACTTTTTCATCTGTGTGATTCAAAGCTCAAAGACACTCAACGCTGAATTTCAGCAGTTAAAAGTAATTTTTTTCATTCAGACTGCACCAATTTTGACAGTACTTTTCAGAAATACAACCTAAACTTTATTGTGATTGTAGACAGGACATTGGTGGGTCATAGCACCAGATTACAGCATATGACAGCAAGATATTAGTTTTCATGCAATGGCTTTCAAATTTTGATCTTTACTTGAAAGTACTAATCATACACAAAGTAAATACATTTTTGACTCGCTTCTCTGGTCAGACGTCCCACTTTAAAATTCCTATTAAACAGCGGTGCCGTTATTGTTTTCCAGGTAACTTACGGTGACAAGACGGTAACACTTCATCAGTTCAAAGATGGGCCTCCATCTTCATTACATCGGGTCCCTCTGACACTGTGTATTCTGCTGATACCTTGTATTATTCTTGGTAAGTACACTAAGTATGCTTGACTCATGAAGTGATTTATACTGTGATATATATGATGAAGTCTGCGTCTGCGATCAGTTCAATGCCGGCTGTTTATGTGAAAACTTCACAGTTTTACCTTTAGATTCTATATATTCTTACACACATACATTTAGGTAGCTGGAGTGCCGACCAACCAACAAACTGTGAAACCAGTCAGCCCAGTCAGTTTTTTGTGGGCTGCCTTCATCAGAAAACATGTGATTCAACAAGCCATTCAGATTTGGCTCCCATTCCTGTGTCACATGCAAACTCATTAGAATATAACGCCCTCCCACCGCTATCTGAGTATCTCCCCCCACGGCTTGAGAACTATCTTTGCAATAGTGCGCCATATTTTTCTTGCAAGCCGATCAGAACAGACTGTACTCTTTAGGGAGGTGGGCTCGAACATTACAGCATGTAAACATGTTCGACCTGAAAGCGAGCATGATATGCGTCCTTTAAAGGCTGTTTTTCTACCGCTTTCAATGGCATCTAAGAATCCCTTCGTGGTAAAAATACAAACTGAGAAGCGTTTCCACCCTGAATGCGACAGGTGTAGTACTGGAGGGCCTAGGGGCTGAGGCAGACAGTCAGCCGACAAGGGTTGGAAGAACAATAGTAGGCCTGCAACAGGATATAGATCTCACAAAATGTTGATTATCAATTCAAAATATCCTCTATTGGCAGCTTCAAAACAAAATCCCAAAAGGCGTTAGTCTTAACAACCTTTTAGACATAAGACCTTTTTCTCTTTCCGTTGTGATTTTATGAATGAAATGCTATTTGTCTGTGTGTTTGGTTTATATCAGTACCTGTTTGTCTTTCAGCGTTGGTGATGATCTGTCGATGGAAAAAGAGGCTCACTGCTGAGATGAACACGCTCTGATCATTACGTCAAACCCGGTGAACTTGCAACTCCATTATCAAGATGGACATCTTATGTCAATTTTGTATTCCTCCTTGATAGACATTTTCTCCATGATTAACATGGAGTAAAGTTCACTCTGGGTCATATGAATTTAATCTTAACCATACACTGAATGAAAGAGGGCTTCCTGCAGTCTTTAATATTTGGCTTTTACAGTCTTGCAACCACTTTTAATATTGTTTAATTCAAGTTTAGATGGAGACCATTTGAAGAATTCAAATGTGTCCTGGAATAGAAACCAAGGTTCAGAGACTTGTGATTTGTGTGATTAAAATGACTTTTTGTATAATACAGACTGGACACTGGGGAAATTGCAATCAAATGATCCTTTTTTTAAATGTTCATCACATTTAGTTATTGTCAAGTGCTCCTGTTTGTTTTCTTTTACCTAAAAGCTTCTCTTAAAAATAAATATTAATCATATTTAGTTCTGTGTGTTTGGTTTTCTTTTTCTTTAATTTAAGATCTTTACTTCCGAGTTCGGACAAGGTTGTATCACACAAAGAAAAAGATGAATATGGACAACAGCTCTTTGATGTGTGTTTGACACAATATTAGTTAAATAGTTGAATTGAAGAGTTGAGAAACGGCTTTAACTTTTTCACCATAAAATGCTACAGAACTCACTCCAAGAGAAGAATAAAAAACAATATGAATATGCAGCCAGAACTCGATAGAAAACAAACTGTTACACTGATTTAATGCAGCTTCATCTAAATCCCCGCCATATTTAAAATGTTTAACTATTCCTCTAAGTTAACCCTGTGTATACAGTAAACGGTGAAATAAAGACTGCGTCACGTGACCCGGTCAGAGATCAGAGGATGTCGATAGGTTTTCTAAATGAAGCCTAAATATGAATGGAAAACGGAATAACAAACTGCAAAAGAAAATATCTAGACACAACTACATGACAACAAGTACATTCTCATTTACTTGTACATACTTTAACCACAGGAAGTCACAAACTGCACCAAGTAGCTGACAACAGGAACCAGTTCAACCACAAGAGGGCAGCCTACAGCAGGCTTTCTGTAATTATGTCAATTGAAAAATATATTTTCTACATAATTTTACTCATTTTAGGTTTTTAAGTTCGTTTAAAAAAAGTGATCCTGTGTTTTATGTTTTATCATCAGTGTTAATGAGCTAGTAAAGTAACATTGAAGTGCTAGAAGCCTAGCTTACATGCCATAGCTAGTCTATATTGTGATTATAAAGCTATATAATGTGTTTACAATGAAAAGCAAATACATACACCACACTTACACAAAAATACAATGTTAAGGTTTATGTGAGAAAAACATTAAATACACATAAATCTATTGCTGAATATATTTTATTAAGTCACATCTGTCTGGCATTGTCAATGTAAAACTACATGATCTCAGAAAATAGTGTCATATCTATTTGCATTGACTTGTTGAGTCAGTGACATTCAACAACTAGATTAGAAGAACAACCTTCCCAAAGCTGACACTAGATGTCATATTAGCTGTACTGTATCTGACTCTTAATCATAATGTAGCCTGTTGTGACTCTTTGCTAAACTTGTAGAGGATCGAGGAACATCAAAGACGCAATGCAAATGATTCACGTGATCTTTAATGGACTCATTTTAGCGACTACATTCATATGAGGATTGATTATTGAGCGGGCCAATCAGACCTCTCTGCTGCCTTATTCAGAATGTGTTTATCATGTGAAGTGTTTTCATCAGACGCGTTCTCAGCTGGAGGCTATCACCGTCTGATCAGACTAACGTACACTTTGTTTTAAAACTTGGTCAAAACAAAAAGGGACAAACTCAGATGAGCGTAAAACATTAAAGTCGCACAAATTATTATGTGCGTTAGTTTTCGGTTTTGCTGGACGCGCGCGCTCCCTCCCACTTTCAGCACTTCTCTTTTCAGCAGGACCACGCGCGACTCCAGTGACACTGTGGAGGAGAGCAGAGTGCCATGAAGACCGTCAGCGTGTGAGTGTTGTGCTGCCGGAAGATGCTGCTGCTGCTGCTGCCCGGTCTGCTGTTCATTCTCTGGGGAGAACCAGCTCGGTGCCTGGAGGAGAACGGAGGCTTCACTTTTGATGGAGACATCCGCCACTTCGCCGTGGCCGCCAACACGGTTTACGTCGCTACGGAGGAGAGGCTGTACCAGCTGAGCCACGACCTGACTCTGGTCCAGAGTCTGAGTCAGAGAGGGATCTTGACGGAGGGCGACGATGCGCACTTTTCCCGAGTTGCCGAGACACCCAAGCGGAACGCAACTTTCAGCGTCAACATATTGTTGCCGTTTGTTGAGAATGACACGCTGATCAGCTGCGGCGTGATCGAGTGCGGCTACTGCGAAGTGCTGGACCTGAAGAACATTTCTAATGTGCTGTACGGGGAGCACATCCTGGTGGGATCCCCGTGGACAAGCAGCGCGTCCGTCGGCTTCCTGGTGGATGTGGAGCAGACAAGGACCGAGACCTACATTCTGACTGCCGATCAGCAATATAAGCCGCAATATGAGCACGCAAAGAAAAGCTGCTCCTTGGTACGAGAAGCAGTGCACCTTCTTAATACGAAACACCATCAGAAAGGATCTATATTTTCTTTGAGTGGCGGCGATGCTACCCCTTCAATCCAACGATGCAAACGCAGTGCTGAGTTTGTGGATGGATTTCAGATCAATTCAATCATTTATCTTTTCTCCAACCTGCCCTCAAGTGACGAGAACAACAAAGTCCGTCTCATTTGGCTCGAGAGTAAAACAAACAAAAAGGTGACTCTCGAGTCTCTGCGGGGCGCGACCCTTCGTGTCTCTGATGGTGATGGGGGTGAAGGCAGCAAGCTCCTCGCCTCCGCGGTGATCCCGGGCGGGCCGCCGGTGCTGTGGAGCGGCGTGTTCAGTGTGGACGGAGGACAAACCAACACCGAGCTGGTACTGTTTGACATCAGTCCGGATCTCAGCGGAGTCCCCGATACAGATCCAGACTTTGTCAATGTCTGTCCTCTTATCGCAGCACCGACGGTGGGTGGTTTTATTATAGATAAACGTTTTGTAGTGATCGGGTGTTGTTTCCACTAAAGTTACAAAATTAGAATCACGGGCTCATTTTACGCACTGACAAAGTCTTCCACTCTACGTGAAAACCAATGTCCATATGGGTAACGATCATAAAGACATACCATGCTGCTACTACTAATACTATGAATGTGTATATTTCATATTATAAGCACAGTTTACAAAGTGCTTTAAGAGTGAAATGAATGAGCAACGTTCTAAGAAGCTAGAAAAATAATGCAAGGAAACTTATTTTAAAATAAATAATTTGGGACTTAATTACTTTACTAATTCACATGATTTAAGTTTTTCCCCATAGATGTTTCCATGTAAATTAACACAGAAATAAGGTTAAAGTTATTTCAAAGTGCAATCTTGTCTGCTGGTGTAAGCATATTTGAGGAGGGAACTAGGTTTTGCTCACTGAATTGTCTTATTAAATGAGAAGTTGGTTTATGAGGCTCTTATGGAGTTGATTGCTATAGAGATGGTGACAAAATAATCAAAATGTCACTTACTGTCACTGAACACTCACATGGATATTCATTCCAGAGCAGACGAGGTGTAGGCTAAGTACAGCATAACTCACTGAATCCAGGGAGGGTTTTATGCTAATGCCTATGCCAAAGCTTTCCTGTTGCGGCTCACATTCAAAGGCACAATGAAATGACAAACAAAAAATATGAATGTACATGATTTATTATCAGTCACAATCACTTGATGAACCATAAATACCTGTTGGATCCTAATCTAATCATCGGTGTGTTTGTTCCTCAGCCAAAGACTCTGAAGCCGAAGGACGTGCTCTTCAGGCAGAAGTACATGACCTCTGTTCTGGCAGTGAGACACAAGGCCTGGGTGGTGTTCTTCATCGGGACAGGAGATGGGCAGCTCATTAAGGTGTGTGGAAATACTTATTTAGAATTAGTACTTACGCATGCATGCATCAGATGCTCTCAAATGTGTTCGTTTAGTTAACTACTATCTATACATTAATGTCACTGATGTTTATTTAATGAGAGGAAGGAGGGCGATGCTCTATAGGACGACAGACGCTCTAAAATGTTTCCATTACAACTTTCAATCATAACGTGATTGAAGTTGACAAATTCATATTTCAGTCTTCTTCTTAGTGGGGCCTGAAAAATAATGTCCAATTTCTTGCATTATTTTTGGTTAATTCTGACCAGCTTCCCGTCACCCCCGTCTTTGTCTCTTCTTCATCACATCATCCTCTGTCTTCTTTCCATCTTCTGAAAACAAATGAAATTGTGCAGAGAGTCTTTACACACGCTCATTCACATGATTCAATAATTAAACAGGAAGCACTCCACAGTAACCCTCTGCTCGACACAATGGGCTCTTTCATGCCGAGTTTACTTTCTAAAGTTTTCATAAAACCCCTAAGTGCATTTCTCCCAGCTAGGCAGCTGAGGCCTAACAGAGAAGAATGGTTTTATTATTGACTCGCTAGCATATGTAATGCATCGGGGAAGACACCCGACAGGTAGTGGGGGGAAAAAAGGCGATGCAGAAAGTGTCGACCGGTTGTTGCCTTTTTGTTTTGCTAAAGACGATAGTGTGATGATATGTGTGAGGTGTAGACCTATAAATAACTAGAACAAACATAGAAACCCTATGCCACCTTTTGGTTGTGAACTATTAACAGGGTGTGGTCAAATATCAGACACACCGAATTCTGTTTGTTCAGCAATATTTGTTTCTATTCATTATTCAGATTTTCTTAAATTACGCACAAGTATACTCTTTCAACGTAAAATTTACAAAAACAAGAGCTTCTTATAATCATCGTCTTGCTCAGTATATTGCGGTTCATCTTGCCGTGAGACAGATACACAGTATGTTTCCAACAGGTGAACAGAAGCCGTTATCTGTGCTCTCGCCAAAGCCACCAGACTCCTTTGGGAAAAACACTCCTGTGATCTGCGAGGAGAAATTCGTTTTTTTTCAATAGAGTCTGGTGACTTTGGCAAAGAGTATAGACCGATACAACGGCTTCAGTTCCACATCGGAAAATGCTGTGTCACGGCAAGGTAAAGCAGCGAAAATATTGTAAATACAATCTACACTTACACTGATAGAATTTATTAAAGGCGGACCTTTCTTTTCGGTGGCTTAATACGTTTTACTGCTCCCCCGGTCCACAGCAGTACATAGCTTTGCTCTTTACTGGTACTTCTGCCTGCTTCTCCAAACTTGGGGCATTGACCGTCATCTATACTGTAGGTAATACGCCGACTATGTGCCTCATACAACCCCACTTCAAAACACCTGAACTATCCCTTTAAATATTTGTCAGTCAGCAATTGCCAACAGGTGTGCAGACAGAACAGGCAAACAGATCGAGGGGGAGTCAGAGAAAGGAGGGCAGGCACCGAGGCAAGGTGCAAGTCAAACAAACGGGTAACTGGCATCAAACTCAAGCAGGTTAAAAAAAAAAAATAGCCGCACATCTACAGCAGCATGGCAAAGAAGGCTGACTGAAAAGCTGCCCTCCATATGCACCGAGAGTGATTGAGGAAATTAGGTCCAGCTGTGCAGACAGGTGTGTGGCCAGGTGATTGCCAGAGGAGGGAAACTCCCTATAGGGGTAAGTGAAGCCTGACAGAACCTGAAAAACTCCAGCATATACACTGGTGAGTCTGAGTCTGAGGCTGAAGAGGGAGACGCCATGACATTTCTGCTTAAACATGAACGCTGGGCAGCACAAAATATAGTTGAATCACATCCTGTGTGCCGGTAAAGAAACCGGAACCACAGACTCACCAGGAAATGCAACTAATCCTCTACTGAATCGCCACAGCCATCGCTTGCAGCAGCAAGCACTTCACTCTACTTCCGCCACTGACAGTAACGAGTCAAATCTTCATTCGCAGTCACTTGTAAAGGCAAAGTGCAGCAGCAGATTTAAACATTTTTATATATATTTTTTTTTTTTTTTTTTTTTTAGCTAGTTAAGAGTCATTCATGCTAATGTTTTTGGCAGATTGTATCTATAGTTGTGCTATTTGTAGATAATTAAATGAATTTCCTACTATGACAAGCCAAAAGGTCTGCTGTGAAAAAAGGCACATTGAGAGAGCCAAATAATCATTTTTGCTGGCTAATTAAGCCTAAACCTTTAATGGATCAAAACAACTAGTTTCCTTTTATATTTTGACCCGGGTAGTACCCTCTCTCCAGCTGTTTGCCTGTTGGCTAACTTCATGCGCAAAATACATTTTTTAATCCGTTCATTAAACCATAACCGTTTGGAATTTACCAGCAGAGTAGCTCAGTCTGAAACCTAACAAAGCTACGTTCTTGTTGTCAGCTCGCTGTGGACAAGAACTACCACCCCACCTGTCCCAGGGTGCTCTACAGGGCCAACGACGACCGCCAAGTGTTTCCCAAAATGCTTCTGGATCAAGTGGATCTTAAACATGTGTACATGCCATTACAAAACCAGGTAGGTGCATTGCACATGCGTCATGTGTTGGGCTGTGGTGAACACTGAGAGATTATGAATACTTAAAAATGTTCTGATGTTTTCATTACCACAATGTGCTGTCTTTTAAAGTGTTGCTATGTTTGTGTTTTGTTCTAGATGAAGCGCGTACCCGTGTCTGATTGCAGCACATACACAAACGTGCAGGACTGTTGGTCTGCACAGGATCCATACTGCGTCTGGTGCGGCTCTAAAAACAGGTCGGGGAAACATCATCTGCAGTTGACACCTTTAAATGATCATAAACTCGGTTAAAACATTTTGTTTCTCTTCCTAGTTGCACATTTGAAGATGACTGCCAAGATTCAGACTGGATATCCATTCCTGATGATTTTCAACCGAAAATGGTTTCCTACAGAGTAGCAAAGGACGGCTCTGGACAGGTACAGATCACATGCAAGCTTTGAACTGTACTCGGTTGTGACTGTCGCATGTTTCTCCTTTAAACACTCTTATCCTCCTTTTCTCAGATCACACTAAACGTCCAGACACACCTCACTGTGGGCCAGGAGGCTCGGGCTAACTTCGTCTGTCAATTCTCCATAAGTTCCAGTGAGCTTTGTAGCACAAAAAGCCCTCCTCCACAGTTCCCACAATGCACCTGCATCCTTTCAAAAAGCACACTTCCTGCTGAAGGTCAGTGAGTAATGGATATAATATCAATCCAGTGAATGAAATACCTGGTGATCAATGACTTTCACACTGTCACAAGAGTCTTTGTTAAATGAAAAAGTGAAGATGTTATATATTGTTACATCACATAAAACATGTGTTCCTGAATATTATGACCAAGACTCTGACATTCACTCTACTATTTTCACCTAACAGGCCTGCCTGTCACAGTTAAGTTTAGACTTGGGACGACACTGTTGAGGGAACAACTGAAGCTGTTCAACTGCTCTGAGATCAGTGGACCGCCAACTTCTGTCCTGTAAGTACATAGTCAGTCAGATGCATCACTGATGAAATGATCAGGTCTCAGGTATCGAAAAAAGAAATGAACCTCGTCTTTTCACAACTGTCCAAATTCTGTTGGATAAAAGCCATTGTTCTTGCAAAGCCTCATACTTTCATTCCCTCTAAGGTTTATTGAGTACCATTGTGGATCAGTACAAATCAACATTTTAGCTGTTAACTCAACCTCAGGCATCCAGCTGACATAAGACACACACACATGCATACAACTTGAAGCTTCACACACACAAACTCATATTGCGCCATGTGATAATGACCAAAAAGACTCTAGTTGAAAAGTACAAAACAAAAAGCCCAATATATGAAGAAGATGTAATAAAGAAATAAAATAAATATTCAACAAAAGATTTAAGAAAGTAATAATGGAGTAACTGAGTCATTTTCAAGTTTCCAACAGAACATTAAGTCCCCAATCCAGTGTGAATGAGAGGTAGGGGCAGCATAACTCCAATTGAATAGCTTGTAGAGTCATTAAGGAGGTGAAGGCTTGCATCCCCTGTTTGGTTTTGGGCAAAATGGATTATTGTCAGGGGAAGGGAGTGTATTTTGTTCAGGCAAATGCCATCTGAAAAATTTTAATCAGTCCTTTTCCTATATTTAACATTGGTAAATAGCTAATGTTTGAGATGAAAAGCCTAGTAGCAAAGCCTCATTGTGCTACTAACAAGAGATGAAACGAGCTGCTCTGATGTTAAACAATCAAACAGCATGAACAGACTGCAAGGCAAAAGCATGAGAATAAAAAGAGAGAAAAAGACGGAACCAACGGCCAGCTTACTGCTGAGCCTCATACTTTAAATATGGCTGGCAGTGGTCATGTTTTATCATCAGGAAACATGATGCAGTATTACTATCATGTGATCTTTGTGTCATTGTGATTCAAGTTTTATCAACAACATGTGAGAACATTTGTTTTCTCTTCAGGTGTCGGCAGTGTATCGAGGCTGGATGTGACTGGAGCAAAAGCGTCTGTTCCTGGGCAGATGGAGGAGTGAAGGATGTAATTATGCATGTTTTTATGTATTTATCTAACACACAGTAGGCTTTTCCAGAACTCGTACATGTTTCCAAGTGCTACATTTAGAGCCGTTTGAAGACTATGACTGTATATAATTCTATTTGTTGTTACTAGTTAAGAATAATTATTTTAACTCTTTCAAAACATATTTAACAAGAATGTTAACTTCATGTTGGCTACATTTAGCAACTACCAGATAAGTTAACAGGAAATGAGTTGAGTACCTTTACTGTGTGTCATGTGAACCTGCTTCATTTCTTCCCCTCACTTCCTCCTGCAGGACGTTTGCCAATTGATGCAGTCAGGGATGAACTTTTTTGTAAGTCTGAACCTCAATTCTCTCACATTCTTCCTCTGATGCTCACCTCCTTCACATTCAGTGGAGATTAAAACATCAGTACAGGGTGACATGCATTAAAACTGATTATCTTTATGTGTGTTTTACTGTCAGAAACCGGAGATCTCCTCCATCACTCCCAGCGTCGTGTCTTTCTACGGCAGAAACCATGCAGTGTTGTCGGGTTACAACCTCAGTGATGTGACCAGAGTGAGGATCCAGGCGGACATGGACTGCACTCCACACGAGTGAGTCAGTTTATGAGCGGCTAAAATTACGCTTACACTAGAAATTACAATTTGAAGACAGCAATTATTACCTCACAGGTAAATTCCACGCATTAGCCAAGTTGACTGTTAATTCAATACTTATTAGTGACTGTCTAATCAATACTTTATGTCTAACTGGACTTTTTAATGTATAATATGGCTCTGCTCCACAGACACAATCAAGGAGATTTTGTTTGATGTTTTTAAGTACTTCTACTTCGATGAGGCTTACGTCATGGTTCAAACATGCTTATTATAAACTTCAGTTTTGTGTCGCAGCAAGTCAGAAACCTTTTGGTTGTCAATGGTGCTGCTGCTGATACGTCAGATGCCCAGTTTTTAGATTTAGGAAAGCCTCAAAGTCAAAATGAGTGGTATTTCCCTTTTTAAGTATAAACTTGTGCACCTTGTGCTTGTCAGTGCTGTTGCTCAGACATTTTAGAATCCGAGCATCTACTTAAAACTAAAGCTGAGTGTGCTTCTGCTTTAGGGATTGATGATCTTAAGCTATTTCTGGATTGTGTTTTTATCTTTCTGTTATAAAACACCTTTTCAGGGAGTTAAGAGAGATGGTTACTTATGTTCTGGCACATTTTGCTGCTCTTCCTTTGGCTGTATATAAGTATTCTGCATAATATTGTTAATATGTTGTCAAAGTCTTGATCTCAGTGAGGCTAACTGGTTTCCTCTCTCAGGTCTCCTGTATGGAACCACACTGGTGTGAAACTAACGTTCCACATTCCCAGTGCCAATACTAAAGGCACGGTCAACGCATGTGTTCTCCTCCCAGACGGTAGTTGCCATGGCGATGCTAAAATCATCTACCAGTCATCCCCATCCTGCACCAACATTGTACCAAGGAGCAGCTGGATCAGGTATGACCGGATTTGTTGGAATTTGTATATAGCCAACACAAACACTCTTAAAGCTTTTCTGTGGATGTGTAAATATATATATATATATATATATATATGTGGCGGGCCGTGCATTTTATACCTGGGCCTTCACTGCTGTCCTGCAGCTGAAACACAGCTACGGTTATTATTTGTTTTGTGTAAAAATGAAGCCAACACCTATAGATACACTAACTGCAGAGAGTGCGTCTGCTCTGACTGCAGCTGGGACTGCTGCGCGAGGCTTCTGTGAGAGTACCTGCCTGTGTGTGCTTTGGGGCGGCGGAGGGGCTCACGGCAGCACCCGCTGCTCGTTCACGACAGTAACTGTAGAACGGTAGTGCTTTAACGTCAGAGTCAAAACACCAGAAAAGTCGCTAGAGTGGTCGCTAGTAGCTTTTGACAAAAAAAGTCGCCATGAGGGTTTGGAAAGTCGGCAGATTTAGCGAGCAAATTGGCAGCACCGGCTAAATATGTCCCCAGAGCAACATTGGACGTAACAATGGTTCCTATGACATATAAAACCAAAGAAAAATCCATCTTCATAAGTTGTACAAATAATAATATACAAACAAGCATATTAAAGCTACTGCAGATGTAAAAACAAACTCATTTAACTTACCAGAGCTGCTGTTCACGATTTAAAGACAAAGTCCATCCTCCTTTCTTTATTAATAAAGAGTTTAATCTCACGGTTGTTCAGTACATCCGTGCATTTTAGTTCCAGTAAGAAGTCCTTCTCGATTCATGGACGCCAGTGAAGACAGTCGAGCCTCCCCAGTTGTATTTCTTGAATACGTGTTAATGCGTTTGAGGGCTGAAAATGTCCGCTCGACAGAGGCAGCAGATATTGGGATTGTCACCGCTAGGGGTGTAACGATACGCGTATTCGTATTGAACCGTTCGGTACGAGGCTCACGGTTCGGTACGCATGACGAACCGAACGAACCGTTCATACGTTTTTTTTTTTTTTTTTTTTTCTTTTTTTTTTTTTTTTTTTAAGGGGGCGACCGTGGCTCCCTGGGTTAAGAGGGTTGTCTGGTAACCGCAAGGTCGAAGGTTCAATCCTTGACTGGGCCGTGTCATGTGTCGAAGTGTCCCTGAGCAAGACACTGTACCCCTAGCTCCCCGGGCGCCTGTCATTGGCAGCCCACTGCTCCCTATATACAGGGATGGGTCAAATGCAGAGAAAAATGTCCCCCATAAAGGGATAAATATAGTGTATATTTTTTGTTTTTTTGTTTTTTTTTAGTGCATTTGGAAATGCAGAAGCTTAAATTGTGGGATATATTATGTTTTCGGTGGAGCCACTGTTCTCAAACTGGCAACACACATGACGTAACGGACAGCGTGCTCTCTGACACGCCCACCACCAAAGAAACACTTCCTACTCCAGTCGGGCACTTTGCGCTGTGAGACACGCTACACGAAGCTAACGTTAGCTCGGTGCAACATGGCTAGTAATAGACCAGAAATAAAAGATCCTCCAACGGCCTACAGGTCTGGTGTTTGGAGCCACTTTGGTTTCTCTGTGAACTATGAGGGCGATGGTGAGAGAGTGGTGGATAAAAAAACAACACGATCAACAAGCGATCACCACGGTGGTTGGTACATTTATAGCCGCGGACATGAGACCCGACTCTGTAGTGTAAAACACTTTATGAACCTGCTGAATGTTATTGGGCCCCGTTGCACTACTCCTTCACGAGCCCATTTCAGCCAAACCGTAATTTCCGCTTTTTACAAGAAAACTACTACATTAACGTTACATTTTTTAAGGAGCAGTTTTTGTTTTTTATGCTTATGTGTTGCTAAGAAGACACCCCAGAAGATGGGTCACTCAGGTATAGATCCATCATTGTTCAAAGTCAAAGAATAGCTTTATGATGTTAGTTTTAATGAATAAATATATTTTAAAATCAAGTACGTTTCTCTGGCATTTATAGTTTTCTACTGTATTGAAAACGTACCGAAACGTACCGAACCGTGGCTCCACTGTACCGTACCGAACCGAACCGTGACTTTTGTGAACCGTTACACCCCTAGTCACCGCCCAACATGTCAGGCTAGCCGACTGACCAATCACGTATGGCTAGGCCAGCTAGCAGGCTCTGGCACATCAAAGAATACGCCCAACATGTCAAACTAAAGATCTGATTGGTTGAACACTATGACAATCAACAATATCGTCCCCATTCACTTGAACTGCAAAGGGATTCACTTGTGAGTCTGCAGGCCTCGGGCCTCTCTTCTTACCTAGAGACACAGAGATGAAATCTGATTGGATAAAAGCTCTACTTAAAACAAACTGCACTGGAAGCAGAGCAACTGAGGAAGACAGTAGCTGTGCAATGAGAAAATAAGATAATGGGACAAATATTTTTATAAATTATAATACATGTAATGTATTTAAGAAAAAGTATTAAATTATAAAATAGCTATAACTTTGTGATTCTGTTTAGGGCAGCAGAGAAGGCTTTGCAGGCCCTGACGGCCCACCACTGGTGTATACATATACACAATATGTTTATCGTGGTTACTTCTTTCTTTATCAGGCCACACGGGTTGATAGGAAATGAAATGAAAAGAAGTCTTAATTTTTTCTTTTAAGAAGAAGAAAACACATTGTGGTCTACACCATGGTTATTATAACTAATTTGACTACTTCATTTTATACTTTGGCAATTACAAATGCTCTAGACAGCACTGTCAACAAATCTATCAAAAAGGGCAGTGAAAACTTTAGTTTGCTATTTTGGGATCTGCCTCCAGTGCTTTGTCACTAACGTCAATACATTTTGCTCAGACTTATTCTAGGAAACATTGTTAGTAAGTGAGCAACAGTTAACAGTTGCGGGTCATCTCATGGGGAAAGAACGCCACTTCCCGAAAGCAATGTCTTTCACCATTACACCTCTTCCCTTTTTTTTGTTGCAGCAGCTGAAAGTGCCACTTCTGTCTTTTTACATGGTTGCTTATTAAGGTTCAAAAACAATTGATGCGCACATGTCCAGAACACACACATACAAAAAAAAGCATTATGGCATTATTATTATCACCATATAGAAGAACAGAGTTATCATTTCACCACCCAGCCAAAGTGATAACATTACAGTTTTCAGTATGGTCGTTTGTCATTTATACCCACCACTCAGCATGCACAGCTTTCAATCTGCTCCCTTCAAATTCTTGAAGGAACTAGTGTATTAAACAGCAACGTGTTTTGGTTTTGCCCTGCTAGCTGCAGGGCTTATGAACGACAATATTGGTTCCAGAGCAGAATATCTCAACAATTGAGTGGCCGAGACATTCTTCCTGGATATTCAACATAAGTTCAATGTCTACTTTAAATTTCATGTTGAAAGTCAATGGCTGATTTTTATCAAATTTGTAGTTGATCTTTATGATCCACTGAGAACACGTACTAATGTTTTTGAAGACTTCCCAGCTTTTCCTCTATGTAAGCTACACTTTTGTAATTTGATCTTAAATTGTTTGTTTTTTCCAATCACATAGTAGGGTGTAGTGAACACTGAAGCTTCCAGGAGCCACAATAAGAGATTTAAACGTATGTTCTCATACGTAGGTAACCCTTATATAACACTGGTAGCCACAGATGTCTTTTTACCATCATTTCAGGCTATCGTGGTAAGAAAATGCCTTCTCTGGTTTAGAGCGCTGCAGAAATTAGAAAACTAATGACTTGGCATTGGCCTGTCAACTATTATTGGCCTACAAAGATACGTCATCCCTGGAGCACAATCGAACGTCGTCTTCTCTGATTGGCTGCTGCTCTGTTTCTGATAGTGGGAAGAGGAAGATCACACTCACGGGATCCCACCTGGACTTTGTGGAAGGGATCGTGCACAACCACGTCCTGCAGGAGGTCAGACCTCCCCGAAACAGAAACGATCAGGTAGCCCTGTAGACTGTCCCATTGTATTGTCTCACATTAAATATGTCATGTTGCATAATAATTCTTCTGCATTACAGTACATTGTCACATTATATCACAGCATGCCCAATTATAGTGTATTAGACATCATTTTACATTATCATTGTCATGCTATGACGTGTCCTTTTGCTATGCTGCAGCATGTCACGTTACATCATATAATGTAATTTAACATCAACCATTGTCCCATTGTTTCATTGTATTATGCTGTTTAATTGTCATGTCACATTACTTTGCTTACCGGGTTACCATCACCATGTCATGATATGCCATAAACAGATTGTTATGTTATACTCGGTGTTCTTTTCATTCGCTGCAGAATCTCACCTATGACACACCTGCAGCTGACAAAAAGATTTCAAGCAGCACTTTGTTTCTGAAAGTAGCTAATGAAACCTTGGCCTGCTCCATAACGATGAACTACTATCCAGACCCTGAGTTCACTAGCTTCACATCCACAAGGGCAGGGGACGGTGTCCACATCACCTTACAGGTAATGCATATCTTTAACACACATGCACAAATGGATACATAAAAGTTCAAAATTATTTCTGTTATTTCAGAAAAAGGCAGACAAACTGGAGATGACCCCAGCAGAGTTGTCAGTGTTGGGTGTTAAGGAAGGAAACCAATACCCCTGCGTCATGGAAGCCAAAGAAACCGATAATGAGATGGACTTTTTCATCTGTGAGATTCAAAGCTCAAAGACACTCAACGCTGAATTTCAGCAGTTATTGGTAAATCTTTCAGCCACACAACAGTCTAGACAATTCTATAGAGAAATAAAATGTAAATTTTATTGTGATAATAGTTGTGCTACCAAATACACCCAATGTCTTTGGAAGTGCATCGGTTTCTGTGCAATAGTTACTTAAACAAGGTAGTAAACATGCATTTGTGCACTGTAAAATTCCTTTCAAATATAGTGTGATTTTTGCTTTTTTACAGATCATGTATGGTGACAAGACGGTAACACTGAACCGCGGATCTTCATTGCAGCTGTACCTGCTTCTTTTCCTTCTGCTGATACCCTGCATTATTGTTGGTAATAAACACAAAGAATGGTTGAATGACTCATTTTGGTCTACTACAAGCCCCAAAAGCACATACAGGTCAAGACTCATTTCTAATTCAATGAGATAAATTACCTTTGTCTGCTTGGTTTTGTCTTTCAGCAGTGTTGATCGTCTACCGAAGCCAACAGAACAAGCTCACGGCTAAGATGAACAAGCATATGGAAGACCTGGAGCTCGACATCAGGAATGACATTAGACAAGGTCAGTCTTTTGAAGCCACCCCTGTAGCATAATCTACTTCTCTGCTAAACATCCATACACTCCGTAAACCAAAAAGGGCTGCTTCAACCAGAAGGAATGAAGAGCAAGAGACATAAACGTACGAGAGGTCATGAAAGGTCGTCATTTGAGAAACAGCCTCTCCAGCTGTTCCATTGTACTTTTATAACTTAAATAACGATATATTTAACTTCCTTTATCCTTGTACATGCACAATCTATCACATACAGCAGTTTGGAATCATTTTTGAGAGCTAGAACCCTCTCCAAAGCCTCTCGCCGACCCACGGCAGAATGCGCTATAGCGTGTGTGTATTGCACCATTGCTGAGCCTGTGGTTGGTCAATTCCATACTACGACATATCTATACACGTGTTAGGATCTAGCCAATGCAGTGGAGGCAACGTTGTTTTCATTGACGGGATCGTTTTCCGGAAAATTTCATTTCAGAGAGTAATGCCACAGAAGAAGTCCATTTTCACTGGTAAAAATGGATTACGTGCTACTGTTTCGCCAACTTTGATCTCAAAGTGAGTCAAATTCAGAATTATTGTGTGGGATGACTGGCTGTTTATGTCCACTCTTTTGCGGGTAACTTTTGAACCGTTTGCCGGAGAGTAATTCTGAGTGTAGCGATCGATTCAGCGTGGAATTCTAATGCTGGTTAATCGGAGTCCGTATCTCGCCGAGTTATGCCGAAAATAACACGATGTTTCGGGAGGTCTTGTCGTAGGTTCTGGAAGATCGTGTTTTATTGTGTTTTCAGTGTGTAAAATGTTAGACATGGTTCTGTCCATCAGAAGTTCTTCGTTAAGCCGGTATACAGCATCTGTGTATGATTATTATATTTGTTAATGAAAATTGCATTGTTCGGTTCCGCTCGGTCCACTCGAGATGGTTAAACTTTTGGAATTATTAAACTTTTTGCAATTTCTTTTTAATGGGTTTCTATGGAGAACATTTTCAAATCCTCTTCAACTTTCAAATCCTTCTACTTCCTCATACTTTCAGCTACAGACACCATTTTAACTTTAAAATGTTGAAAAAAAACGTAACTTGCTTTTACACTTTTTGAACTGTCCCATTTTAACTTTCATGATTTTTTTCAGTCCTTTTCTGACTTTATAATGGGTGTGTATTGCGCAGTAGAGTGCGTGATGTCATCGCTAGAGTGAAGAGGAGCTTGAGATTCTTGTGAAAAAAAGATTTGTCTTTTGCCACTGACTCCACAATTTTTACTCTTCATGCATAATTTTCGGATGGAAAAGTAGCTAATCTTGTCCTTGTCGTAAAAAATGACTGTGGAATCCCACAGACTTACACATTTGGCACAGTAGCCTTTTAATTGAGAGGAAAACCAACTTTCTGCTCCATAGAGACCAATGTTAAATCTTGCTTCAAGAAAATCTACCACAGAACACGGTACCCCATTTCTAAATCGCCATTGAAGCCACATTTTTTACACTACAGACACAATTTTCACAGGATCTGTTTTTCAAGTCGTCCTTCCTCTCAATTTCCAATATTGGAGCAATAGGAGCTACGGTTATGGGGATTTTCATGATTTGTTTGACAGGTTTTTCATAGTTTTATCTCCATTTAAAGACTGCAGGGACACAGGTGTTCGTGATTGAGGTAATTAGTGATGTTGATAAACACACAGGCCAAATCCCAATGTCCTCCCTTACGGACTCACGGACTTTGAGGCGCGCTCCCGCGAAGTCCGTGAGGGTTTAGGGCTGTCCCACTGTCAAATCGTCAAGTGTTTGAGGGCTCTCTTGCAGACATTTTGAGCCCTTTATGAACCCTTTCCGTAAGTCAGCATGGTATGCTGATTTAGCCTAAGGGAATTACCCACAAATCATTGCAATGTGACATTAAACACGGGGTTACCAGTGGACGCATGAAGACGTAAAAAAAAAGGTAAACAAAGAGGACGGATCACGTGTGTTCAGCCTGGAGTAATACATTTACTCAGAAACATTAAGGGTTAAAGATAGAACAAAAAATAAACATGAAATCAGAAGATATTTATTTATTTATTTATTCATCAAATATTTGATTTTGTCATTGAAGCTGTTTTGAAAAAACGAGTAAATAGATTATATGAAATGACCTCTCATCTTTTGAGGAAAGAGCCTGGAAGACATTCAAATCAGGGAGTACAAAGTATAAAATAAATACACACAATTATACATCATATTTTTTGTCGTTTTCATGGTAACGTGATATGTTGCAGCAAAGTGCTGTCCCATTCCTATTTACACCATTTGAAGCCCTCACAGTCTCTCACACTCAACCACTTACCAGGTGACGTCAATTAAGTCCTTGAGGGTTCAGGGCTTAGGGTTTAGGGGGGACATTGGGATTTGGCCACAGACTCACAGACGCACACGTACATACACTCCTCTCCCTCTATCTCTCTGTGTCTCTCTCTCTCTCTCTCCTCTGTCTCTCTCTCATACAGTCATTCAGGTCTTCAGGTTCAGGTTTTTAGAAACCTGAACCCCCCCGCCCCTCCCCCCCCCACCACCACCCCACACACACACCCCATTTTAAAATAAAAGTCCCACAGAATGAATTCTAACTGAAATGCTTGTGATGAAGCCTGTCATTTAATAACCTGTTTGTGTTTATCTAACATTATGATTCTGTCTCTTCTCCCCCACACCCCATTTCAAAATAAAAGCCCCAGAGACTGAATTCTAACTGAAATGCTTGTGATGAAGCTTGTCATTTAATAACCTCTGTTTACATGTGTCAAACATTATGATTATGTCTCCTCTCCCCCACTCTGTCCCACCCTTTCAAAATAAAAGCCCCACAGAGTGAAATCTAACTGGAATGCTTGTGATTAAGACTGTCATTTAATAACCTCTGTGTGTTTCATACATTCTGTCTCCTCTCCTCCTTTCTCCCCCACCCAGCCCCACCCTTTCAAAATAAAAGCCCCATGGATTAACTGTATTTAAACATTAAGCTCAAAATTAGGCTTTTTTGTTGAAATAATGAATGCTCTTACTAATACTGTGACAACTACTACTACTGCTGCTAATATTTATAGTATTACTACTACTACCACTACTGCTATTACTACTACTGCTATTCATGCTACTACCAGTACTAATACTACTACAGGTATTAGTACGACTGCTACTAGTACTACTGCTATTACTGCTACTTCAAATACTGCCATTACTATTACTACTAATACTACTTATACTACTACAACTTTTATTTATTTTATTTTATTCTACTCTGTAACTTGCTGCTGCTACAAACAAACTACAAACAAATTCCCCCCCCGACGATAAATAAAGTTTCTATCTATCTATCTACTGTTATATTAAATAGTAAAACCACTACTACAGCTACTACTACTACTACTACTACTTCTTCTTCTAATTACTAATACTTCTACTACAACTTCTGCTACTACAAATATCACTACTGCTATAACTAGTACTTATTCTAATGCTACTAATACTTCTGCTACTACAAATATCACTACTGCTATAACTAGTACTTATTCTAATGCTACTAATACTTCTACAACTTCTGCTACTACAAATATCACTACTGCTATAACTAGTGCTTATTCTAATGCTACTAATACTTCTGCTACTACAAATATCACTACTGCTATAACTAGTACTTATTCTAATGCTACTAATACTTCTACTACTACTACAAATATCACTACTGCTGAAATTTTTTAAGCCACGGAAACCGTTCGAATATCAAAATGTTCAGCTCTTTCAGGAGAGGGGTGATATGACTTCATATTTGTAATCTTAAAATTTTTTTAAATATTAAGCTTTTTGCAATTGTTTTTTGAATGGGATATCTATGGAGAAAATGTTCAAATCCTGTTAAACTTCTTCAACTTTCAAAGCCTTCTTCCTCATACTTTCAGCTACAGACACCATAGTTGGACATTTCAACTAGAAGGGTTTTCAGCAGTGCAGTTTAAATGCTTTCGGTCTTCAACATGTTTCAGACGGGTAGTCTCCCATTTCTTAATTTTCAGCAATTTTTTTACAATTAATTTTCAGCAGGAAATGCATTTTCTAGTTCTTATTCTCCATCTTCCGCCTAATAGTTTGGCGCGCTTCTCCTCACACAGCGGCGTGTATTTTTCGGAGACATTCGCCCCGCCAGTTTTCCCAAAAATCCCGAAAAACGGAGCAAAATCGCCCCATTGACTTGAATGGGGTTTCGGCGTGAAGAGAGCAAAAAAATCACTGAACTTTGGACCCATATTGACTAGCCATACTTTAACGTAGAAAAATGATTTAAAGTTTAAAACGTAGACAAAACACTGGACATTATTGAGCCAAATGGACATTTTGATAGCTAGCACAGTGTTCATGAACTCACTGATTAAGTTTCAGGAACATTTTGGGTCCATTTCAGATTTTATAATGGGTGTGTATTGCGCAGCTCGTTAAGGGCTATGAGAGCATAATTGTCAGAGTGGAGCAGAGTAGGAAAATATTCTGTGATTTTTACAAACAAATTGCTCAGAGTCCCACAATTTTCACTCTTCATGCATTATTTTTTGCTACAAAGTTAGCTAATCGTGTGCTGGTCTCGAGAAATGACTGTTGAATCCAGCAGATTTACACATTTTGCACTACAGCCTTTAATTGACAGGAAAACCAACTTTCTGCTCCATAGAGACCAATGTTAAATTTTACTTCAAGAACATCTTCCACAGAGCACGGTACCCCATTTAACAATCGCCAGTTCAGCCACATTTTTTACACTACAGACACAATTTTCACAGGATCTGTTCTTCATCTCATCCTTCCTCTCATTTATTAATATCGGCGCAATAGGAGCTACGGTTATGGGGGGCTTTGAGGATTTGTTTGAGAGGTGTTTCCCTGTTTTTTCTCCATGAACAGGCTGAAGGCACACAGGTGTTTCTGATTGAGCTAATTAGTGATGTTGATAAACTCTCAGACACACCCACACACATGACTTGGAGATATACGTGATGCAGCTCAGCCAATCAAATATGGGTATTCTGACAAGTTTCCTGATTCGAGTGACATGTACACACACCATGGGTGTGTCTCTTAATTGCATCCCCGTTTCCCTCACTTGGGTCCTTTCCTTGCGTCTTAGTCCCTCCCACCAGGGATGCATGGAGGAAACCATGCAAGGAGAGAGGAACGAGGAAATATGTTTTAAGAGACATGAGACGTCCTTTCCTTAGTTGCGTCACGTGAAGCGACGTCTGTTTCTGATGACGGAGGATCAGCTGTCAGTTGGCTTTAACAGCTGGAGAGACTTTTGAGAAGTTTGTGTCTGTTCACATGATCACTGTACTTAATAATAGTAACTAATAAAGACAGTTATCATCAGTGTAGAGGTGTTGTCTCTCTGTAGTCCGTTAACATACTATGTCCTGTGTTCTGTTTATAAGCGCAGGATCGATTTCTACCGGCGGAATGCGATTGTCTTATTTGCGTCTGTACGTTTTGAAATTGTGACTGGGACGTCATTAAATAACCCAGAATATGATTATTGTTTCTCTTAAATGATAAAACTCATCAAACACTCCAGAATGATCAGCCTCGCGTGACTGAATGAAATGATAAATTATGTAAAAAGCTCTCTCACTTTAATTGTTTCCATAATAAAAGTTATTGAGGGAAACATCAGATCATGAAAACACAAATCTTTCTAATAAATGAAGAAAGTTGTTTGTGGTCCTTTTGTTGTTCAGACTACAATGAACATATATTTAAACCAGACGGTGAATCAGAAAACTAATCAAATATAAAACTAGAGTTTATTCTGTGATCTGTCTTCACTCTGGTATGAAACTCCAGTCAGTCCGATCGGCTGCAGCGTCCAATCGCATAACTGATGAACAATGGGGGGGCGTGTCGGCCGTTAAAAGACTTCCTGGAAGTCTGTTCTCGTGGTTCCTCGCTCATGGCTCCTCGGAGGTCCCTCCACCTCGCTCCTCCGAGCTACATTAGAGCTTTGGGACGGCCGTCAATATGGCGGCGCAGAAACAACTTCCGGTTCAAGCGAGGATCGAGGAGCGAGGAAATGACAATTAAGAGACTTGAGAAGTACCCCATGACACAAGAGGGCGAGACGAGGAAAGACATCGCAGAGCAGGACAATAGTTAGGTAAGCTGTAAATGTTAAAACATAGGACAATCTCCAAATGAGAAAGATTGCCAGAGAGATCAGAGTCTTGAACCAAGAATGGTTACACTCGTATAGGCAACTTTCTCTCACGGACAGGTGTTTGTGATTGAGCTAATTAGTGAACACATTCAGGAAAGATCGTTAGACCTCCTGTCTGTCTGCCTGTCTCACTCACTCTGTCTCTCTCTCTCCCCCCTCTCTCTATCTTTGTGTCTGTCTCTCTCTCTGGCTCTCTCTATCATGCAGTCATTCAGGTCTTTTTAGAGAACCCCCCCTCCCATTTCAAAATAAAAGCCCCACGGAGTGAATTCTAACTGGAATGCTTGTGATGAAGCCTGTCATTTAATAACCTCTGTGTTTGTGTCAAACATGATTACGTCTCCTCTCACCCACCCAGTCCCACCCTTTCAAAATAAAAGCCCCATAGAGTAACTGTATCTTAACATGAAGCTCAGAATGAGGTTCGTACAGAGATGATGGGAGCTGACGCTCCCATCATTTCCAAAGGCTTCTCAAACAAAGATGTATATGTCCAGTACAGAAATGACGGGAGCCATTTGTGGACTGTCCATCACGAATACAAGATTCAATCCAAGAGTATGAATCTAAAATGCAGAAAAGAGAGAAGCGATATCTCAATCGAACCTCAACGATACTACCGGTAACATCGGCGTGTGTAGCTATATATTGCGACATCTTCGGGCAGTAGAAGCCACACTGTCAAAATTTCTTGCGAAATTTTCTAGTTACTGTATCTGATTGTGGCATGAGAAATGGCTCAACCTTATCATACACTGGCCCTGAGTTGTTCCACTCCACGGTACTATCTACAGACACACACAGTTCCTTTTTCATGAGGTGAAATGCCCTGAACTGGTTCCTTTTTCTGTTGCTATACTTGTCACAGATATACGGTTGATGTTAAAGAAAAATGTTAACACGCATACGCTCACACAGGCCTTATTTGTAGTAATCTGCATTTGGCCTGCAGAGGTGTAAGAACAGTTAGTGATTTGCAGCACCAGTACAGCCTGAGTCACCCATTTTCACTTCGTCTTTTTGCTTGTGACCTGCAAACTGATGCTTGCTTCACAATTTTGCTTTTTTACCTGACACTTAAGAGAAATATATGGAATCTGTTTGTTTTTCTGTACAAGGTGTTTTCTCCAGATGTGCCAGGTTCAGCCACTCAACACACACACACACACGTCTATAGTCCATAAAAGCAGCCTCGCTGTCTTCTTCCACAGGTTTTGTGGATCTGCAGACAGAGAAAACTGACCTGATGGAAACCGTTGGAGCGATTCCTTTCCTGGACTACAAGCATTTTGCCTCCAGAATCTTTTTTCCAGAGGTACATTGGAGCTGGAAAACATTTCATACAAACTGATGCTGTGAACTGTGAGCTATCAAATATGATCGACATGTAGTAATATCATTGCCAGATTAACAAAACCACCTTTTATTTGTTTACTGTTATGTTTCAGAGTGAATCTCTGATGGCATTGTGTATCAAAGACATTGGTCAGGTAAGGTTTGACGCCAGCTGTTGTTGATGTCGGTACCACTTTGTAACTGTCGGTGATATGTTGCTGTATCTGACCTGAAATCAGGACGTGGTGAAGGTTCAGCTTGACGAATGTTGCCAGGGCTTGTCCAGGCTGCTCCAGGACCAGTTCTTTCTCACATCTATGGTGCACGCTCTAGAAGAGCAGAAGAGCTTCACTCTCAAAGACAAGTCAGTTTGTGGTGTTTTGCAGTGTGTGATTGTCTCGTGCATGCACTATTGCACAACAGATGTCTGAAGTGTAGTGAAATGCCGTTGTAAGTCTTTCTGCTTGACAAAGTCGACCGTACTCTATACTCATCTGGTGTCTATTACTACCATTACTTACTTAGTTTTTGTCTGCTCTTGTCTATTTCATCTTCTTTAGTCTGTTTTTGATTCTGCCCTTGTTATGGTTGTTCCTGTTCCCTCGTACCTTTTCATCCATTAAATTCTCCTATTGCACGTTATTTTTCTGTTCTCCTTTTCCTCTGTATTGTGTTGTGTTTGAACTTGCCTTCTCCTGTCTCCTCACCTTTATCTACTCTCCCCTAGGTGTGTGTTGGCTTCATTAATGACCGTAGCGCTCCACAACAACTTGTCGTACCTGACGGAGGTAATGGAGGCTCTGCTTAAGGCTCTGACTCAGCAGAACAGCAACGCTCAGCCCAAACTGCTGCTACGACGCACTGAGTCCACCGTGGAGAAACTGCTGACCAACTGGATCTCCATCTGCCTTTATGGCTTCCTCAGGGTCAGTTGCTCTTGCGTCTCTTTTAGTTTTTGCTGTTCTATACAACTTCTAGGAAAAGTTCAGCTACTTTAACCATGCTAGCGTCTTGGCTGTAGGGAAGGCAAAGTCTGTCAGTCTGTGTGTCCACTACTGAATTATAATAACTTTAGAGATCCCATGACTTTCATGTTGCACCACCACCAGGTCAAAATAATAATTTCTCATCAATTTTGATTTATACTCGCATACCTGCAAAACTAATAATATTCCCATCAGCCTCAGCTGAAATTTGTGTTTATTCACAATTAGCAAATGTTAGCAGGCTAAGACCCTAATTTGAGAAGGTAAACATAATACCTTTTAAACATCGCCATGTTAACATTGTGAGCATGCTGACCTTAGGATTCAGCCATAGAGCTGTTAGCACGGCTGTAGTCTTTGTTTTGTCTTTACCTGTTGAGTCCCCTCCTTGTTAGTTGTAGAATTGGAGAAACTTGCATGTCGACAAAACACAATGTGTGAAATAAACAGGAACATGTTCTGTGAAGCTAAAAAAAGGCCATAACATTACAGCACAGAGAACAAGTATCAGAATTAGCTTGTTGTTGCACAAGACTACAGCATTTTTGTCCAGTGATTGACTTTTGATTATTAGATCTTGTTAGGGCATTTTTTTCTGTGAGGTCCCAACAGGGTATTTACCAATACTTTACAGTCACCCGAGAAACTAGAGTGACTTCAGCCGTTTCATAAACCACATCCTATTCTGTTTACAGACCTAAAGGAAACATTACCATGGTTACAGACATTAGCTCTGTTCAGCTATCGTGGAATCAGAGGGTGCATTTGTAAATGTAAGCTGACGCTCTACACAGAAATAAGAGCGCTGTTGTTCGAAGAAGCAAAGCGTCCTATTTCTATATAAATTAACGACTGTGTAAATTACAACGTTCCTATCCGTATGTAGAATGCAATGCTACCTGTGTATAAAAACAAAGATGCCACAAATTCAATTTCCCCACTCTGGTTGAAACCACAGAGGGCTTAGTTACCACGTCCTCTGTGCCTTGTTTGTTTGACCGACTGGCTCATTGGAGTTCCTGTTTCTGATTTTGTGCAGGAAAGTGTTGGCCAGCACCTGTTCCTGATGGTGAGCGCTCTCACGCAGCAGACAGCAAAAGGACCTGTGGACTGCGTGACCGAGAAAGCTCTGTACACACTCAGCGAGGACTGGCTGCTGTGGCAGGCTCAAGACTTCACCTCCCTGGTATACATAAACACACACACACACACACACACTCACACACACACTTTTTACACCTCAGGGCATTAGCACTTTGAGCTGATTACTTGGGTCCAAACAAAAGGTCATTTTGTGGAATTCTCATGGAGTAATTACTAAACTCTTTGGTACATTTGCGTATTGCTCTGTGTCAGTGTGTCACAAGTTTAGTCAGTTGTTGTGCTTTTACATGTAGAAAGAAATCATTAACACTTCCCTATTCTTAGTTCTGTTTTTTGGTTTGGTAAGTACAAAACTGTTCTGACTTGAAGCTCTGTCTATTAACTACATATAAACACAGTACTCCCAATCCTCTAACACACTTGTAATCAGAAAAGAGCACCTTTGCCACACTTGACAGTTTTATGAAAGCTTGTCAAGTACAC
The DNA here is from genome assembly GCA_032191485.1 of Leptoclinus maculatus. Taxonomy (NCBI): domain Eukaryota; kingdom Metazoa; phylum Chordata; class Actinopteri; order Perciformes; family Stichaeidae; genus Leptoclinus; species Leptoclinus maculatus. The sequence goes on along the minus strand of JAVDOI010000019.1, from coordinate 2,867,266 downwards.
AGCGGCTGGTACCGGACCACTTCCTCCTCCAGATATTTTAAGGCCTCTTCAAACATGCAAAGCTTGGCTTCATTTACAGCATGTTGGGGTTTTTTTTCATCTTGAAATTTCCCGGACGTTGAACAACAGAGAAGTTCTGAAATAGTTCCAGAAATGGACTGGCAAAAATACAAACATCAGAATACCAAACCCATTGCTTGGTTAACAGGGATTCTTTTAGAGATAAATTATCTTAATTCACATTTAGACTTTTCATGCATGCCGACGTTGGTATTTAGCTCAAAGCACCGCTGTACCCAAGTAGTACATCCTCTGTGTGACGGCAGTTTGTCAGTGCACAGCGGCTGGTACTGAACCACTTCCTCCTCCATGCACTCTGCAAGGCAGTACAGATTTAAAAAGCTTGACATGGCTGTATTTATTTATTGCATCTTTTAAGGTTATCTTGAGCCAACTACTTTCCTGGACATTGCGCAACAGAGAACTTCTGAAATAGTTTCAGAAACACACAAAAATATACATCGGATTACTAATTAATTAACTATTAATAAAATGACTCACCTTTAGACTTATCAAAGTTCAAAACCTTTTATGACTCGGTAACACAAGTGAAACTGAGAAACAGTAGCATCTCATCATACTGGTAGGAAATGTCTGTCTGTTGTCAAACATTAACACAAAAAATGAGAGTGAAAGATGTTTAGTTATGGCAAGAAGGGATGTGTTCAGTAAGGTGACAGGAAATACTGTGTTAAGATGATGAATAGCCTATTAGTATATGAAAGTGCCCAGTTTATTTTACTGAATACTTCTACCTCTGCAGCTCATTGGCATGTATCCCTAAATTTAAATCAAATGTTACATGTTCAACCACCATAGCATGCATAGCCAGTTTTAAAATTGAACAGACATTGCATACGGTCTTTTACTGACATGAATGTGCTGCTTCTGATGAGGAGTAACTCTAATATAGAGATCCCATTTTCTGCTGTGACGGAACCTGTTTAAGGAAGCAGCTACTCACAGTTGGTGTTGACGAAAAACACTAATTCAAGGAAGTGGAGCGCCTCAGCATTTCTCAGATTAGACACATCAATGAACCCACGCACAGTATGTTAAGTTCACTTTGAACACACTCTACTCCTCAGTGCTAGAGAGATGTTCCTGGCACTTTGTCTTGGTTATTTCATAATTTGGGTAATATTATCATGGAAATTAAAGCTAGGGTTGTAAATCTTCAGAATATAGCAAGAGTACACTACATTTTCTAAATAATCTAACAAAACCCAGCCAGGTGTTGCCAACTCACATGGCAGCACCAGCTCCAAAGGTTGCTTAATCTAGCGAGAAACACTCTCAGCCCGTCCCTTCAGCCCTCCCTCCAAAGCCACGCCCCCAAATATTCAATTATGAACGTAAACGACAAACATGGCTATTGTTACTCACAATGAGTGCACGGGCAGAGTTCGCGCAGGTAGGTAGGTAGACAGGACATTGGACGGGCTCATTATAGTCCTGCGACAGCCTGACACTGGATTATTTTCATTTATTGATATCAAATATATATGTAATTTGACAAATAGTCACTCATTTCTACACACGTCACCTGCAAAGTCTTAATGCTGTTTAGATTTGAGCACATAAAACACATGAACACCCTGCAAACAAACTGCAAATGTCCATAAACCTGCAACAGCAATGTATCTGTTGAGTTATCTCCAGGAGGCTCTTCACTCTGTTACATCTTCAGCACTCTGTGTTCTCTCCTCTTCAACATTTCCTTCTCTCTGCTGCTACAGTAAGTCGACCCGCAGCAGTCATGGTCATTTAATCTAATCTAACAAACCACCAACTCACTTTACTGCACATTTCCAACCATTAGCGTGTGCAGAAAGGAAATAAGATGGCGTGTGATGATACATTAACTCGTACAACACGAATGTGAAAGCCTTTCAGTAACCACACCTTTCCTCAAAGATCCCTGCAGCTGTTATACTGTCCAACGATGAATGAAGGATGACGTCTGAGGCTCTCTAATATTTTTCTGATGCGTTAAAATGAGGCTTTGAGCATTATTGCTAATTTCACCGGTTTTCTGACAGGACATAAATTCAGAGATAGCTGTTCAAATCTTGGATGGCTATAAAGATCAGGCAAGAGTTATTGCCGGTAATAAGCAAATGCAATGACATGTCAATTTTGTCCATGTTTCTGTATATTGTTCACAGAAGCTGAAGGTGCTGTTTGCAGTGGGCAGTAACGGAGAGGTCAGCGAGCCTCTGGAGGTTAACGCTCTCAGCTGTGACTCAGTGGAGCAAGTCAAAGGGAAAATCCTGTCCACCTTCAAGGCCAAGTTTGGGTTCCCCTACAATACCCACCTCCGGGACGTTCGTATCGGTAGGTAACAGTCCATGGGTCCTACAGTTACAAGTCTATGTAGAAGGTGGTGCATCAAATGTATATTACTCCGCGGCTGGAAATGCTTCCCAACAAGTGTTCTATTTCCCCCTGTTTGAATAACATTTGTAATAACTACAGTTTTAGGCAAATTACTGAGCCTCTGATTAAAAGAAACCTTAGATCTTTAAAAACAGGTCACAAATATATGTCTTTATTTTCACACAGTTTAACCCATACTTGCTCTCTTATTCCCACCAGAGTATGAGAAGAATGGATTGTTTGTTGCTCTTGAAGAAGTGGATGCGAGCTCTGAGGTTATCGGGGAGGTGACGATGCTCAACACACTCAAGCACTACAAGGTGATGAATGGGGATTATTTTAAATATCTGTGTCAGTGGAAGAAGGCTCTCAACTTCTGTCAAAACTCACGCTCATGTTTGTGTTGAGTGGGAAACGCTGCATCTCATGCCAACCGCAGTCAACCTGAGAGCAGAGCAGCAGGGCTGGGCCTGTGTCAGTTGGCACCACTCCCCTCGCACGTTGAGTGTTATTGTTCCCCTCTCCGCCCACAGGAGACGAGCATGCAAGTATTTTCTGTGGTGGTTGTTGAAAGTGTTAAATATTGAAAGACGGCCTGACAGAAACTGGCTCCAAATGTAAATATACCTCCCGTGATAGTTTGAACATCGACAGCTTTAATGTGACAGAAAAAGGTTACATAGTTCCGCGTGCCATTGGACCCAAAAAGCCGAGAGAAGAAGCTGTTTTAGGACATCAAAAAGGTGACACGGCACAAACCCACCAATGTGGTCTATGTGGTGTTGCACTAAAAGAACAAAAGGCGGATGATCAGACAACTGTCCAGTTTTCTCTGTATTGACTTCTTGCACACTGTTGTTTGGGGACTGAACACAAAAATGTGCTTTTACTTTCCTTACTTTGACATTTGCTGTTGAACTGCTGTTAAGACTAATCATTTCCTGTAGGCCACAACAGAGTCAGTCAGTCAGTGAGAGATCCCATCTCACTTTGTCATTAAAACTTACAAGAAGACAGACTTTTGTGTTGTACAAGAGGAAGAAAATGAAACCTACTGGAGTAAGAGTGGTTCGTAATGGCTTCATAATTGGATCATGGAATCTTTTTTTGTGTCCATCATCGATCAGAGTACCATCAGAGCCTGTGAAAGATAGACTGATGGGCTGGACAGTATAAGCCATATTACAAAGCCACGACGCAACTTAAAAAAACATGATTAGTTAAGCAAGCAACAATAGATATTGCACGTATTGCCCAATTATGTTTTAATGAAAGTAGAATTGAGCAAATAAAGTAGTTTTCTTAAGTTCCTGAAGGCTGATGTTTCTTGAACATCTCCTTGCAACACATGGAGTGGTTTCTGTGGTTACATTTGTGAAAGGTAAAACTGAAACTGTTTATTGCAATATATATATATATATATCTATATATATATATATCTCCTGCACAGAATCCATCACCGCAAAATGCATGCCGGTTAGATTTCTGTCTGACTTGCTCTGATATCATGCGCACGTGGGCAACGACAACCTCACGAGATCGATGTGGCCGCAGGTTTCAGAGCCAGGCGCAGCAGTCGCTCTTTAACGAATGCAAGACCCAGAGTATGATGGGAAACGCCTGACTGTCGCCAGATGAAAGATTGGATCTTAGTTTTGACGACCGCAGATTTAGTAGAAATTCAAATTTTCTGTGAAATTGTAATATTTAACGCTGTTGGTCTCATGTTGTGCAATGAAGGTTTAATGTAAAAACATATATTTTGCGGTTATTAGTAAAGCTTATTTATATTGCACTTTTCAAAACGAGCTTCAAAGGGTTTTACAAGGCAGACATGAAAAGAACAAAGGATAGAATACAATGCCAGATTCACACACATTTCCACCTAAACTTATATTTATGCATAAACAAATCTGAACGTGGTCTGTAAACTACAAGTAGCCTACAGATGGGATCTAACAGGATATGACTGTTTATTTGACTTCCTGTTTATTCTTTCAAGGCTGCTGGAAACTTCCAACGCCTCCTGCTCTCGTCCACCATTCAGGCGCAGCGTATCTCAAACTAACCTATCGTCATGTATTAACTCTTCTGTGTGTTGGTCTGTTTGTTCTCCTGTAGGTTCCGGATGAAGCTACAATCAAAGTGCTTTCGAGGAAAAGTCATCCTCCTCTGAGCCCGCAGGGAAGTCTGAAGGGTAAGAGCTGAGAAGGAAAACATTGTTTAATTCACGTAATATTCAATACCAGTCTTCTATAGATGTAGATGGAGCCACAAAGGGAATTATCTTGGTTTAGCAAAAATGGGGGGAAAAAAAGAGACGGAGCCAGCTAGCAAGTTCAAATCAGGAAATCAACAGAGCTTTCTGGTCCATTTTGTACCTCCCATGAAACCTGTTCACATGTTGAGCATGAAAGTCCATTCTTCCCCTTGGCATCAGTACGTGTGGCCAAACAATCTTGCGGTCCTCTCTTTCTCTTTCTCTTGCTACTTCCTACAATCACGATTAGCAAATGGAAAAGGCTGATTTGTTGTTCATGTGTCCTAAAACTGGAACGTGGTTCACGTGATATGAATTGACACCAGAGTCGGAGAACCCTGAGATCAAAAATAAAGTCACAGAAGTCCAGTACGAGGACCTTAACATGTTGATTGGGTGGACTTTATTGGCACAAACGGCTCTGCTTCATATTTAGCCACACACTAACAATATGACTGGTGTGTTGTTGCCCTACCTGCACTGTGGCCTCTATTTTTGTTTTGATGGGGCACAAATCAACTTACAGCTGGCAGTACACATGTGAAACTAACAAATGGCAAATGCCACAAAATGTTTCGACCATCCATGAAAAAACGTTGCATATTTCACCTTGTAATAAATCCATAACCAACAAACCAAATGCTGGATGGCAGAGAAGTTGGCAATGATCACTTTTCATTTCTGTTCATTTCCTTTTAGACGATGAGAACTTCTCCGGAAAATACTTCCACTTGGTAAGAGGCAGATTTAGCTTTGTCTGCATATCACTACACATGTATATCACTGAATAGTATAAAGGAATTGAGGTCGACGAACTTAAATGGTTCTTTATTTGCTCTTTTCTGCAGATTGATCCTGATGTAGACGAGGACCAAAGAAAGAACCCAGAGAGGAAGAAGTTAAAACTGAAGGAAGTGCACCTCACCAAGCTGCTCTCCACCAAGGCAAGAGGAACCAGCATCATTTCACTCAAACCACCAACACCAGAATTTGTACCACCTGCAGCACTTTTAATGTTGCAGCGGAAGCATGTCATTTTTGTTATCCTTGAGTCTACACAGGATACGCTTAGGCACTCTGTTGATTGCATGTCACCTGAATTTTGGAATTTAAACTTCTCTTTATATATTTACTATGAACTATAGGGGAAAGCAGGAAATGACATCACCTTGTTCTCCTTCTCTAAGGTGGCGGTGCATTCATTTGTGGAGAACCTGTTCAGATCTATCTGGGGGACGCCGCACAGCAGAGCCCCGCAAGCTATCAAATACTTATTTGACTTCCTGGACGATCAGGCAGACAACTTGAAGATCACCGACCCAGATGTCCTGCACATCTGGAAGACCAACAGGTATTGTTGGATCATCCAAAGCACTGTGGACAGTTTGAGAATCTTTAGTACAGACGTTTGCCCTTAAAACACCTTTTCTTCCTGACATGTCTACAGTTTGCCTCTGCGCTTCTGGATCAATATCCTGAAAAACCCCCAGTTTGTTTTTGACATGGAGAAGACTCCCCAACTCGATAGCTGCCTAACTGTTATCGCTCAGGCCTTCATGGACTCCTTCTCCCTCAGCGAGACCCAGCTGGGAAAGGTAACGCAAAAGACAAATGTCTTATAATTTACTATTAAAGGAAACCCACGTGACCTTTCCGTGTTCAGCCGTGAGGCAGAGGTGGAATCAACAACAGATCCACCCTGATATGAAGCCGGGTATATGCAGGAAAGGTTAATTATGCTATGCTATGACTTTTTTCAACCTACTATACTATGTCATTTATCGAATGATTTGACATTCATCAACATACTATTTTATGACTTTTAAGACATACTATACCAGGGGTATTATATTGAAATTCACCGAAGTCCATTTAAAGATAATTTCCTCACGCAAAGGTCCAGAACATCACAATAATGTCTAACTTGTGCTATGATTTAGTACCATATATATTGAATTAGCCAACAGCTGTGCGTAGTCAACAACTGACTGTAATTTCAAATATAGAAAGTGCCATTGAATAATATCTCAACAATATTTGTATTTCAAATTGAACTGGATGAATTGTAATATAAACATGCATACATACTCTAATAATAAATAAATTGTCTTCTCTCATTTCAAGTAAAATTAGGACTGGATTAACAAATAAAATACATATACAGAAAGCTTTTAAAAAAATGTGCATCTTAAGATAAAGTACTTAATTTTAGAAAACTGGATTGAATTGACCTGCAGCTTTAAATTTAGTTCATTCAGGTGTGAAGTGATGTCACCCAAAAAAGCCCCAATAATATATTCTTATCTTCTAAAAACTTTGTGTGCAGGGACTTTATCTGTGGTTATTAAAACCACTTGTTTCAGCTCTCTTCCTCTCTGTTCACATCTTTGTTGGACAGTGAATTACTGTGTTAGGATTCTGATCATATTGAGTGCGTTTTGCTCAAAGAGTTGTTGTTTGTCTCGTAGCGGCGCTTCACATTGCCGCTTTTATTAATCACCACAGTCTCTGACCATAGGAGACGTACTGGTTTTGAACTGCCCGTGGGAAGAATTAACATTTAAGAGTCTGTTCATTCTTGGTTAAAGGCTCTGGTCTCGCTGTCCACGTTCCTCTTTTTGTGAAATAACTTCTCTGACTCCTGTGTGTGAGAATATCACGCGAGTCAGGAAGTTTATCAGAATACTCATATTTGATTGGCTGAATAGCATCACGTGAGATGATTTACAACGCATGTAATTGGTCGGTGTGTTTCCTGTACGAGTGCCGTAAATGCTAGAAAAGCTGCGCTGGTTAAAATAGAAGCGCTCCTTCAAAATAAAATAATTCTCAGTTTTAGGTCCAGGGTCCGGATACGTCGTCTAGGTCCGCCTATTAGTGACCCCCTTTGCTATACTATGACTTTTATTCGACCTACTATATCTTTTTTATTATTATTTTCGACATACTATACTGTAACTTATTTTACTTTTTCTGCAGACATTTTATACTTTGACTTTTCAAGAAATACTATATTATGACTTTTTTTAGGATTAGGATCTTTATGAAATGAAAACAAATCATCATTCTTCCACCAAGCAAATGCTGTTATCCAGCGACATGGAGTAAAGTGGTTGCCAAAAAACACAGAGTTGCAGCAATACACAGGCACAGTTGAAAGGATACTGACAGATTGTGATGAATATCATTTTTTTTTATTTGAGTTTGAGTCCCACTATACCTTGAATATTGTTGTGTTTCAGCATGCACCAACCAACAAGCTACTCTACGCCAAAGACATCCCCAAGTTCAAACAGGAAGTAAAGGCCTACTACAAGCACATCAAAGACCAGTCACAAATCACAGAGTCAGAATTCAAGGAATTCCTGCAGGAAGAGTCGAAGGTAATGTCTATTTCTGTAGAAAATCTTAAAAAAAAAATTGGCACAGCTAAGACCAGCAGTTATTGTATGACCTTTCATTTCAGAAACACGAAAACGAGTTCAACGAAGCTGCAGCCCTCCGAGAGCTCTACAAATTCATACAGCGATACTTCACCGAGGTCAGTCCTTCTCTCGTCTGGTTTTGTTCTAACTATATTTTAGTTACAATCGCTGCGTTCTGCTCCGTGTTGATGCCCCCTCAGTAAAGCTGTAGTGGGCGACAAACTGCCTGTCTGAGTTTTAACAGTGTGATACAATTTTAATCATAAAAGGTTATGCTCAATGGTTCACAGTAATCATTAGGTCTGTGTCGTGTGTGTGTGTGGGTGGGGGGGTGACGGCAAATCTAAAGCAGGACACTTCTAGCCGTAGTATGAACACAGCCTGATGAGTAATGCTAAAATGAATTTAAGCTGGCATTTGAATCAGTGATCAAATGTAGGTGAGGTCGTAAGGTATAAATCTGATATTGGATCAGTTGTGGTGCTCATGAAGGAGTTTGCACTGATTAGAGGTTTTCCACATTCAATCTGTGACGCTGGCATCAAGGTTGAGTTGTGAAACAGTCACAAGACACTTGGAGAGGAAACGAGACCTTTGATTTACCTCTGCTTTGCTCAGCAGTCGTTTCCTGTTCAGGGTGGTACTCTTTCAAAATGCAACCCTGCAAAAGCCTTTACAAGCTAAAAGAATCCTGCGGTTTCTTTTCACATTTTACGCTGCATGTTTAGGTATGAATTAATTGAAAGGTGTGTCTGGAATATATCTCACTTTTTGGACGAGATTGTAGAGATGGATTTTTAAAAATGCCTTACAATTGCTCTTTTGTCTCATTTCTAAAGATCAAAGACAAGCTGGACAAAGACGGAGCCCCTACTGAGCTGATGGAGCAACTACATCATGTTAAGAGCTTGTTTGATGGACTAAAAAGCTGCGCCTGGAACTGAGCCGCCATCCTTTTACTGGGAACTTTTTTTCCCCCCAGAGTGGATCATCTCCTGCTACAAAGAGGAGGTACTGCCAAACATGACGGTTATTACATGAACCAGTGAGGAGTTGTGTGTCTTGCATTAAAAACCACTTTTGAGACTTACATTAGTCATTTAGCAGACGCTTTTATACGACTGACTTACAATTCAGATTCTATCACACCGTAGGCACAGCTACGGGAGCAATACTTTTTTTTTGGGGTTAAGTGTCTTGCTGGAGGACACATCGACTAATGGAGCCTGAGCCGGGGATCGAACCTCCGATCCTCCACACATCACTTGTCAGTTCTGTAAAGATGGAACCTTTTACTGAAAGCACTTTTGTAACTGTATACAAGACAACTGTTGACCGGTCATGTGTCTGATACATGTTCAGTTTTATGCTACAGATCTGTGTTGGATTGAATCCAGAAAAAAGTGACTATTGTTGCAATAGTTTAAGTTAAAACATTTTTAATTACAAGAGACTATGTACAATTCACAGCGCCTATTATAAACTCCTCTGTATAAAACCCTTTCCCCCACACAGTGGCTTCTGAGCAAATAAATCTCAATACAAAGATTGAACCCTGAGGATGTTGTGATCAGTTTTTTTTTTTTTTTTTTTTTTAAAAAGGTGCAACAGTAGATATTCTGTAAATGTTATTAAAGTCCATTCTAGTGCTTCATGTCAATGGGGAAGAAGTGTAAAGGTCAGAGGTCAGGCTGGGAAGCAATGTCCCGGTCCCTCTGCACCAGAGATCCCAGTTCCTCCAGCTGCTGCTGCTGGGCGCTTTCCAGGTCCTCCAGCCTCCGACGGAGCAGGGTCAGCTCCCTCTGATGCTGCTCCTCCTGCAGCACCAAGCGCATGTTACAACAGCAATATTCACACCTCCTGTAACGTGTTAGTTTCACTGTGGTGGAGCGGCTCTGCGTCTACAGATTGTAGGTTTTATGATGACAGCCTGAGTGTTGTGCCGAGTTTCATCAGCATATGATTGAAACGGATATTTAATTTGTAACTCCGGATGTTCTACATTACATATAAAATACTGCTGTTTTTCCATTGTCACCCATCTACAGACTGATGGAAAAAAAAGTGATGCTTACTGGTATGTTGGCTAACGGCCCCTCAGACCCGAGGAGAACAAAGGGGGTGGGTGAGGGGGTCAAGAAGGCGGGGCCAGCGCTGTAGGTACCCTGACCGCCCAGTAGGAGACGCCGAAACTCGTTATGTCGTCGCTGCAGCTCCTTCAATCGTCTGTTAAGTTGAGCTTGCTCCTCTGAGAACGATGAACGTCTAGATAGAGAGGGGGAGTTTTAATTTGGGGTTCCTAATGTTATTTACTGGTAGGCTTTAACACGTCTTAAGAAACATAAGTTTCTGAAAGGTTTGAAGTTTACTTCTTTGCTGCAGCAGCTTCCAGCTCCAGCTCTTCTATCTTGGCCTCCCGCAACTGAATCTTATCCTGCATCCTCTTCTCTTTGTTCTCTGTCAGCGTTTTTCTCTGCATGTTCCAAGTAGAAGAGTTTGAGTTTCTCCTCAGACCTTTTCAATATTGCAATGTTAAAAATGACAAACAAGCAAAGGGACACCAAGTAGCATGAAGAAACCCTTTTGTAAAGTATTTGATACTGCTGAAACTAAAGGACAGTATGAGCAGCAGCAGTACCTTCTTCTGGGCCGCTGCTGCCCTCTGCAGTTTCTCTTTAGCCAGAGAGTATTTCTGCTGCAGCTCAGCGTCTCGCTCCTGCAGCTTGTGTTTCTCCTCCAACCACTCGACCCGATGGTCCTCCACCAGCCTGGTGGTTTAATCGAAGCGATATTTCAAAGATGTAACAATCTAACCAACATGAAGCAAACGGAGGCGGAGCAGTACAGTACCTCTCTGCCTCGTGTTGGCTCCTCTCAGCCTGGGTTCGGGCCGTCCTGAGATCCTCCCGGATTCTGTCCAGAGTTTCTCTCAGTCGCTGGTTTGTCTCCATCAAGTCACTTTCAGAGTGAGACAGCGTCCCCAGCTGGACACCCAGTTCCTGGTTCTGCTGTTGGGTCAAAACAAAACTATTATTTCAGCCAACTCCCCTGGCTGTGCCGGCTGCAGGACAGAGTACACTTGGACTTACCTGCTGTAGGTCAGCGAGCTCTGCTTTCTGTCTCTCAAGCTCCTCAAGATGTGAGCTTTGCTGCTGTAGTTTGCTTCTGTAAGACACAAAACACTTTCATTAGTCTATTTCTCTTTTGTGTGGTCCTGATTCTCACTAAATAAAGCTAGCAGAAAACTGGACAAGTCTAACCGTGACACTATTTAATTTGTGCAATAGACTGTGAAGCTTTGGCTTTTCCACTCTTTAACCACCACAGACAGTGATTACTGATATGTGCCTCTAAATGGATTTCAGAGATTAAACTGTGGCCTCTACATGTACAGTTATACATTATATAAAGAATGAGCAGCTTGATCTTCGCTGGCTGTGGAGATTTTGTGACAACATTCAGTATGACGCTGACCTCAGGTTCTGCAGTTCCCTGCGAGCGGACTCCTCTCCTTGTTGGGTGATGCGGACACGTTCCTCCCATTCCTCCTTCTGGCTGTGATCTGCAGCGTCCTGCAGAGCCCTCTGCTGTTCCAGAGCAGCGAGACGGGTCTCCACCTCCAACCTAGCAACAGAACATAAGACGAAAGACAGAAGGACGAGTTGCACAGTGGAAGAAAATCAATCAATCTGTTGGATTTTGTAAAACAAGGCATTTAAATTCAACACCGGGCATCTTTCCAAAGCAAGACTTGCTACCAGGTGACTCGTATCAGTAACTGAAATAAAACAAAAAGGTGATTCTCACTTCTCCTCGTGAAGGGTTGCAGTTTTGCGGAACTCCTCCTCGCGGGCAGACTGCACCTTCCTGACCAACTCCCTCTCTTTCTCCACGAGAACCTCCTTGTGTCGCTCCACCGCAGCCTTCAGCACCTCCACGTCCGTCTGCAGACCTGAGAGTCACCATGAGGACCGGATGGAAACCGGTCAGAGACTAATGCTACATATAATCTGGTACATATCACTGTGTATTCGTTTTTTTTCCTTAAAATGTAATTTAAACATTGTTGGCGCTACAGCATGGCATAATATCAACCAACTCAAAATCAATAAAAAACGACAAATCCTAAATGTAATCTTTTTACTTTTGTCATCCACAGTGGATATTTGCAGAAAACACACAATTCAAATGAATCGGAAGTATTTGCTGATTAAAAGAACTTGAATTAGTACTTTAATGTATTAAAAGCTGCTTAGAGATAGTGTTAGGAAGTTAAACTGCTCATATTTCTCTCTCTTAGGTTTGTTCCACCACAACTTATTTTGGACTTGCAGGTGTTAAATTGAGTCTTCTTCACTTACCGACATCTTGTGCGTGTGGCCTGTTTCTATGGCAGCCGATTGATAAGCACATCTCTCGGCTCTAGCGGTCAGCACGGTATAGTCTATACTATCTACCCTAGAACAGTTGATATGTTTTAGGTCCACCTCTCACTGCAGAGTGTGTGTGTGTGTGTGTGTGTGTGATCCATACCGTCAATCTGGCCGTGCAGTGCGTCTCTCTCTCTCTCCAACTCCCCTTTAGAGCGGGCACACTCCAGTTTGACGCTGGCCCCCTCCAGTTTATGTGAATGCTTCAGGCTGTCAATCTGAGAACCACAAAAAGACAGATTGGACAACTTCAAACCACGAGTAGATAGTGAATCATTTGAGTATCTTATGTTCAACTAGGTCTGACAGGACTTTAGGCACAATTCATGACCACACATTAAACTTTTAGGGAAGCGCCAACATGGATTACCTCTCGTCAATGAGCCATATTGACCTATATAGATTGTTAGTATACAAGGCTCAAGACTACTTCCCCACCATCATTTCACCGCTCTAAAGTCCAAATGTTATTATTGTACTTTGTGGTTGTTTGCATAAAAACACATAATTCAAAAGGATAAGGAAATAAAACAATATCAGGGGGGGATGAGCTTCTGTCTGTTACGCCACTAGAATTCATGTTGTTACAGGTTCAATGTAGGAATTGGCACCATCTAGTAGTGAGGTTGCAGATTGCAACCAACTGAAATTGCTACTGTGTGCAGAACTATGGTGGCCGACCCGAAATCGTGAAACACTAATGGCCTCCTCTAGAGCCTGTGTTTGGTTTGTCCGTTCTGGGCGACTGTAGAAACCGTGAAGAGGACGCGCTCATTCTAAGGGAACGAGAATTTTTGAAATATTATTTTTAGGTGATTGTACACTAAAGAGAACATACTTATTAATAGGATATTCCACTTCTGCCAATACCTCCCTCTAAATGCTATACACTGGCTCTTTTACACCATAAACTGTGGAGCCAGACAGTGCTGTGTATTGACAGGAGGTAAAACAACAACTGTGTACCTGACAGGTGAGAGAGTTGACCTCTCGCTCAGCTTTGTTCAGTCGTCCGGTGAGCTGGCTGTTCTGCTCGTGTGTCAGATGAAGCTCGCTCTCCATTCGCTCCAGCTGTAGACGCAACGACTGACGCTCCGCCTGTCACAACAACAACCAATCAGATCCATCAAGATGAAATGTGCTCATCCTAAACAGTGCGTCGGGCGAGTTATTGCCGTCTCACCTCCAGCGACTTCACTGCAGCCTGAGACTCCGTTAGCTGTCTGATCTGGATGCGTTGGACGCTCTCGGCCTGCTGGCCAGAGTTGTCTTTCTGGGCGCGAAGCTCGGCCAACTCTGCCTCCAGGCCCTTCAGCCTCAGGTGGAGCTGGGCCTTCTCCCTCAGCAGGGCCTCCACTCGTTTCCCATCACGCAGTGTGTCTGAACCCTGGTACTGAGCCACCAGGTCCTCTCGGTCCTTCTCCAGACGAGAGATCTGACGACAGCAGGAGGTCATTTTATTTAGCATCTACATTTGTCTTTAGAAATCAGTGTACCGCAACCGAACAACAAGCGTACCTCTGCTTCATAGCGGATCCTCCTCTCCTCCAGCATGTGAGCATGTTCTTCTCTCTGGTGGTCAAACTGGGACTTGAGAAAGGTGAACTCATACCGCAGCTTGTTGTACTCAGACCTGTACTTCTCAGTCTCCTGAAACACAATTCCCACGGGAATTAATCCTTAAAAATCAATTAGCATATCCATTTCTGACATCCATAATGACAGGGGGAATTGTACACTAAACATAAAATATAAGTAGATGGGTGGCAACTCTATCAATGACACCAGTGCTCTCTCTCTCTCTCATGGGTAATGTTAATGTATTGCACTTATGTCACACATCACTGAGCTACACAAACAGACTGACCTCCTCCAGTTTATTGAACCTCTCTCTGACTGGAGCCTCCATCTCCTGTTGCACCTGAGCTCTGAGCAACTCCAGCCGCTGAGGGGTCATCACCTGGTCCACACACACACACACATTTGTTTTGAGAAAGTCAGTGGAAGTCAAGTTGCAGAGATATTTAAAAAAAATGTAACAGAAATCAAAAAGTGTCCTTTTCTTTTGATCTGTGAACGTAACCCCTCATGCCAAAGTTGGTTTGGTCACAATCAAAGAGCAGAAGATTGTTTCGTGGTGTCAGACTGTTTGGTGTACCTGCAGTCGCAGCTCTTCCAGCTCCCTGGTTTTGTCCAGCAGTTCTCCTCGGAGCTCCGCCAACAGCAGCTGCAGTTTCTCCTGCTGTGCCTGTCTGTCGCTCAGCAGACGCTTCAGTTCACCCTGCGTCTGGGTGAACTCATCCTGCAAGCTGCAAGAAAGACACCAGGTGGACATGGGAGGCTATGAAAATGTCGTGTCACGATTATTATGGCCCAAAAAAAAAAATTACAAATGACTATATTATTCCAATAGTCATCTAAATGCGCATTAAAACTCTTAAAATGATACTAAAATACTGGAATCACTTCACCTTACATACTGTTAAATAAATATGTTTTTACCTCACAGATGGGACACACTTCTTTGTATAATGAAAAACAATGTATCATAAATGAGGTCATCATAAATCATTAGGTCCCCCTGGCCAGTATAAATAACGGATAATTACATTTTTTTTAAAGTAGCAACATTGTATGACTATGTTTTTTTTATCCTGATCGGCAATAAAACCCGTTATCATCCCGTCTCTAACACCAGGGCTGAGACTGAGCACAGGACAGTACCAACAGATACCACAACGACATGGGAAAGCAGACGGTGACAAACAGAATTAAGTGCACTTTCTTATTACTACAGATGTTGCCCAATAAAATCATAGCCCATGTCAGTGTTGTTGCAGTTATGGAGAAATTATTTCAGTTTTCTCTACTCCTGCAACCATAAATGTGATATATATATATATATAAAACAAGTTTATCTTTAATCAAATTTACCTGGCATGTTCAGCCTTTAGTGTCTGGTAGTTGGTCCTGTGGTTTTCGCACTTCATCCTCTCATCGATTAGCATCTTCTGCAGCTCCATCTCTGCTCCTCCCAACCCAGCAGAGAAGCCCAGCATGGCTGCCGACTTCCCCATCCCAGGCTCCAGGTTTGGGAGGATAGGTGTCAACTGGCCGAGGGCGGAGGAAGCCATCTCACCTCTGCAGCAAAGAGACAGGCGGAGATAAAGAAAAGCTGGGTGAACGAAAGCAAAGGAATTGCTGTGTGTATTCAACAAGAAAAAAAGGAATAGTGTGCTCTCTTTTCTTAACAGTGACAAAAACTAACAGTCTGCACTCTCTCCAAGTGTGGAGAGGTGCTCTTAAAAGGGCCAAAATGATTCCTGGCTTTGTTGTCAGTCAGTTACCATGGTGGCTTTGAGGGGAGTCCCCCAGCTACGTGTTAAATCACAACCTCTTAGCAATCAAGACAAGGCTCCGAATCAATCTCAAGTGATTAGTTAGCTCCATTCCCTGGCTTGTAGGTCTGCTGTGGATACGCAAATCTGTAATTGCAACTAATAAACACTTTAACGACTTAACATCAATCATCCGATCTATCTCTGGAGGTAAATGTTAGACCAATGTCATTCTGTGAGAATAAACTAACATAATAATAATGTGTAGTTTCATAAGCAGACAAAATATAAAACAGTTCAATAAATAAAGCTAGCTAGGTAGTTACGTTACCCTAAGCGTCACAAAACAAAATCGGAAAAACGTTATTCAACAGTAACTTACTGTGCACTTTGTGTTTGTTTATATCTCTTGCAGCGTTAACGTAACCCTAAATTAACTTACACTAGACATACGCATACAAAGTGGGCTTGTAACAACTGCAAACTGACGTCTGAAATTGGTCATGAGCATCGAGTTGTTTTTAAATAACGCGCTCTCATATAACGATACGCTAACTAGCTAGCTACCATAGTGCGTCTGTTATCGGACACTCGCTGCCTTTGACATTTTCCTTGCAGAGGCATGACAATGCACTTTAAACAAGACATTGTTGCTATGATTGAGACATTTTTTTCTCAATGAAAACATAACTACTATTCAAACTAAATGATGAGCGATTTGAAGGACTAGCTAACTTACACAGTCAGCTAAACCGGAAATAGGAACTTCAGCTTAAAAACATGGCTAACGTACAACTGTGTACAATCAGCGCATATTTGGGTTACAGAGAATGAATTACGACACTATAAAGTAGTATTAAACAACACAGTCATGTAATTGATGGACTTTAGCAGTTGATTGCTGAAAGCTACTTACCTTTTGTTGAATGTAGAGCTTTCTTTCCTACTTTCTGTCTGTTTGCGCTAGGTTGCTAATCTTTAGACTACAAACTAGGGGATCATGGGAATGTTTTCCTAAAGTGCATTTCTCTCGTTAAAGGAATACCGTACAAACCTTATGAAGCGTCTATTTCAATCAACATTTTCATATTGGCTCTATATATATTTTGCTGTGTATTATAGATATAACCGCATAGTTTATAACTACCCGCTACTTACTGTAGAGTCGCGCAATTATGACATGTCTGGAGGCCAACCCCGGAAGTTAGCGTCGCACTGGTTCACTTGACATTAGGGAAATGGGATTTGGGAATATTGCAGTAAAAAAGCTCTGTGGCAAACACAAGTTTGTGATACGTACACGTTTTGACCAGCGAGATAGTTTTCCACAAATTAACTGCACTTTCATTATTTTTTGAAGCGAAGTAAAACAACTCATAGGCTAAAAACAAACTACAACGCGGTCGCATTAGCGCGAGTATAAACGATGACGGCAGTGGGGGCGGACTTATCGACGTCATGGCGTTTTGTAGTCTCATTTAGCCACTTGTTAGCGATCGCCTTTTTTAATACACTTAGAAGTTTAAAAATTCACGAAATGATTATCTGCCGACGTATTTATCATCATTTATCAAAACAAAACATTTAAATATCTTAAACTTGTGTTAACCACATATATCATTCAACAAATTAGGGAACCGGAAGTGCAAAAATGCAAACTTATTTCCGGGTTTTAGGGTTTTGCACCACTCCATCGTAACTAATACATCACCTATATGGACTGAATATGCTCAGCATATACTAACTAGTCCATATTTATTTAACCAAATTTGAGTAACCAATAGTTACTCAATTAGCAAAGTGAGCATATCTGTGTATTTTAGCTTATTTTTAAGTGCACAGACTTCTAATATTAGTCAATGGCACAGAGAAGTGAACAAAAGTCAAGTTATATCCACCCAAAAATAAACACACCTGCTCACTTCATGCATGTGGAAATCAGCCAGGGACTACCGTAATCTACATTTAACGTTATCTCAGTAATTATGAGGGGCCTTAATAAACTGTTGTTGAACTCCATCTTAATAGGTATCAGTTCACAGCTGGACACCCACCAGTTGCCTGAGAGGCCAGCCAATTAAGCTGCTCACTCATCGTTACATACAGCAAATACTACAGATAATACAGCTATTCTTGCACTTCTTAACAATTACTCATATATATATTTGGGAATATTGCAGTAACAAAGCTCTGTTTATATAAAAATAGACTTGGCTTCAACCAGACCATATGACAGACCATAAACACTTTTTTGTTAAATGCTTTGGTTACTGCTATTAAATAGCCAAATGCAGGCCATAACGTTTCATAGGTCTCTGTTTACAATTGTATCTGTCCCCAATGAGAACATAGTCAGCTGCATTACATACACACTATATCTAAAATGATAATCTGTGGGTAGTACGAGTAAATTGTACTCTTGGGGACAACAAAGACTTGAAACAGGGATCAATAAAAGTCTTAAGGGAAATAATGAGTCTGCAGCTAAATTCGATGTAGAATGTTAACTCGTGCATATCTTCTTCAACCTGTAAGTTAAATCTAGTTATTTTTATACAAGAAGAGAAATGCTCTTCTCGGGAAGTAAGGAATCTATTGTTTTTTATAGCAAGAACATGAAGAGATGCAGCACTGGTCTCAATGATGTGAGGTCCAGTTAACAATCTGACCACATGTTCCTTCACTACACCAGTTAAAAAGGCCTGTAATAATCCAGAGTCCAGATATGACGGAGGAGGATAGGGAAGATAATAATAGTACTTCTTGCCCACTAAATGGTGAGCTGGTCAAACATAGTGTTAACAAGTAGATCTCTTCCTGTAATATCTGTGTCATTTTTGCTACTTTAATTAATATCAGAAACGTAAGTAGGGCTCTGCTCTTTGGTTTCAGTCAGCAACATTTTTTTGATTTAGTTTTTTTTCTTACTTAAACTTGTAAAAACAAAGTGTAAAGTGAATAATCTGATGGCAATGATAATAAAAGAAATGCTACAAAATCATAAACAAATAAATGTGAGGCAGCAATGCAATGGATAGTGAAAATGTTTGTAGTAACATATGTGTACATTAACAAAACACATCAACAAAGATCTTGAACCAAACCTGAATGACAGTAAATGATCCGGTTGTAAAACAACAGTAACATTCCGCTGTAGACACAACTGCTATTTTATAGCCTTATTGTGTAAACTGGATTGTAAAATTGGTCCATGACAAAGAAATATTTTCTTTCTGACGTCCTGGTCCTGAAAACATTGAACTATCTGCATTTCATTCAAAACCACGACATACTTTATAAAGCTTCAGTGGCTGATGCAGTAAATCCTGCTTGTAGTTACATATTATTACTTAACAAAACAATTTCTTTAAAATAGCCACGTGGTGAAAGTTACTGTGAAAATCTATTTACAAGGTAATAATACATAAAAAAAATAAATTAACAAAACTATCTGTGGGAAATATACAACATCTGACTGGGGTACTTTGCCAACTTCCTGAGTGCACACATCGTCTTCTCCAAAACACGGTGTCATAGCTCCAAACATTTTCAACCGGAGCTGCAAGAAAAAAAGAGAAAGCGAGAGACGGTTCAATAACACAAATCCAATCTAGAAAGTAAGAATGAATAGAATCACGAGTGGTCACTGTGGTAACCTGTCAGCAGCATCCTGGTCGGCCTCAGCATTGCCGTCGGCTTTGGATGCAGACGCTCGCAATTTGCAGAAATCTAAAAAGACAGAAACAGGAGGTCGAGTCAAGTTGGGATCTGACCACAACAAAGTATTTAATGTGAAAAATGAGCAGAAACCGAAAACACTCCTCCACCTTGAATCCAGCGGATCTGCGTCGCCGGGCCGTAGCCCTGCTCATTCTTAGCAGCGATGCGGAAGACCACAGCCGGCCGGTTGGAGGCCGAGCAGTCGATTTGGGCGTTATCCAGGTGGGCGGAGCCGACCGAGCAGGACATCTTGCTGCCGCGGTAGATCCTGATGAAGGACATCTGACCCGGACGCTCCGAGCTGGTGGAGCGGCTCTTCCTTACCGCCATGTACATGGAATACTCCAAGATCCGGCCTGATGGAGAGGGGGGAGCCTCCCATGTGATGTGGACGGAATCATTGGCCTGTGCAGAAGCAGGATTATTAGGGGAAATGTGAAGACAACAGCGACTCTTTCTTATATCGACATATTTTGAGTTTAAATATTTTTGATATGTCACCTTGGTTATTTTGACAGCAGAGGGCGCTCCAGGGAACCCAGGTTGGCAGGTCTTGAACTCGCTGACGGGGCTGAAGTCTCCCTGGCCAAAGTAGTTGATGCCTGCCACTCTGAACCTGTAGGTCTGACCCGGAGCCAGCTCCTGCTTCTCTCTGCTCTGATAGTCCTGAGGCCCTGGAAGCTTTCTCTGGAGGAAGAACCGATGAGGACGTGTGGGTGAGAAGAAAGGGATGACTGGCATCTTCACGGAGACCCAATCAAGACCCACTATGTATTACTGTATGAAGGTTGTTTCTTTTTTTTTACCTCTTTAGTGTTTGGCGGCCGGCTGATGATGGCTGCAGTCGCCTGGTCACTGTCAGCAGGTAGAAAGTAGTGGCTGACCTCAGAGAAGAGCGTTTTGAACACACCAACATCAAACCACACAGCTTCGTCTGGATTCTGCTGGACGGGAGGAGTTTAGGACCAAGCCAAGAGAGCTAATAATTACTGTTCTGAGGGGAAACGATGAAGGGGGGGGGGGGATACTGAACACACTCGATGTATTGTGACTCGTTCCCCGAGGGATGTAGTAAATGTAATGCACTTCAACATAAAAGTGATCTTCCTGTGAATGTGAGGTTTTGTGATTGACCAAAAATGGATTTCCAAAAAAAACCAATTTGACTTGAATGATCTCGCTGATATGATTATAAGCATCAACGGGTTAAATCAAACATGAAAATATCAAGATATCGCACATAGCCACAAATATAGATCATTTAAACACCATATCGCCCCGCCCTAATCTCACCTGATGTGTATGGGCGTAGAAGTCTGTTGTCTTGTCAGCTGAAACAGGTTGAGACTCTGTCAAAACAAAGGAAAGTCCACAGTAAACTTCCCTTAACAGAGGGATGCCGTCTGATTTATCACTGACATTTGAGCATCGTCTTTACCCGTCTGGTGCTGAGCTGAGCTGCTGACCTCTGTCGCTGATGTCTCCTGTCCGGCACCTACAACCAACACAACAAGACACGTCTTATTTGACGAGGGCAGTTCAAACACTGTGTGGGGAGTAGAGCAAGGTCTCTATAATACATGTATTGATGCAGCTGTATTAATATAAACATGCCTAGTGCATCTTTTATTGTTTCTGACAATTACATTTGTGGAAGTACAAGAATCATCCAGCACATAAATCACTTGAAAACAAGACGTACCGCAGCATTGTGCGCCAGAGTCCTTCTCTGTCTCCCTCCCAGCACTCGTCCCTCCCTGAGCTTTGGCCTCTGCTGAGCCATTGGCCGATTCTGCCACAGTTTCCTGCCCCGCTGAAGCATCCTGGAATTCAGAGAGGAAATTAAAGCACGAGAAACTGTGCTGAAAGTGTGCTCATTGACAGGGATCCTCCACAGTCCAGTATTAGGGATCAGGGCTCAGAATAGAGACTCACATCTGAATCTAATAGGGAAAAATGCAGTAGTAGTAGTAGTAGTAGTAGTAGTAGGTTGCTTTTTGAATTCATCTCTCTGATAAAAACCATTCTAAACATCCTCATGGAAAAACAACATGATGTGTTCAAGTTCAATCTGAAAGAAAAAGTACCGACATCTCTGTGGTTGGTCTGCTGCTAGATCAAATTCAGCATATCTGATGATAAAACAGGGGAGTGTTACTACATGTAACAACCTAAAGCTTTGTTCAGTAAGTCACATCTACCTGTGCTGATGCTGTCGCTTCTATATTAGAGGTTCCTCCAGTTTGAGGCTGAAGAGACTGCACACCTGAGGAAGGAGAGAAGGCAAAATGTCACCGTAGTGCCACGAATATCCTCAGAAAGTTCCTCACCCTGATAAACATGCTACGGATTCTTTCAGACAGCTGAACACATGCACTCTCCATACCTGCAGAGTCTGGTCCATCTGTTCCAGTCGGATGGGCTGGTTTGGCTGGTGGAGGCGCTGGCTGGATCTGAAGGATGTAGTGGTCTGCTGCCGCCAGGGGGCGCCAGGCCACATGAAGCATGCTGACTGTGGACTTGATGAGTAAGGCTGCCTCTGGGGCGGCTGGGCGACCTGAGGACAAAAAAACAGAATATATCAAGGAACTAAGCCTTTACTTAGTTTTATGTTTTTTTTAAACACTGACACAATTTGCTTCAGAAAGTACAGCAATCAAAATAAACAGCTGGTTCTCAGTCCTCACCTGTCTCCAGGTACCAGAGGTCCTTGCAGCAGACCTGGTAGTTCCAGCTCCTACGGTATCCGTCACGGCCGCTCCAGATGTAAAGCCTGGACCCGACAGTGGCAGCGCAGTGGCCGGCCCTGGCTTTGGGCCGACAGGCGTACGGGTCGTCACTCTGGGGTCCCTGGCTCTGCAGCTGGGACTCGACATTGTCTTGCTTCTCAGGGCCCAGGTTCTGCCAGCACATAGTGTCTGTGACAGGAGAGCAGGGCAGAAGTGAACTTGCTGGCCTCTGAATGATGCTCTCCAGCGCTTCACCCTGCATGAAAACTCTGACAAGAGCGTGGGATATTGATAGAGAAATGTACTGACCTAAGTTTAGTACACTTAAAGAGTCACTGCAGATGGATTCAGTTCCTACAGCATTGCGTTTGTCTGACTCTGGCACAGGAATCCAGCCACCAAAAACATACATCCTGCGGACAGAAGGGCACAGTAGTTTGTCGAGGCTCGCCAGGTCAGGTGTCGCATACAACCTAGACATCTGCTGTAACAGAGATATGACACCGATGACGACAGATCTCTCACTTGTTTCCAATGACACTGGCAGAGTGAAGGCTTCTGGGAAGTGGCGTGGAGCCCCTGGTTTCAGCCGTCGACCAAACCATTGTGTCTGAAGAAAGGAAAAGGACAATGATAAGGAAGTTTAAATATTACAGAGAATTGTTTCTCACAACATACAAATAAGCCTAGCCGACCACAGTTTTGTATTTAATTCAACGTACAGCAGCAAATAGAGGATGTCAAATGTTTAAACCTTCCTTTCTGAAACTTGCAGATATAATCGATATAATCTGTCAAAAAACCAACACCACCCTACCGAGGTCGAGCTGCCAGAGGTCGTCTAACCGGCGTCCGTGCATCCCTCCAAAGATGAAGAGCTTCGGGGAGCCGAGGCCAGTGTAGGCAACCGAGGTGTGGGACTCCCGCGCTGAGGGACCGCCACCCTTCGTCTCTGGGATGCTCCAGCCTCTTGCCCCCGATAGCGACTGCAGCTCCAGCTCATAGAAGTCACTCATGTATCTAGGATGGAAAAAAGGTCCAACTCATTGATGCAACTATCTTCATAGAGGTTAAATATCAAAATGAATAGTCTCCACGCTGGTTTCACTGAATTGTGGATTTGCACATGCTCAACAAGTCACTCGAAGCCCATTCTGGATTCAACCCTAATTTAAAAGTTATAATTAATGATAATCAATCAATCATTTTGTCTCGAGAAGCAGCTTGTCTTTGTCACATATCATTGTGAAATGAATATCTTTGGGTTTCCACATTTCACAAATTAAATCAATCAAAAATATAATCTGCAGATTAATCAGACACAAACAACCAGTCTGCCCTGCTTTTAGGATTCGCTAAAAAAAAACCTCAGTGTTAACAAACCCTTTATTAAATGTTACTGTTCTTGTGTGTATTCACACAGTACCTTGTTACATTGCCGTTGGGGTCTTCACTATCATTGGCCAGCCCTCCAAACAGGTAACACTTGTTACCCACAAGAGTGAGGCTGTGTCCAATCCGAGGGCAGGGAGGCAGACCGTTCCTGGGGGCTCTGGGCTTCAGCTTCTTCCACAGCCAGCGACTAGCCTGAGCCACACGGGACCAAAGTCAAGATTTGAAAATGCTCTTCAACTACAGCAACTGGGTTGGAATCACGACTGAAGAACGGCGACGGCATTACCTGAAGTTCATAGAGGCTGTTGGTGTATTTCCCAAACTCCACCATGCCGCCAAAGACCAGTATTCTGGTGCCTTCACAGACAAAGCCATGGGCAGCACAGCCGGGTGGGATGTCACCCCTCACCGCAGGCAGAAACCACTGCTTTGAGACTGTAAAGATGAGCAGATATTCTATTAGACAATAACATCCTGGTGAATGCTGCTGTTCAGACATTTTATCAAACCTAATAACCCTTAAAAACAGAGCTATTTATGCAGTAGCTAAGATAAATATTACCCTAAACACAGCCTCACCACCTGAAGAGGACTTTTAATACTAATAGCAGTCAATTGAATGGCTTTGAATGCACAATGTCCTCCATAACCTAATTTAGACAAGATCCTGTACAGCAGTCACTTCCCACACAAAATACACACGTGTGTTAAACGTAACACACTTACACCTAAATACAAACACCGGTCTCAAGCTCAACAGTGTTGTTTTGTCACACTTTTTTTCATTAAAGTTATTATTTTTTTCAGTTAATGCTGCACTGACCAAACACATGCCATAGCGTTACTACACTAGTATGCTAAATGTGTCGTCATTCAGTGTTGCCTGCTAACGTAACAATTAGCTAGTGAGCTAACGGAACGAGTAAGTAGATTTCGGGGGGGAAATACTTAACGTTAGTGTCGCTAACTACTCAGCTTAAGTTACGATATCCAGCTCAAGTTAGCGTTTAGTTTACGCAAAGAAAACCCGTAATGCCGAAATTATGCTAAAATGGTCAAAGACCTATTAAATGAACCACAAAAGGCAAAAGACCGGGTGGGTCTTTTTGACCCCTGCTCATGCTAAAAACATTAGCCGCTAACGTTAGCTTACCAGTATTGTAAACATGGAGGTCCTCCGCTATCCCTTCATTTCCACCACCGAACACAACAACCAGCTCCCGTATAGCAGCAGCTCGGTGTCCGTGTCTGGACCGCGGTACCACCCCTGAGACGGAATGGACTTTCCTCCATTGCGGCTCCTCGGCACCAGTGATCATCTTCCCGTGAGGGAGCCTGAAGTTTGGCGCTGTTGACGTTTCAAAGACGGAGGCGGGGTGAAGGAGGCGTCGGGAGATTAAATCAGAGACAACATCTCACTCTGTCTCGTTTACCGGGTATCAAAATGTATTTACTTGCTGATTCTATGAAATAACTCTGGTAATGTCACCAGGGTTCTTTTGGGTTAGGCTTGGAAAATAAAACATGTAAAGACTGTGTTACAAACTGGATACCAGGACATTTACCGACCAAAGTCTTTCGAAAGAGGGGATACGAGATGGAGTTTACCCAATAGCGGTGACTAAAAGCCGTGGTATCTCTCTGCAGCCTCGACCTTCACTGTTCTCTTTTTAATGTGTCCCTCGTAAATGTACGGAAGTGCAACACTAAATGGGTGGAGTGCCGCCTTAAAGATGCAACGTTTTCCTGCCAATTGCAAGATTTAAAGGACACATCAGATGTTGACATGGCCTTTGAGCCACATGATAATCAGGACAGTCCATAGTGCATAGGTGGTTGAAACAGATCTGACTTCCGTCACGCACACAGTTCTTCTCAAACTGAGGACGCCTCCGTGTTATTTCCTTGTTAAAAATGGTTCTCTATCAACAGTGATAGAGTAATAGACCCAATGCTATTTTTTGTCTGGTTACCAATAATTCCATCGTTTGTCACACTGTGGGAATGTTTGTGAGCATGAGGTCAGGTGCTTCACTGGATAGGTGATGTCCTCCCACAGGAGTTTGTTTCTCAAACATAGACAATCTTTGGAATTCCCTCACTCTGTGGTACTCTGTATATTTAATCACCTGGTATTATAGGTAGTTTTAGCTGGTGTATGATTTTTTTTTTTGTATCTTGCAGCAAATTATATTTCAAATGTTTCAAATTGTATGAGAACAGTTTGAAGAATGTCTAGGCTGCAATGCCAGATATAAAAAAACCAAGTAAAAAAATTAAGAAGAGTAAAATAAACAAATAAAAACAACAACTAAAGTTCAATTAAGCTGAAGGCCAATGATACATATGATTGTATTTTGTTCCATTGCCAGAATAAATAAGTACACCTCCCTTCATTAAATTGATTCATTATATTTGCTTTGGCAGCACGCAGCACGTTATCAAAGTGTAATCAAACACTTTTAAGTTACGAAAGTGCCGAACGTGTGTGTGTGTGTGTGTGTGTGTGTGTGTGTGTGTGTGTGTGTGTGTAAGAACAGGAACCTCTCCCGGTGAGCAGGAAGATGGTGACGTCAGTTGTCAGTTGGCTCAACGCTGAGTGAGTCGGAATTACAATAGACTATTTGTGTGTCTGCGTGTGTGTTTGAGAGAGGGAGAGAGAGAGAGGAGGAAGAAAATGAGCGCGTCTACCTGTAGGCTATTTAAGTGCATGAGTTAACATGTCAAAAAGAGACAGTGTGTTTATGGGAAATATAGATTAGCTCTCTCTCTCTTTCGCTCTGTGTGTGTATGTGTGTGTGTGTGTGTGTGTTTACACAGACGGGAATACTAAGCCAGAGGAAGTGCGCCGGTTCTCCGTCTGCGCGTCCCGACTTCCTGCTCTGAGGCAGGGGAGAGAAAAGCTGCAGATCCGCTTTCAGACAGCAGCGGCATGGAGCCCCGACACAACACACACACACCGCTATAAGACACAAACACACACCTCACACACGGCCAGACTAGCAGAAGAGCAGCGGCCGTCCACAGCAGGGTAGGTACAAGTTTACTTCTACTTCCAACTTTTTATGGGTGCGGGTTCGTGCGTAACGGAGAGACAGAAGCGCACTTCTATAGCTGTTTTCGTATTTGATGAAACCCGATCAGGTTCACATATTCACTGTCAACTTGAAAACCACGTCGATGCTGCGCGTAAGGGATTAACCCTGTGCGTAATAAGCGTTAATGCCGTGCGTAAAAAGGTGTTAAAGCCGTGGGTTCTCCGGGTTTGGCACAGACGCATGCGTAAATTTGCCCAAATGTAGTTTGCTACATTTGAGGCGAAAAAAAGAAAGAAAGAAAAGAGGTCAGTGTTCCGGCTCCGATGAAAAAATTAGCCGTGGCTCCTTTAAAAGTCTGGTTGTAGACTTTCTGGTTTGTCTGGACCTCGCAGACTAATTGCCATGCGCTTCCGGATTGAAGCTGGCAGCAGACAACATCTTGAAAATGAGTCACTGGGGCAAAACAAAGAACCATTTGAGTTCCAGCTGAACCCCAACTCCCTCCCCGTACACACGTACACACACACACACGTACGTACGTACACACACACACACACACACGTACGTACACACACACACACACACCTCCAATAAAAAATGTGTTGAAGTGTATATCTGATGGATTCACATTTGAGGAAGGAAAATGTTCATGCATGGATCAGTTACAACGTGTTAACTTACACTCACAAAGAGAGAGAGAGAGAGAGAGAGAGAGAGTGCTTTTACTCTGAAATTCAATAAATCAACATTTCTTCCTTTGTTTCTCTCCAGTCCAGATTTGTTCAGAGTGAAACGTCAGAGTGTGAACATAGATCAAACAGAGTCTGACATGAGGACATAGATGCATTCTCCATATGCTGTTGTGGACCTGTGTTGAATTGTTGCTCTAAAAAAGAAGTATAGGTGTGTGTGTGTGCGCGTGTTCCTGGTGGTTCCCAGTGACAGGACGTCCTACCTCCCAGAAAAGGAAGGCCTTACTCCGGGAAGACGCCCCCTGAAGCTGAATGACAGGAAGTCCTCGTTTAGACAGACAGACAGCACTACAGTTCTTCCATCACTTAACACACACACCCATGCAGGAAAAAGGAAGCGGGGATATGCGTTTGTGTGTGTTCATGGCGATGGGTCATTGTTCGCACCACACACACTTTCCCCTCTCTGCTGGGTGGTTTCCTGTTAGAGAGACAGAGCGAGAAGAAGGGATGCATACTGTGTTTTCATGTTGAATTAGTGGTCGATTATGAAGGTGGGTAGAGGAGCCCTCACTTCTGGTGGCAATGTTCGAGGTCCTCTCCTCCAATGTTTCTCCACTGCTGAGGCAGATGTGGTTGCCATGGGGATTTGTGATGCAACTGCAAACTGTGATATCGTCATGGTTGCAAATTAAATCTGGTTCTAATGATGTATTTGTTGTGTTTTCTTGTGGCAGTAAGTAGTTCTGTATTTCCTGCTAATGAAGCACCTTGTAAATTGATTGAATTGAGAGAGAGAGAGAGAGAAAGAGAAAGAGAAAGAGAGAGAGCAAAGGAGACAGAGAAACAGACAGGAAGACGCTCACAGACAGTCGGTGGCTTCAAGGTAAACGTCGGTTAGACTCGCGCTCGTCTTGGCAGAAGGTCACTGACCACATCCTGCTTTATCACCATGGAAACATACGGAAGTCTTGCCCTCTCTCTCTTTCTTTATCTCTCTCTGTCTCTCGCTCTCTCTCACACACGAGACAGGGAGACAGTATACAATAACAAAAATGAACAATAACAAGAAGTACAGCGGACAAAATTATACTTCTAAACGTGAAAAGAGGGCTGCAAACCAAAAAGCTTCTCGATTGTTGCTGGCAAAGCGGTTTTATCATATAGAAACACAACTTTACGTTTTAGTAAGTAAAAGTGAGTTCAATTTAATTTGAACCTTAATATGTATACAGATGGGTAAAAAAAGGAAAAGAAACACGTTATTTTAATTTGTCACTCATCTGTTCACAAATCCTGCTCTTTCCAATATTTAAATAAGAGGTGAAGCAAGGGCACAAGGACGAGCGTAACCCTGAGCATCAATCAATGTGCTCAATGTGAGCTTCACTCACACTTGTATTTACTACTGCCTCCATGCTGCTTTGGAAGGCAGCCAAAGTATGCAAATCCAAGCGCTAAAAGCGCGTGAGCTCATATAGAGGTATAGATTACATATTTAGCTCACGAATCATAATGTTCAATAACTCACAGCCAGGTTGGCTGTCCAGTAGAGCCTTTGGTGTTTGTTTGTGTTGTTGTGTGTGACAGGGAATTCCCTGTCGGAGAAGATGGGTGGACATGGTCAGCTCTGTTATGCTTGTGGTTTTTAGTGGAGTTTTCACCAGTGGAAGGATTGCGGTTTGCATTCGTATTGACAGTTCCTCCTCTTCCTTGCTACCCACCTACCCTCCTTTCTTTGATCCTTCCTTCACTTTATATCTTCTATGGCGTATGATTCCCTAAAATACAGTAATGTGTGAAATGCAAGACCTTTTTAAGGGCTTTACTGGAAAGGTTTAAAGCTGCACTAATCAATATTTTTATACCAACAATGGATCTTAGAACATGTTTAGTGTGAAAGGTGTCACTCTTATTGACAAATCCGCAGATAATTATGAGCCAACTCAGGTGTTCCCCTCAGCCAACGGAGAGATTTAGCATCTTCTTGGCTCATTATTTGTTTTTTCTTACGAACCACAATTTTATTGTTTTGGTTGAGTCTCCCCGCTTTCATCAAACCAGTTTACTACAGCTGTTTTTGATTTTGGCCTGAAACATGACTCCAAATGAATGCTTAGGTTATGTTTGCTGGACATGTAAAAGGACATTTGATTGCTGACACATTTTAAAACGACAGATGATAATATGTCAATGTGTTTTAATGACAATCTTCTTGATAATACAAAGCAATGCGTGGTTGTTGTGATTTCATTAAGCCTTGATTCTCTGTAGATCGCCTGTGTCTCCGGTGTCATCCCGTCATGGAGAGTTCCATCACACTCTGGCAGTTCCTGCTGCAGCTGCTGATCGACCAAAGCCACAAACATCTCATCTGCTGGACGTCCAACGACGGCGAGTTCAAGCTGCTTAAGTCAGAAGATGTGGCCAAGCTGTGGGGGCTGCGCAAGAACAAGACCAACATGAACTATGACAAGCTGAGCAGAGCCCTGCGCTACTACTACGACAAAGTACGCAACTTATACACTTCAAAACTATTCATTGTTAAACCATCTGACTGGTTTCATGATGTGATTCATGGGCCATGAAACCCAATTGAAATCAACACACCAAAACTGTTAATAAAGGGGCTTACAATAATAAAATCATATCTTGTTTCCTCTGCAGAACATCATCAAGAAGGTGATCGGCCAGAAGTTCGTCTACAAGTTTGTGTCGTTCCCTGAGATCCTGAAGATGGACCCTGCGGTGGTAGAGTCGGGCCGCAGCAGTGAGGAAAGTGGGGGCGGGACGTCAGAGCCCGAGGCTGACGACGAGGACGGGGGTGGGAGAAACCAGTACCTCCACTCCAGCCTGTACTCCTCCTTCACCGTCAGCTCCCTGCAGCACCCCTTGGAACCGCAACGGCCGATCAAGACGGAGCCCAGATCCGATCACTATGGCGACAGCTCCTCCGTCATCCGATTCGTAACCAACCGCGGCCACTCCTCCCTGCCCCCAACCCCACCCCCATCCTCGGCTGAGACCTCCCATTCCTCCAGACCGTCTCCGGTCCAGGCCCGCTCTTCCTCCTGCTCCTCCTCCCCGCCGCAAAGCCCTGTCCATGCACTGTGGAGGGGGCGGGGCCAGAGCTCAGAGACTAATGAGTTAGAGCATAGCGCCCAACCTCTAAACCTCTCATCTGGTCAGAGGGAGAGAGAGAGGTCACATGCGATGCCAGAATGCAGGAGATTCGCCAATAGCGGGCCTTTGAAAAGCAGGAAACCCAAAGGGTTGGAAATCTCCTCCTCGCTCTTCCTGACAGGAAGCGACCTTGTCTCCATTGCGCTCAACAGCCCGGCGCTGCCTTCAGGCTCCCTGACCCCTGCCTTCCTCACCACACAGGTACAACATGAAACACAACACATGTACTAACACCACTGCACTCACACATAGTCCTTCTGTAAATACAGGTGGTTTTAGGTGAGGAAAAAGGAGAAGAAAAAGGCTGAGAAAAGACGATGCTTTTAGGGAGGGAAGAAGAAAATTAAGCTTGTAGACAGGGAGGAGATGGAAAGAGGTGAGCGGAAAGAGGGGAGGAGGCCAGGGAGGGAGGAGGTTCATAAGTGAAGCCATATGTTTCTGAAGCTCCTGATTCACTGGCAGCAACACACTGACCAAACCAGGACAGTAGACTACATTCAGGCATTCAGCTGACGCCTTTATCCAGACCGAGCAATGATATGCTGCGTGTGTACAGTACTTAAATGATGGAAAGTAAAAGTGTACGCTAAACTGTTCCCTCATTGCTGAACATTTTGTATAATTAAGTGTTTGCAAAGCACACCTGAGCTGTTGGTATCCACAGCCACTTATCCACTTTCCCCTGGACAGATGTGATTCTGTTTTTAGTTCTTACCTTTAAAAGTCCCTGCAGGACAGCTATCCCTGTTATCCACCAGAAACCAGTTTAAGGTGGTTTCTGGGGGTAAACTGGTATCTTACAAGTCAAGCCATGAGCTCGATCTGGCTGGTAAATCGGCAAAAAAACATCAAAACACTGACAAAAGCAAAGCATAAGCTGGTCCTGATCAAGAAGCTTAGTGGAGCTGAACACCACCAAAGGCTCATACGCCTGTTTTAGATCAGCAGAAGTATGAGTGGTCAAACAAAGGAAATTTGAGATACAAAGATGACCGGCAATAAGATATAGCCAAAGCACAGCCTTGTATTTTTTCAAAGGAAGCGTTTGAGACAGCTTCCTGCAATGAAAACAGATTTCTAAATATTTGTCAGCTCATTTGATGCTTTTATTAGAAAGCCGATAGACAGATGACAGGAAACGAGGGGAGAAAGAGATGGGGGATGACTTGCAGCAAAGGTCATGATCGATGCCACCAGGGCACCTTTTTAAAGATTGACTTGACTGTTAACAAAAAGGCATATATATATATATATTAAGCATTGCTAAAATAAAATTGAAGCAGGGTTTTAAACAAATTCAGATAACACAATAACCTCAGTGGTGGCACTTCTCCTTTGCGGTGAGAATATAAACATGAACGCACTGAGGAAACTGTTGTTCCTGAACTGTAGTTCCGGACTATCGTGGTAGAACAGTCGGTAGAAATCCTATGTTCCTGTGACAGAACCAGAAAGAAAACCGGCTTTAGTCAAATATGACGAGACAGAAGAAAGACGAGACAGAAGCAAATAGATGTCATGAATTGTGTATGAGTGGAGCTTCCTGACCAGCATGGAGTCAGTCTAGCAAGTCCGTCTGTCTAGGAGACATGAGTTCACTAGAGGGCAGACTTGGCTTCGAGCTCTGGGTGAGACTGAATGACTTGACAACTCCACCACAGACCATGAGCAGCTCTCTGGGCTCATGGCCAGAATAAACACCAACATTTCCATCGTGGTGTATTTATCCTACATTTTACTTTGGGTTTTTGTCAATGTAGACTCCGTCTGGTCTGCTGCTCACTCCCAGTCCTCTACTTTCCAATATCCATTTCTGGTCCAGCCTGAGTCCAGTGGGACCCCTCAGCCCTGCACAACTGCAGAGCCATGCCCCCCTCTTTCAGGTAATACACACACACATACGCAATCCCACACATTTAGAATTGCAGTATGTGAGGAACTCTGAGACCGCTTGTTGTCCAAACAAACAAATGGCCAATCACTGTATAATATGGGCAAAGTTAAAAAATGTGTCCGACAAAGCCGGCCTGAATCCCACGTTGAAAAGAGGTTTCGGTGTCAGTTGAACAATCTGACAAGCACTGTGTTTTTGTAAACTTTCTTCCAATAACATAAAATCATCCTTACCCTAAACCAACCCGAACCTTAGCCCTTACCCTAATTTAAAGCGACACTATGGAATTCATGAAACATAAAATAACACATCCTTTACTCTTATAAATGAAATGTGTATATTGTGTATATGTGTATATACACACACACACACACACACACACACACACACACACACACACACACACACACACACACACACACACACACACACACACACACACACACACACACACACACACACACACACACACACACACACACACACACACACACACACACACACACAATTATGTGAAATAAGTTCTAAAATGTTTCAGTTCTGACCGACCTGTGTAAAACAAATAACAGCTTTTCATTTGCTCTATTTACAACAATCCCTCCCTCATAAGTACAGGATCTTTACTGTCCTTTCAAACCACAGATTTACCTCGTCCGTTGCTTTCACACAGTTGTGTGCGTGTTGGTGTATGTGCGATTCACCGTGTGCCAGGGTTTCAAAATAAGCCACAGATGTTTCCGTTCTGGTGGGGACAAGAAGAGGGGGCAACATCCTGTTAGTTAGGGGGAGCGGGAGAGGGCTGGTTGGTCAGGAGCTCCTCCCAGCCATGTCAACTCTCTTGACACAAACAGACATACACAACTCCAAAAACAAACTGTTAAGCATCTAATGACCGGTGATTTAGTCCTTGCAACGGGGGTCGGTCCTCACAACGATGGTGCACTACTTAAGTCCCCACAATGTAATATAAGCAAGAGCAGATTCTCCTCCTGTGACGCAGCAGCAGTAGTAGAGAGCTGTAGAAAATGACGTTTGTTACAACATTCAATCACCTCAGACAGAACATACGTTTTCCTCATCTTATTGCACAAGTCACTCTGTGAAAGCATTGACTAACTTTAACATCACTGTCAGCATTATGGAGGTGACATCATTAATGTAGATTACTATATATCGATCTTCTAGTAATGATCAATAAATCAATATACTTGTGTATACACTTGTTAAATGACACTACATTTTTAAATCGGTGTAAAGCCACAATGTTTTACGCCATTTAACCATATTAATTCTCTTTAAAGCCACTCTGTTGGATTTGAACATTTCGGACTTCAGAGACACCAAGTGCTGGTATCAAATCTGATCAAATTGTCTACCTTTTCTACAAACATCACCTTATGCCACCAGAATAATTTGAAAGATTATATAAACACAGTAAATACAAAAAGTTGCACTTTCTTCACCTTAACATTTTTATAAAATGTATTTAACTTTTTTTAATGAGTATGTCATAACTTACCAGTGAGCTCCAAAAGTGCCATGCTTCTCTTATGAAGAAATATGTCAGGGGGTTAAATATTATCTGTGTCTTCCACCTCTGATTTCACCTTTCCCCCTGCAGTTCCCCACTCTGCTGAATGGACACATCCCTATGCCTTTATCCAGCGTCGATGGTCCCTCTCCTCTGCTGCTCTCCTCCAGCTCCCACAAGTGCTGATGCCAGCCCAAGCTCCAAGAGCAAACTGGGCCAAACCAAGCCGGGCCAGATCAGCACAGCGCCGATCAGCCTTGGACTCTTGACGATGAACCACACAGGAGTTGGACTTCCTCTGAGTCGATTTAGACTTTGATGTGAAACCTGTTCCTTTGCATTTATCATATCAAGAAACAGGAGCTTCACTCTGAAGCTTTGCTCTCTGAGAGGAGTATCCGCATTAGACATTTCTTTGTGTTTACTACAGTTCAACTCCTCATGTTCTTTACGCGGGTGTTTGGTGCTTCTTTTCAGGCAAAGATATTGACTGGAGGTCGGACCTCATTACATTTCTCATCTCATTTTATATCTTGTGTCATTTCACTCGGTTTAAACTTCAGTGATGCAGACTGGTTGCAATTTCATGAATGTTATCCCTATTTCCCCCCCCCCCCTGTCCTGAATAATGTAAACTATCCACATCACTGACTCAAACAATGATCTGGGGAAATCTTTGTCAGGTATTATGAGATCTGAAGAATGACAGATGCTTCCCTTAATAGACTTCAGTACAGCTCCTTTAAGTAAATAAATGTTTGTCATGCTAACGCACAGTTAAAGGAAAGAGACATATTTGGTTTCCTACCGAGAGTCGGCCTTAGATGAGAAGATTGATACCGCTCTCATGTTTGTAAGCTTAATATGAAGCTACAGCCAGAGGACGGTTAGCTTAGCATGAAGACACATTACAGTTTGCCTTACTCGGTGCAAAGGTGACAAAATCTCACTAGCGGCTAAAAGCGTACTAGTTAACAAATTAACTGTACGAAAATGAAAACATAACAATTTGTAGTTAAAAAAAAATAGTTTGACACATAACATCCGGTAAAACCACAATGTGTCGTTTTTTTGTACAGATTAAAAACAGAACATAATCTTCAACAGCAGGCTTTACAGGTATAGGCTGACTTTGTTAACTTTGGGCAGAGCCAGATTGGCTGTTTCCAGTATGTATGCTAAGCTAGCCAGCTGCTGGCTGTAGCTACATATTTAACTGAAGAGCCGTCATCAATGTTGGCATTTTACTCTCGGCAAGAAAGAGTATTTCCTAAAATGTGGAGGCTTCCTTTAAATTGAACGAATCTTAGAATGTGACCAGTTTCGGGTGTTACAACAGTCAACCAATAGCTTTGTCTCATCCCCAGCTTTTGGGGATGAGACAAAGTACAATGATAATTTTTACAATTTAGATTTTTGAACTTGATAAAGATTTGTCCAGATGTTGATTGAGTGTGGCCACGAGATGAATTCCTCACCGACTCCTAGCAGAGCACCTGCTAGCCAGCACGCTAAAACGCTGTAGAAGTCTTTTCATTTTGTCTTCTGCATTGCATTTACTTGACGCTGTGAACTTGTTTTTATCTGAATAGTGTCATGCTTTTCTTTTTTTTTCTCTTTTTTAAATGCACTGTACTTTTCAGCCTTGTACCAGCTGTGCCTTCAATATTGTAAGACTTGTATTAAGCTTTAAACCAGGTTTTAATAGATATTCCAGGTCAAAATTGCACAAAAACCTTTATTTTGTAAAATGACTCCTGGTTATTTTTATAAAGAAATTAATGGAAATGTATTCCCAGTGATTTGCTTGTGTTTTGTTGAGAGACATGTTACTGTTTTTTGGAATAAAATGAATGAATATTCAGAAGTACTATATTCATTTTAGTTGGAAACAACACACTTTTCACCACTCAAATAACGACCGCTGCACAGACTGATTATGAAACAGATTAAATTTACTTTCGATGGTTATGAGAAATAAATAGTTCCAGTAAAAAGAGTCACACACCAACTGTTCACCGGAGGCTCAGTGTTTCAGAGAGGTCGAATTCACAACACAGCAGGCCTTCCATGCATCAGGCACACATACACACGCACGCTCGTCCAGACACGTTCACATAAATTCAGGTCATTCATACATTTGAAAAAGTTTTACAGTTTTACAATAATAAACATTTAGCGGTTGCAGAAATCTCCTTTCGTGCATGTCACTGCTGTTCATGGAAAAAAAACTGCTATTAGTGACACAGTTCGCAGTTAACGGTGGAATAATCCTTCATTCTTACTATTGATTACAGCGACATGCGTAATAAATGAGTCTTATTTAAAGTGTGATAAAGTGTCAGTGAAGCATCCAAACACTGATACAGTTCACGTGAAATACAACATGAGGGGAAGAAAAAGGTTTTCTCATTGTAAAGCTACCTATCATTGGGCAATGGGTCAATGCAATACAGGATGTCTACCATTAATATAATGACTTTTTGTCCTGTGAATACAATAATTGTTACATTATTTGAAATATAAATCGTTGACTCTTTAATTTGCATTTGTTCTTTTGTGACAGTTTGTATGGAGCTTTAATTGTTAAATTATGAGCTCACAATATATATAATCTATTCCACGCTGAAAGGAGAATATCCTGCCAAAGGTTTTAACTAGTGAAATGATGAGTATGTTGACAGGATTATTACACTATTAGCTGCAAACTGTGATAAAGTTAATGTTTATTACGTTAATTTCTCTCAGCTATTAATGGGTTTAACAAGCATTAGTCGTGCTTACAGCACTTGTCTAGCATGTTCTACCCAATCAGCAACTCTGTGTTGCTCAAATCCTTTAAATCTCAGCAGAGCATAAATGTGAAATTTTCATGTAGATGTTGAACAAAAGAGCTGCAGTTACAGGAAAATCTCCTCAGATCTTCTCACACTCCTGCATGTTCAACCTGTGATGTTCAATGCATTCCTGGTGTAATTCAGCTCATGCACCGCACTCCTTTTTTGCTACTTTGAGTGTAAAAATCGCTTGCTGTGAATTCCAATGATAGATTTCTCTCTGCGTGACTGTTGAATCAAAATGTTGAAACTCGATGTTTACCACAAACCTTTTGAAGGAATAGTATGACATTTTGAGAAATAGGCCTATTTGCTTTTTTGCCGAGGGTGAGACAAGAAGATCACTCCCACTCGTGTCTGCACAATAAACATGTCGCTGGTCAGGTTAGCGTAGCATAAAAATAGAGACGGGGTAACAGCTTTCTTAAAGTAACAAAATCTGCTGAAAAGCACCTCTGAGGTTAACTATTTAACTTGTCATTGTTTAATTTGTACAAAAAAACAATGTGTAAAAACATCTGTTTAATTGCCAGCGTAGCAACCTCACAGTCTCTACAAGACTCCAAAAAGTTACTGTGTTAAGAAAAAGTCCAGCATGTCACCCCCCCTATAAAACTACAACTTGTTGTTTTTAAAAAAAAAAAATGTAAATGTGTTCACTTGTGAGTTTTAGAGGTGTTGGTAGGCAGATTTGTTACCTTTGATCAAAGCCAGACTAGCCTCGATTTTAGTCTTCACGCTAAGCTAAGCTAACTAAGCTAACAAGCTCCTGGTGCTAGCTTCATATTAACTGTACAGATATGAGAGGGGCGTAAATCTTCTCATCTAACTCTCGCCCAAAATGTCAAACATTCCTTAAAAGCACTTTTTGCTGTCACATAGCTGCTGAAATTATCTGGACAAGATGTGAATACACCAAATATAAATTAAACCAGGGATGCAAAGCACACCGGCAGACACTTTAAAACTGCTCAAGTGATTTTCGGGAGATCTTCTATTTGCTTCAGTAAACATGCAGTTAAAAGTGAGACTTCTCAACCGGCTTCATCTGTAGCATCACTGTCAGTTGCAAACAACACAGCGGGCAGTTAAATCTAAAATTTCAATTTGAAATTTTTTTTTTCTTTCTCTTGTGTACAAATGCTAGAGAGCAGTGGTCTGACGCCAAGTGGAAACCAACCATTTTGCTTTTGAAGGCCCCCCCCCCCCCTCAGGTCAGAGGTCACAGACAAAGAGGACGCATCTTAATACTGCTGGGTAAACTCGGCCGTGTCGAGGCACAGGTCCCTGATTCCAAAAAAACACACTGAAGTGCAAGTTAAAAACAAAGACTTACTGCAGTGAAATCTCAATGCGCAGAGCGAGAACGTGTAGCTTGCATTTTTTATTTTTTAAAAGCACTGACGTCCTGGCAGTTTTTTTGAGGGGTTTTAGGGAAGGCTTGCTGGCTTCCTGTGGGACGTCACATGACTTCCTGTTCAGCTCGAGTATTCCTCTTTCGACCGTGCTTTGCGCTCGTCTTCCAAATTGTTTGCCTCCCCCCACTCCTCAGTTTTGGTCCCATTGCTAAGATCGTTCAAAAAGAATAAAAGAGCCGAATGTTGGTTTCATGTTGTCCCAGTTTGATTGGACTCTGTGTGCTTCTTAAACCATCAACTTAAAACTGCTACCACAATCAGCTCAAAGTCCTGCTGTTTGACCCTCGAGGGCAGCAGGGCCTCTAGGAAAAAGGGTCGACTGAAATGTTTTCAGTCCAGAGGAACCGTTTCTCCTCCCCCCCCACCCCACCAAGACCATCTCGCGTCCCAGTCTTTCTAAACCTGGAAATGTTGTGGAGTTCAGTGACGGAAGCTCGAAGAAAAACAAAACATAAACTCCAAATATATATATATATATATATATAGATATACATATTTATAAAAAAGAAACTGAAGCGTTTGGTCTCCAAGCACGACAACAAGAACAACAACTTGGATCACAGCGTCGACATCAACATCAGTGGAATTCTAACTCAAACGAAGCCGAGGAATCGTCGTCAGGAGTAAAACAATAGTAACCTTTCTGACTGCTCAACTGTGCATGGCGTCTCGAGTTCACATCATGTACACACCCCCACACACACACACACACACACACACACACGGTGTGTTAAATACAGACAGTAGTAGTTTAGCAGCAAATAATTCAACCTCAACCCCCCCAATAAATAAACAGTCTCCAAGTAGATTCAACCCAGAGTCACACGCTCAGAGGGGTGTGTGTGCGTGTGTGTGTGCAGGTACAAAGGGGGGGGGGGGGGGGGGGGGACTCCAAGGGGAGGTGGGCTCATGCGAGAGGTTGGTGGGAATTGATGATGAAGTTGGGCAGTCGACCATCCTCTTCATCAGAATAGCATGCTCTGCCTCCTGTTGATCTTGCCGTTACCTGGAGAGAAAGGAAAACCTCAAAAAAATACAATACCCATACTGCCTTTGCTTTGCATTAACAATGCTATACGTAGCCGTCATCAATAGAGAATTACTTTTAGACGGTTTAAAAGGGGCACCGCCGATGTTACAAGCTCAGTTTACTTATAATAATAATAATAATTAAAGACGCAATTTTAGTTGCATTATGGGAAATTTAAACTAAAAGTCAGGATATCTGCTTCAGTGTGGACTATTGGTGTTATTATGACTCCCCCTCGTCTCTGGTGAATCCCCCAACTTCATGGAAGTATAATACTTCATCACTGGAGTATCTTTAACTGCCATAATCAAATAAGACAATCCCTCAGAAGCCGGTCAGTGTCCGTCATGATGGCCACACGATCATATTAAGTAAGAACAGTTTACTTCTTGGTCTGATGATCTAACAAGGTTAAATGCTGAAGCATGTGGATGTGTTCCCCACCCACCTGACTCTGTGT
This sequence comes from Leptoclinus maculatus, assembly GCA_032191485.1. Classification (NCBI taxonomy): domain Eukaryota; kingdom Metazoa; phylum Chordata; class Actinopteri; order Perciformes; family Stichaeidae; genus Leptoclinus; species Leptoclinus maculatus. The sequence goes on along the minus strand of JAVDOI010000019.1, from coordinate 2,827,447 downwards.
ACGAGGAGTTCCTGTAACCAGGGTCCCTCTGCAGCTGCACTTCTTTTAATGTGAATATTGATACACCTGCAACACAGAGGAGAGCTTCAGTCCACAGCAAATAGCAGGGAAGAAGAAAAGAAATGCAGTAAGAAGGCACCGAGAAAAGGCAGATTGCAGCACTCACTCTCAGACAGTGTGTGAATTTTCATCCCGAGCTGCCTGAAGTGGGAATGTTTCATTGCCTCTTCAGCTGAAATCCTCTTCTTAGATTCGTACTGCGGAGACAGAAACAGGAAACAATCAGTGATTCACTCAGATAAACTAAAGCACATAAGAAAGAGGAACCCAGAGTAATGTCCACCGGAAACACTGTGTATGGGAGAACACTGATAGTGCTTTGCCCCCTGCTGTCTACAAATGGTACTGAAGCAATTCATTCCCAAAATAAAATCAAATGATGGGAGAGAGAGTGGATTATAATGTTAAAGGGTTGTGCTGTTTGAAGTATTTGTTATCTCATGATGAATTATTGCCTCCTTTTCTTGTAATGTGACCCAAAGTTCACATCATGGTCATGTGACAAGACTGTGAGATGTGGCTGAAAGCTCAGAGAGCGAGTTAATTGACAACAATGAACATTCATGCACTTTAAGAATCAATCAAGCAATTACAAGTTTAGTGCAGCAAAATGACCAATAATACAACTAATCATTTGTGTAATAATGATAATAATGATGTGTTTATGCTGATCTTTTTGTATAGTCCTATTTAAAATTTTAAAAGGACACTAGAAATAAAACTTAGAATACCAGTGCAATATTTATACTAACTAAGTAACTCAATTCTGAGAAATAGAAAGAAAATTGTGTTAATAATTAACAGTTTATAAGTTAAAGATGGGAAGGTTAGCTTAATATGTGCTTCAAGATGAGAAAATGCTAAATAAAAAAAAAGAGGTGTGAAATGAGCTTTGCATTCTGGGTATTAAGCAGGAAGTAAAGACTCACTCTGAGGAAAGCCAGCAGCAGCTCGATGCCTTCGCCGTCCAGCCTAGAGGAGACAAAAGGAGGCGCAGCGGTTTACTGTCTGCCTGCAACACGGGCTGGACAGGAATGTGGGGGCTCATGGGAGGAAGGAAGTAGACTGTGAAATGTTCCACAGGATTTCCTGCCCGCGGCACACATGCACATGAAAACACACTATTATTGTATACATGCGAAGGATGCCATGGATGCATAAAATACAAACAAAATGCACACACACACACACAATATCGTGCTCAGAAACGTAGAGCACCGTACCTGGGAGCGTGGTTGAGTAACGGCTGCGGCTTGTATTTGGGGAAGTTGTAGGATTTAAACTCTTCGATGGAGAAGATCCCCGGCCAGTTATCCTCCGTCGGTGTGCCTGAAGTCAGAGAATAACAGCCACTCAAGACATGCGGTGTTTTGCCGGGTTTGGTCAAACATGTGCCGTGAGACTTTGGGGTTTTCTGGGCCTGGCAGCAGCCACTCACCCAGTAACCTGAAGATCAGGTGGAGCTCGTCCTCCACGGTGGAGCCGGGGAACAGCGGCCGACCTGCAGCCATCTCGTAGAATATGCAGCCGACACCCCTGCAAATAATTTATAAGTTAGTGAATGTTCAGATGCTGTCGATTCAAAATGTTTGGTATTTTTAACTTGATGAATGGCTCAAATGATTTAATGAATATCAAAAGAGTTGTTTTTCTATGATCAACACTGATTAATGGACTAGCCACGCTTTCACTAAGTGTTAGTCGTGGGAGCAGCGGGGTTCTCGTGGGGCTCGTACCACATATCGATCTGCGTTGAGTACTCGGAGGATCCCAGTAGAACATCCGGAGGCCGGTACCAAAGAGTCACCACCTCGTTGGAGTAGGTCTTAGTCGGGACAGACTTGGCCCTCGCCAGCCCTGTCAGCCCGTAAAAGACACAAGAGAGTTTACACAGGAGAGAAGCATTGCATCTGTAAAGAGCAGAACTTCTCACACAATTTTCAAGCTTAAATTGGCGAGTTTACTGCGAGGACAACAGGAAACCATTCTCCACTGCCTCGAAGGAAACAGCTGCTGCTGTAGTTCCGCTTACCGAAATCAGCCAGTTTGAGTTCTCCCTTCTCATTGATGAGGAGGTTCTGGGGCTTCAGGTCCCTGTGGAGAACTTTCCTCTTATGACAATACGACAGCCCTCGCAAAATCTGGAACAGGAAGACCTGGAGAGATGTGTGGATAAACGTGATGTGAAACCCAACGGTTTCACATTTGGTCTAGCCCAAACACAACAGCAAGGGACAATACCATTACAATAAGTAAAGAGCGCAGAACAAAAAGATCCGTAATCTCACCTTCACATTGTGCATGCTCATTATGTTTCCACAGTCATCCATGTACTGCTTCAGGTCCTTATCCTGCAGGGAGAAATGACACCGTCAGACAGGAAGTAGATCCAATGACACCCAGAGATCTCTTTCCACATACGCTTCACCTCGTCTTTCAGACTCATCAATCTTCTATTTCACACATCCTGTTGATGCATTAAAGTCTTCTTAAGGCACCGCCGGCACAGCGCAAGGGAGCAGGACGACTGGACACACTGAGGAACGTATTGCTCCAATTGGCTACATATAGCATCTACGCTGATCGGACATCCGTATAAATGGTGTAAGGTTTTCCCTTTCATTCATAGTGATGTTGAGGGATAAATTAACCTGAGAGGATTGGCAAAAGAGAAAGGTAAGGAAGGAGTGAGTCTTACCAGATACTCAAAGACGAGCGTGAGGCTCTTTTCAGTGTGGATGATGTCGTGAAGCGTCACGATGTTGGCGTGTTTGAGGTCCTTCAGCAACGACACTACAGACAGAGCCAAAGACAGACCGATGTCACACTTTTTAAATTGACTCCAATTCAAAAAGTATGTCATAGACAAATGTTATTAATATGCATTTTTGTTGGTGAAAGGAGTCAAATGGAGGAGACCAAAGGCGATTACCTTCTCTGATGGCGGTGCACGGCGCTCCCTCCTCGTGCTCCAGCCGGATCTCCTTCAGTGCCACCAGGTTGTCCGTCAGCTTGCTGCGCCCTTTAAATACTGTGGCGTAGGTTCCCTGAACGCAACACACAACGCTGGTTTAATATTACGGACTTAACGTGAGCTGTGAAACATATTGCCTTCATTAATGGCGTCGGATGGGATTTCAGGAGTTCCTCACCTCTCCCAGTTTGTCCAGCTTAATGTACGTCTCCAACTTGCCAAAACCAATCTCCGACTGAGGAAAAGACAGAGGACAAAGTCACTTTAGGCACAGATTTAGGTTAAAGTCCCATTTTGGATTCTGCAATATGCTCAATCTGTGGTTAAACTGTTCCCGCAACACTAGAATAAAGCTCATTTCAACACACTGACAGGATCTTTTCATTCGGGAAGTGAAGCTTCCCCAAACCTTTAGATGCATCTTCATATAAACTCAAAACATAACGCCGGAGTGTGGTATTCTGTTTTACTGTTCACAGTTCTCTGTGCCTCTGCTGTGATGGATTTCTCGGAAAGATGGCGCAAAAACAGCAGCTCCTGGCTCTTTGTTTCTGACTGACACCAAACATGACGAGCACAGTCGATGGTTTACAAACAGTGAGAGTAGTTAATACACTTCTGAATACACGGGTATGATACACACACACACATGTCCATGAATAAACATCCATAAACCCACTTAGAAACAATAGGAAAAAAAGACACTCCGTATAACAGAGTTTGCTGAGAATCATCAGGTTGTTACGTCTTCCTCAGTATCGATGTACGAGCATCCTCTTCAGCTGGCGGGACCGACTCAGCCAAAAGTAGAACGACAATATATCAAAACACGAAAGGGGCAAGAAAAGCAGCATGTCTTACTTCAAGAATCAAAAACAGTGTCCGGTTGGCACCAACAATAACTTCTGATATACATAAACCTGCAATGTCGCCGACAGTCTGCAACAAAGCTGCATAATCACACCGCAGCTGAGTAGGATGATCTAATTTGATGGACGGGAGGTGAGCGCTTGTGACTCCCTATTAATCCATCCCCGTCTCACAGCGGGCCAGTTGCCATGGTGACTTGCACAGAGGGAGTCTGCGCTGCAGAGCAATAAAACACACACACACACACACACACACGCACTGACCAGTGAGGCTCTGCGGGAGCGACGGCTGAGCGGCTGGTCGAACTGCGGGCTGGTGAGCTGCAGCTTCTCCAGGTAACCGTCGGGAATTCGGATGTCGGCCGGCAGCGACAGGCGCTTGTTGAGGTCCTAAAAACACACACACACACACACACACACACACACAAATATTGTTTAAATGTTTTGAATCGTAACTGAGCTTGTGATTTGACATTCCTGTAGTGGAGCTGGGGTATCTTTGGGCATAGAGTTTTGCACCTTTGTAAAAGAAGCTGAATATTTAAAAGGCAAATTCAAGCTACTCATACTCTGCAAACCTCAGCACTCACTGTGAGGTAACCACATGAAAGGATGGTTATTAGCCATCATCACAAATTGTGATTATGAAAACACACACCTGAAAGCCGAACAGCGAGAGAACAAGAAAAGGATAAAAAAAAGACAGCACACATATGTTCATCACTCTTTAAAGCTTGTATTCACAGCGCAGGCTGTCATCGTCAATATTACTGAGCTGGTGTCTTATTGTTGTGGATGACTGATCATATCTATTCCAGGATCAAAATAAGAGCACATCTGATAGCGACGAACTGACATCATGCCGAGTGATGTGAGGAATAAACCAGGGCGAGTGGAGTAAAAATACAGCGAGAGAAGACGTCACATCTGTTTGCTCATCGTACGCGCCTTCAAGTTCTGGCCTCTCCACAAATACCATCAAGTCGGCCGCTCGCATTTCATTACGCTTTGTCATGTATTATGACAAGTGAGAGTTCAAGTAGAAGCTCCAATTATGGAGAGCAGATCGGTGTCTTGAGGAGGGGAAGTGTTGTATAATGCGACTCAGCGTTGCGTTCCCTCTGGTGTGTAAACTGGTGTCTTTAAAAGTCATCATTTAAAGTCAGTCCACAACAGACTGTGTCTGTCCGCGAAGCATTTCATCCATTTCTATTAACTTGGTAAACACTTTGTCAGCCTTGTTTAAAAAATGAAATTAATGAATTTTGATCAGACTAAACTTGTGGACAGATTCATGGAAAACAATTATTGTTTTATTTATTAGTTGCAACAGCCGTACTTGCAGACTAAATGTGTTATTTGGATGCGATCCGTGCCGGGTCATTCCAAAGCCTGTGTTGATTTTACATGCAGATAGAAGCAAATGTGCACTTAGTTGCACTAAAAATGATTATTCCCATGTGTACATAAAGGTTAACACAATAGAGCATTAGGGCCGAACAATTAATAGAATATTAACCCGATCACCGTTTTGGGCTTCCCACAATTAAAATAAAAATGATCGACTGAGATATTTAAAATGCTTCTCATAGAAAACTCTGTTGCATATAAAATGTATTTGATGCAAAGATCTGAGCATTAGCAGGAATGTCGTACAAAACAAGTGAAAGCAGTGCTCTGTTCATTTAAATGTGCAAAAAAATATTTTGTCCCTAAAATCAATGAAGAATCGGGACAAATAATTGTGATCTCAATAATAATCATGATCATTATTTTGGCCATAACCGTGCAGCCGCAAATAAATCAACTCAAATAAGTGAAGAGGAGGCGAAAGTAACATCAATCACTGGGGTTGTTGGGATTTAGGTGTAAAGTTTCATAAATAATAGAAATATACAAGGCTCACATTAATCTGTGACAGGTTCAAACTTGTGCTGGTATTGCTGTGAAGTGGAAGGTAAAGTCCTGCACCTGTCATGGCGTAACGCAGAGATTTAGGACACCACCCCTTTCTAAAATTGCACGCCGCATTACACATTGCCTAATATAATGGAAGTGACTTCAGAAGGTCCTACTTAGAAAACGGTCAGTCTTTAAAACACTATATTCAGCCCCCTCAGTTCGTAACAACTTTTAAAAAGATTAGTATTGACTAAATTCTCCATATGATATTCAGCTGCCACGCCTCCACCCGCTCACTGGTATTATACGTCAATGTTGTAGGTTTGAGGCGCAGTACGTTATGTTTAAGGAAGCCGTGTGGAGGCACGACACTGCTGTCGATTAGCAAGCGTACTCTGTGACCTTAACCTCCTTACTGAAACAATACGGCTTAATTAAAAGCTCAGGAACCACAAGAAGAGCAGCGCACTTCCGCTCATGTAACAGAGCTTGTGTGCGTGTGTGTGTGTGTGTGTGTGTGTGTGTGCGCACCAGGTCAACTTATTATCACCCGATACTTGAGCTCCTCTCGTTTTGTGCACCTACAGATGTGAAAAACACTCAAAGCAAGCGGAAAATAGGTCGCGGTGTGTGTGTGTGTGTGTGTGTGTGACAGAAGGATGTTTTCAAGGTTGGTTTTGTCACATTCGCTCCTCTGCCAGCAGGGGGCAGGAGGCCTCCAGGCTGAGACGCTCAGATGAAAACTCCCTCAGGGTTTCAATATTTATAAAGATGAAGATGATATATTTGGAGCGTCTGCATTCAATGTGGAGCAAGTCCACAGCATAACCAAAATGTAGCATCATTTGATCTGCAAAAAGATGAGGTTCACCACCTTGTCAAGCTTTTATAACAGCTCGTGTGAAACAATAGAACAGATGCCGGATAAATTAGTGGTGGCCTGCAAGCAAGAGTGTCTCAGTGAATTCAGACAAAAAAAAACACCGTGAAATTACAAACTTGCAGGCAAACGAGTCCCCTGATAATCATGAGGAGTTTTGTTTTTTCTTCCTACCATTCATCCTGTTACTGTATACACGTTACTGTGTCTGAGGCACCCTGTGGGCCACCGAGGCCAATTCATCATCTTTGATCCAGCCGGTGTTTAAAAAGCTTGGTGAAAGGGTGAAATGGTGAAACGGTTGATGAAACAGCTTTTGGTCTGCATCCAGAAAATATGAACAACACATGGAAACGACTGACTGGAGGGGACGGAGTCTTGTGCCCTGTTTCGGGTAGGACTCTACTGAAAATGTTCAAAATTGAATATTTGTTTGCGTATTGTAAAGGTATTTTTTCGCAAATAATACAAATGATGTTTAGTTTCTTTACGTTTAGTTTTGAATGGCATAAGTTCTATAGAAGAGGAACAAAGGAGACTCCTCTCCCAGCATGCTCTGGAGCCGACATACAGAAGAATCACTGTGGTTTACAGCACAGACCATCACATCGCATCTCTTTACCAGCCGCTGCTGTGGTCCTCGTGGAGCGGCACTGCTATCAATATCATGATTCTTGGACACCAAGAGCCCATTAGGAGAACCCCCCCCCCATCAGATCTCCCATGAGGCTTAGGGGGAGAGGAGGAGGCGGTGAGCAGAGCAGAAGGAGAGGGGGTGACGCGTGGAACGCTGCCATGTAAGCCTTTTTTCTTCAGTTACTGTGTGCGTGTGCGAGTGACTCGCCTCCATGGAGATCCGCCGGTGGATGCGGTTCCTCAGACAGACGCCGGTCGGAGATTGCACCTCGTCTGAAGACGTTCCCGATGCCTGGTCGCTCTCCCCGTCGGAGCCCATCTTCAGGTTCTCGTGCACAATATCTGAGACAGAATGAGAACAATAGAATACTTAAAAAGACAAATAGAAACACATGGTATTGGTATTTTTTTCAACAGGGTACAAAGTGGCAATAAATCGGACCTGGTCCAGTCCGTCTAATATGATAGATAGGTTTCAGTTTGACTGATATCACGTTGACACTTTAAATCCCCCATTTAGCATTTATAAGCACTATATAAGCACAAATAGTTTATAACGCACTAAAATGTAGTTGTAAGTACTATAAATATATATAAATGTAAGTGTTTATTAATGTTCAGTATTGTCAACAATATAACTTCTCCTGTGAAGACTTATTTTATATTATCACAACTGTTTTTTTTCTATATTGTAATTCATGATTTGTTAATAAAGCAGCCTCCTCTTGTGAGTACCCAGAGGAGGAGTTATAATTAGATGCGTACAACTTCATTATATATAGTGTGTTATAAACCATTAAATGTTTATCTGCTGGTTATAAATATTTATTAGATATAGAAATATATTTTACATGTGCAAATGGATTGATTAGGGCTGCAACAATTGATTATATTTCCAATGAATCCATCATTTGTTCCATAAAACGTCAGATAAAAGGGAGAAAATCCAACTCAAAACCTCTTAAAGCCGAAGGGGATTCTTCACATTACTGTAAAATATTCATAAGTAAAGAGAAAAGCAGCAAATCGTCACTTCTGAGGAGCTGGAACCAGAGAACGTTTGACATTTAGGTTGATAAATGACTTGAATGAGTCACCGATGATCACAATTGTTGCCAATTAATTCTCTGTCAATCAACGAATCCAACAACTGAATAACTGTTCAACCACTTGATGTGTTGATGAACACTGTATTTGTTGACTTTAGGAAGTCTAATCTGGACTCTTCTTTTTAAATACATTTTGACCAGAATAGACAACAGAGCCATCATTACTGTAATGCTAAAGGTTAGTTATCGTGAGAGTAGCAGTACTTGTAGTAGGCGTATATAAACTGGCCCTCAAACCGCACAGCAACCTGTGAAGATGTTCTGAAATGCACATCTTTACTTGACCACGCCGTCTGTCTGACTCTCTATGTCTCTCTACCCATCGCTCTCTCTCTCTCTCATCCCCCTCTCACACCCTTGTAACCCCAGAGGCCAAATATTAAGCTCTCTAACCAGCACCACTTCCACCAGGGCAATAAAACTACCACTATTACCAGAGTACAGCAGGAGCAAACACACTGATGTACAAACCACATGCACCCCCCCCCCCCCCCCACAGTTAATGAGTAGCCATGGTTGAGCGGCTCTCTATCATCAGCGTGTCAGCGCCTCCAACCATGCAATCTGTCATCTAACGAGAAAGCAGAGCAGAGAAACGAGAAAGAGTTCCTTTGTCGATGTAGATCAAGTGTTTCAATTATTTCAGACACGATAAACCTGATTAACTCTCTAAATATCACACCAGAGATGATTAATTATCCTTTTTAAGTCTAGATTTTAGGAGAGAATCACAAAGCTCTTACTCTATTCATGCGCCTTATTAACAAACTTCCCTTCATACTGTAAAGTCCTAATTCTGAACTCTGCGGTTTGGCCACAACCCAGAAGAACACTTTGCCCCAGAATGTGAACCTGTCTGTGATCATCTGGTAAAAAAAACAAAACAAAGTCTCCTCAGATTAAAGGAAATACTGATCCACTTTTAGAACCCAAGACGTTTTCAGGATTTTCCTCTTGGGGCTGACCCGTTCAATTCTACTCCGCGTGTCACTCTGTTTTCCACGGATGGTTGAAGTGAGGTTTGTCTTGCTGCGGCGCCGTCTGAACTTTGGCTTTGGTTAGAGTGGGAGAACTTGATATAGTACAGGAGGTCTCTAAAGCTGGGGGAGGCAGTTTATGTTTGGCATCATTGGGCAAAAATGACAGATAAACCTTTCGCTACGATATCGGTGAAGCCTTCCAGAGTTTAGGTTTGTGCTTACCTTGGCGCGAGTTTAGCAGAAGGCTAAATTATTATCTCTGAAACGCTTCACCGATATTGTCACTTCCTTTGTGATGAGTCCTCTTTCCTTCTTTGGGGTTGCTTTGCAGTGTAGGTAGCTGATGCCAATGCTGGGATAGCAACTTTTCCTGCGTTGAGTGAGGCTTTCCCTGAAGGGACCTGCACACGCTTTGCATTTGTAGACCAGCCAATAGGAACACCCTCTTTCTGAAATGACCTGTGATTGGTCAAAGTCTCCCGTCATAGACTATATTTTCTAAAGCCTAATAACAGACCCAACAAGAGGCGCAGAACTCTATTTGAATTACAAGATGCTGAAAGGTTATTATAGCTTTTGCCCAATAAAGCCAGAAATAAACTGCCCGTGGAATTCACCACAGTAGAGAAGGTAAGAAGAAATGTCCTGTCTGTCCTGCTAAAAAAAAAAAGAAATAGTAAGACATGATGTAGGAAAAGGTGAGGGAGAAACAAAGAATTAGAAAAACGGGAGGAACAGGAAATTGTTGCAAGGTTTCCATCTGCTCCACATCCTTCCTCATTTCTTCATCCATTTGTCTCTTTTACCTATTCCACCATCTACCTTCATCCATCTCCTCTGTTTTCCCAAGAGGACCCATTTAATCAACTTTAAAAGCACACTCCGTAGAGCGCAGAGCTCTTCCAGGTGCGTCTCCCTCTCCCCTCCCAAACAAAGAAGCGCCGAGTCTCACTCAATCGTCCCCCACGGCTCCCTTACAGTCAAGATGGCGGCTATATAAAAATGGGGATGTATTCATCTTGTGTCGTGCATAACTGTAGTGGAGCATAACATATTGGTTGGATACGTAAGTAATCGGCAAATACTCCAGATGAAACTTTTCTATGGATGTCAGTTTTTTTAGCCAAAAAAAGGCCAAAATGAGCCCAGCGACGGACTAGGTAAGGTTTGTTTTTAGCCGAGTCGATTGCCGTAAAGGCCTTTTGCTACTGATCCCTCGCTGCCCCTACCGGCCCGTTAAGAGGAGTCAGCAGTCAATAAAACTCTGCTATATGTACTACACAATCAGGTTGGTCGACTTGTGTTTGAGAGTGTGTACACATTCAGCATCTCTCCCAACTGTGAGTACCAACAAACTCCTGGTGCTATTGTAACAGCAGTTGTCATAGCAATGTTATGCGTATCGATGACAGAACGTCAATTGTTTGGTTCTTAATTGGGAAAACAATGAAATAATTTATTTCGGATTGAATTATATAAATGAAGTTAAGATATTTACACTATGTACACAAAGTATTTACATTCTGTCACTCGGTCTCTATACAGTAGTTTACATTGTTAGAGGCGGGGTCCGCCATTCCCACCCAGGGCTCAAATGACCACATGTGGGATTCACAGGACATGCTGCAAATATATGATTCTATTTCCCCTGATATCAGCCTCGCTGTTTACCGTTTTCTTCTTCTGCTGCCACAAAGCTGAAGTATGTTACTGCTATTGAAACATTTCTCCTGCTTCTCGTCAAAAGAACTGGCAAAATACCGCGCGGCTTCTTACTGTGAACCATTCCACGATGCATTTGTCACGGAAGCTAGTGCTGCGAACCACGATCGCTCATCAAAAAACGCATCTACAAAACAAGACCGCAGTTACATTCATCACTTTTTGTCCGCGTATCATTATTAATATTCGCAAGGGAGTAAAGGAACAAGAAGGAGCAGTTAGAGCGAGACCTCCACCTCAAACTCAGGAAGGTAACCGACTCCTAACTTTCATCGTACCCGGCTGTCGTGTGCCATGAGCAGCATGAAATGAGCCTGCGGTTGCTCATGGCCTGATGGAAATTGGCTAATAATTGACTGACCCTTTTTTTTCTCAAAATAGCACGACTTTATTTTGGCTGCAACGTGACCAGATCGATCACTCTGCTGTTGTGTTTCTGACAAAGTAGATGTTCCTACGCGTTTCAGTACGTAAACGGGCCTGTACGTGCACAAGCAGATAGATACAGAGCTTTAAAAAAAATAAAATAAATAAACTTTATTAGTCGTCATAAACATACAGGCCATCTACATGACATTTGACCACTGCATTCAACGCATGCTACGCATTTTTTTGGAGCAGTTTTGTTTGTTTCAACACACATATTTAGAATGTGTTCTATGCAAGCTTTGAAAAATAACTGTCCCTACACCGGCCACACTTTATTCTTCCTAACATCACCACCTTCTCTCTATAAACACCTTGCAAACAACTCATTCTCGCCCCACTTTCCTCCTTCTACTTGTCTCCTCTCGGAAAAACCAAATGGTCTCTCTTCCCCTTTTCTGTCACTTCTCTGTCTCTGGTGTTCACGTTTCTTGCCCGACGTCAAAAAACCTCAGCAGTTCTTTTCACTTCCCATTCCCGCCTTTCTTTCCCCTTCACTCGACATATTTCTCCATCGCTCCGAACTTGTTTTCTCTTTCTCTTCGGCAGCCGATCTGACTCCCGCTGTTGCTTCAACACATTCCTTCGCTACCTGTGCAAATGATCTCATCCGTCCTACTTTCTTTTCCTTTCAGCCTCCTTTTACTTTCACATTCCTCTCCATTATCTCCAGCTATTTTATCCCGTCATCTGCTCCAAAAACTCCCAAATTCTTTCCCTCACAAGAACATTTTCACCGTCTCCCATCATCCCGTCGCCTTCCAACAGACAAACCTGATAGCTGCTCTTCAAAAACCCTGAAGACTGTTTTATAATCGTCCTACATTGTTGTTCTTTTGCACTTCTTCGTCTATCCAAAACCCTTGAAGGAATTGATTCTCCACCCACTTTTGGTCTTTCTGTCCTTCTCCACACATCCTTCCTTTCTTTCTTGAGAGTCTTTTGTACTTATTCTCTGACTTTGTGATCGTTCTCTCTTCCTACTTACTCTTTACTGTCTTTAGCAGCTCTGCTAAGAAGCACACAGAGTGTAGCAGCAGTATGTGGTTCATCAACGTCCTACTTAACTGTCCCGTCTTTAGATCCAAGTCCCTCTATCTAGGGCAGGGTCCAGTGCGAGACTCAACAGGTCCTCTAAGTGTATCACCCGGCCAAAACAATTTGAAACATTATTCCACTACCTCAAAGTGGTAAATCCTCTAACATTGAGTCCAACAGACTGTTTGCACAGATGCCGATTATTGCTGCCTGTCCAGGTGGAAATAAAACAGTCAAAACAGTGTTGAACAATGTTTGTTTAAGGTTTAAGGCAGCATCTGTGTGGTACAGTGGAGTGTAGCTGATCATACAGGCTGTGAAATCAATAAGGAATCTGGAAGGAATGCCTGTCAGTATTCTTAAAGGGATATAGTAACGGAACAATCAGAAAATACTTCAATTTGAACATGATTAATAGCAAGACTAAGAGTCTACAGTGTTTCTGTGAAGTTGCACTTAGGCACAGCTAAATGCTAACATCATTATGCTAACACGCTGATGTTTAACTGCTATAATGTTCACTGGTGATAATTCTCTGGATAAGTGAAAAATGTCAACTATCTGGTGGCAGTAGAGGAAAAGTCAGGAGATCATTAATGTCAGTGGGATTCATCTTCTGGGAACCATGAATATCTGTGCACAATTTCACGTCAAGTGAGTCGACCAACGGTTTCAGCTCCATCTTGACCCCACCATAACCAATCAGCGGTGGGTAAAGAAGCTGTGACACCAAAATTATGATGAGGGGAACCTCTGCAATAAGCTAACTCAGAGCATCAATTGAAGCCTCAACAGATCAGTCTTGATCTGTAGGTCTAGAGCACAAACAGATAAAGTTAAAGATTTCCGGCAACTGACGTTTTGGCATACGAAATGTGAGTAAGATAATGAAGACCAGCTGCTTTTCAAAGCGTTTGTTTGTCCCTCCAGATCCTGCCAGGCTTGCTTGACTGAATGGGCTGGTAGATTATGATACCCACAGCACATTGTTCCTCTGTTTCACGCCGTCCCCTGAATCATCTCGTCACCCTTTGGTCTGAAACTCGCTGCCACGGGGTCGATAGAGGTGAGAGTCATGTTTGACTGAATCCCCCCATCCATCTGTCACTCGTGGATGTGGACACCCAGTCACTCTGGCCAGGAGTGTGCTCTCGAGTATTAAGAAGCAGGATGGAAAGTGTCAGGGCCGCGACACGTTTTCTGTCTGTTCCCGGATGCCATCTGCAGCCGCACTACTCACTTCCTTCCTTGCGTGAGAGTGTGAGAACATGCGTTTGTGTATGTGTGTGTGTGTATGTGTGTGTGTGTCTCACCTAGACGACTGCCATTGCGTGGCATTGCCATGAAGGACCCCAGGGTGCCGCCGATGACGCTGTGCGGCCGGCGGAGTGGGGGCTTCTTGAAGGAGCCGGTGTACTGGTGCAGGAACGAGTGCATGCTGTGTGAGGTGGGGGGGCGGCCGTTCCTCATGAAGGGCTCTGAAACACAACAGAACAACAACGGCCATCATTTCTGGAAAGTCAACAGAGGCTTTGCAGCCGCATCACAATTGTCTTCAATTAACCCACATCAGATACCAACATGGTGAAACTAAATATCATCTCTCATCTTCCTCAACCCGCCGCAGTGTGCTCTTCATTTCAAACACATGCAGCCAAGCTTTCTTTAAACCTACAGGACTTTATTTGACATTTAAAGTCTAAGACCCGGCGGTTCCAAAAATACCAAACATCAGCCTAAATTAGAGAGAAATGTGTATAAATAGATGAACACAAACATCAAATGTTCTCCAAAGTTATGTAATGTTGCACCACGTTAGGTTTGAGCAACTGGCTCAGGCGTTACACAAACTCTTCTGCTCACAAGGAAATTGAGCAGTTTTGTGAAATATTTCTGAAAATATTCACTTTGTTGCCGAGAGTTGCATAAGAAGAAGACAGTTGAGGACTAAATCTGCATCACTTTTCTGCCGCGAACACATAGTTACAGGTGCCAACAGGTGGATTTTGTTATCTTTTGGCGAGCTAAGCTAACCGCCTGCTGGCTGTAAGCGTCACATCATTTGCGCGACAGTAGCAGTATTGGAAAACTGACGGCCAAAAGGAAAATTAAGTTACTCCACCAATGAGGAAAAAATAGTAGCCTCACTCACGGGCCCCGATAAGCGATCGAATGTCCAATCACAGCCTGCAAGGAAACCCTGTAAGCAAACATTAGGACCCGGTGTTCTCCCTGTGGGCAGCGTGGCTGTCAGAGTCCAGCTGCTGCACCCTCACAAAGAGGTCTTAAATGGTCCCGTTCTGATCTGCATTAGAGAGGCCATAAGTCTTTCTGCTCCTGCCAACTTTCTTTCGTTCAGCCGACCTTTTAAACTCTGACGCGATGGACTGTGCCGTGTTCCCACAAGTCAACCTCACATTCTAACAGTATGCTGCCCTCGGGTGCTTGTCAGTCGTAGCAGAATTACAAGTTGAGCATGAATTATAGAAACCTTTTCAGCAACCGATGGCAAATACGATACGTCTCATATTTCAATTTAGGAGTCACTGGGTCATATATAAAACCCCGTACTGAACCATTAACATTAAATAAATGAAAATGTGGGTTTGATGAGAGAGATTACAGAGTACCTTCATTGTCTCCTCTTCACTTGGCTTTGTATCATTATTATGGAGCCACGTGATCGTTTCGTAAGACAGGGTGGTTCTGACCTTTGACATCTATTACTGCTGAATATCTGTCGTTTGTTTTTTTTGAGCCAGGAACTGAAGCTTCTTCTCCCGCTGCATTTATCTGTCTGGTTACGGAGCCAGATTACTGTAAATGATGGACGCGTGAGTCCTTGTATTCTGGCAGCTGTCAATCACAAGTGGCAGCCAATCACTTTCATGTGTCTATCACACCGTCGAGCTTCCTGGAGACAAACTGTACCGCGATGCTAAAACAGGCAGAAGGTTATATAACAAAGAGATGTCAAGGAAAGTGTACTTGCCAGTGTGTTGCTCACTATATATACACACTACCTTTTCACTTGCTGAGCTGCTCTATCTGTGTGTGTGTGTGTGTGTGTGTGTGTTCAAGTAGCTGCCCTGCTTTTACTCCGGTTACATAACTTGATAGAGAGCTACTCACTGGAAGTCCATTACAGCTGTTACTGACACACACGCTGTAAACTTCTGTGCTTCATAATTTAAACAACCCTAAGAGCTACCAAGACACTGAAAGCTCTCTGCGTGTGTGATTTTCCATGCCTGCTGACAGATATTTATATGAACATGAAGATGAAAAATCTGACCCGATTACCCGAAGTACAAAGTATTTTTGACAGATTTTACCCAGATTTATTATTTTTTTAAAGGAGGAGATTCCCTTCAAACACATTTGTGCTGCTGATTATACACCAGAATCCCTCTGTAAAAACTTGCATTTAAAATTCCCAGGTGAATTTTTACCATTGTCCTTGGTGCCTCCGTCCTCGATGGTCATCTGCTCGGCCAGCTCAGACAGAGACTCGTCGATGGTCTGACTGGAGCGGAGTGTTAACGACAGGCGCTTCTTAATCCTCTTCATCTTCTCCATAGCAGGGCAGTGTGCGGCCTGTGGGACACACACAGAAACACCCAGTCAGCCTTAGTTCAGCCGAAATGGACTGATGCACAAGTAGACAAATGCACGCAACATTTAGGGGACTGTCTTGTTGCGTGTGTGTGTGTGTGTGTGTGTGTGTGTGTGTGTGTGTGTGTGTGTGTGTGTGTGTGTGTGTGTGTGTGTACACACACAGCCTGGGGGGATTCCAGAAGCCTCCGTACAAACCAAAATATCTCAGCTCATGAATAACGTAAAGCTGCTTTTAATCCAATACTCATTCACTCTGCAAATGCTTGAACAGCACATGAATAAAGCATGAATAAAGCATGAACAAAGCATGAATAAAGGATGAATATCACAGACTTGAATACAGCTGTTTTCACTTGCACACACATTTATAAAATGAGAAATTAATCAACTCTAATTGAAGGAGGAGAGAGTCAAATCAGTTATCAGACACACACACACACACACACACACACACACACACACGTGCATGCGAGTGTTGTGCCAGACGAGTGTGTCTGCGTTGACGCAGCAGTCGTCCAGGTCACAGGAAACACCTTGCTCGATCTGCCTCAAGCCAGTCCCTGCTCATTGTGTTGCCATGTCAACGCCCCATACACGTGTGTGTGTGTGTGTGTGTGTGTGTGTGTGTGTGCGTGCGTGAGGACCGGGCACCCTGTGTGAGTGGAGGAAAGGCAGTGAGGAAGCAGCAGCAGAAATGCCCCGCCCATTCCGCCCCGGCCCTCGGACCAAAACAAACTGACCCCTGCCGTCTCTCTCTCTCTCTCTCTCTCAGCCTCACTCAAGGTCGTTAGCGCCCCTCGTACTCATGAGACACCATCTGCTCTCACACACACACACACACACACACACACACACACACACACACACACACACACACACACACACACACACACACACACACACACACACACACACACACACACACACACACACACACACACACACACACACACACACACACACACACACACACACACACACACACACACACACACACACACACACACACACACACACACTTCAGCAATTTGTCATTCATGGCACTGCGTGGCGAGGAACTCTTCATCAATCAGTGTTGGGACGTCGTATGCCCGCAACCTCAGAGTAACACACAACCACAGCCTGTTCATCAGATTCTGTGATACTACAACACACACGCTTACGAGTAAAGGCGAGCGCTTGTAGGTTTCCGTGTGTGTGGCGAGAGGACACGACCTGAATTCCGTCTCAATCGGTCTAATTAAGTGGCCCGTACACTGCGTACACTGCAGCTGACTATAAAAGATGAATTTAACCTCTTTGAGCATGGATGAGAAGTCCCAAAAGTACGAAGAATAATGGAAAGATTGAACAACAGCATACAGTAACACACCCGAATCTCAGACCGAACCCGACTGGCAGTAACATTTTTTGATGGATTTTTTAAAAAACATCTCTATCTACTGGCCAGTACCCCATGTGGTGTGTGATTAGCCCAATTTTGGAGGGGAAGTGTGTCATGCTGGCCCTGGTGGCCCCATCGGCATTCAGATCTGATGACGGCACATACACACACACACACTCACACACACTCACACAAACATGCACATAAAAAGCTATCAGACGGTCCGGAAATGGGGGGAAAAGGGGATATAACACTCCAGCTAATGAGGCTGAAAATCCTGCTCGTACAAATCTCTATGCAAAAATAATATGACTGCATTGGAGAAACCCTCTGAGACAAACGCGCACACACACTTTCTCTCCCCCATACACACCCACACACTCGCCGCGTGTGAGATAAGTGCTCTTTGTCTCCCGTACAGAGGAGTGCAACAGAGCCGGGTTCTATCTCCGCTGCAAACCAAAACAAAGAGACTCATGTGACATGTGTGTGTGTCAGTCAGTGTGTGTGTGTGTGTGTGTGCGCGTGTTGAGATTACAGCATCTGGCACACATGAATGATGCGTTATGTGTGTGTGTGTGGGGAATCCAACATGAAAAGCAGCACAGGCAATCTGCCGTCGATAGAGACATAGAGGGAGAACTGAGACTCTTATTCTCTCTCTTTCATCATCATCACCTCCAGAAATTCTCTTTCACACACACACATTTTTTGACCCACATTCCCGAAAAACTCCCACCCCCTCCCGGAGCCTCTTGAGGGCTTGCGGGTAGTCCAGGGGAGGAAACTTCAAAGGGTGAGCGAGGGGGGAGACAACAGGCGACGAGGCCTAATTACTGAGCTAATGATTACACACGCACACACACACACACACACACACACACACACACACACACACACACACACACACACACACACACACACACACACACACACACACACACACACACACACACACACACACACACACACACACACACACACACACACACACACACACACACACACACACACACACACACACACCCCTTCCCACCTCTGGTCCTTGCCTTCCTTCCTTTCTCATTCCCTCCTTTTCTATCCCAACTCAAATACAGAATGAGGTAATGAAACGGAAGATGTAGCTTTACATCCAAGAGATGTGGGTGAGTGTGAAGAGGAAGAGTGGGAGGCGGAAGAGGAAGAAGACGACGAGGACGAGGAGGGAGAAAAGGAATAGGAGAAAGCAAGTGAGTTTATTTCAGAGAACAGAACCATAATGGAGTCTTTGTGTTTGGTTAAGAGCCATGAAATCACCAGTGTGACTGCAGGCATGTACAGTGCTGCTGAGAGAAAGAGAGAGGGAGGGAGGGAGAGAGAGGGGGAGGGGGGGGGAGTGGAGGCTCAACTCTATATTAGGTTTGGTTTCAGTGGCTAGTTTTTGTGTCAATAGCAGATTTGGGAATTAAAAGCATTCACTTTTTAAGTTGGCCAACCAAGTGTGTGCTCCCCAGATCCAGTGGGCCATGAAGTTCATGTTCCCTTTGTAATTACTCATTAAATGTATGTTTTCAAGATTGAATTAGTCGTCAAGTAAGAGCCCCCCCAAACCCATGTTTGCTAAAGCTGGTCACCAAGCTGTGGTGCCAAAATCTAAATAAGCCAAGTTGCCTCAAGACAACTGAGAATGACCCCAATGTATCAAGTATTGAAAAGTTTGAAGTGTCAAAAGTTGGTGTTGACTCCTTGGTCAGGTTCTTAGGCCCCAGATTACTTTTAATATACTTTTGTTTACACTTAGGTCACAGATCACAAATCCGACTGCAATCCATCTTGGTTTCCTGGGCTATTTGCAAATAGGGACGGGCATAAGTACTACAAAACTTGTTTTTTCTCTGTAAAAACACACATGTACTTTATACATTTTATGACTGTATACATATACATAAAGACTTGAGATATGGTCCCGTTAAGCTTTGTGGAAGGAGAAGGCATCCGCAAGCTGAGTTGAAGCTACCATCGTGGCGGACGACAGCTACAAGAGTGGAGAAGATGTGACGTTATGAGGATTATATGTATAAATGTAACTTGTAGTGCTGTTAAATTGATGCTAGGCCGTTAACAAGTGCCTCTTTGTGGGCAGCAAACAGTAGTGAAAATGTTGCTTTTGAAAGGCTAAACGACAACAAATATGGACCGAAGCAGAATGTTTTGTAGAATAAACACATAATTGTGCATTTTGGAGATGATTACATAATTTTTTTTTCGATAAATTTGTACTATTCGGTACAGCCTGACATGTAACCTTGCCTTTTTATTCAAACTGGTGTCCTACAGAGAGTCTTGATGACCAGCATACGGCAGTTTTTCATTGGGCGAGTACTTTAATATGGAGATCACTTAAAATGCCCATCCCTCAGGGTCAGCCCTTTTCCCACACTAAAAATGGCGGCCACACATTTGATCAAAATTGGGTTTGATATAATGTCATCAAGTATGTGAGTGTGCTCCCAAAATCTGACCGAGTGTCTGCGGTCGTCAAATGCAGACCCCTCATCAGCCGTTTGCTCCCAATGGATCGTCGAGTGCGTTACCCAAATCTGTTTATTCCCTAAAATAAAATCCCAAATGTTTCAGTTCCTCAGTTAGGACAAGAGATTCTTAAATATCTTTTGAAATGTCTGACCACAGTAGTCTAAGCATGCACAAACACTGACACAACTGTCTCTTCCATACTTCTGTCAGTTCCATAAAAGGACGGGGGGGGGGGGGGACAAACAAAACAAAGAACAGAGGGAGAGTTGAGAGGAAGCCTGAACAGTCGCCACTTCCTAAAAACGGATAAAACAGCAGATAGAGATAAAGATAGAGCTCAAAATAAACCCGCTCAGTATGGGAATCACATTCACTCTCCTTTAGGAGAACAGGGCCCGGAGGGGAAATTAGCTCACATTTCTGAGGGATCTATTGGTCAAAGTTTCACTTGTGGTTCAACCCTTGATGCTCATTGAGTCACATCGCCCCGTATTGCTGGTGTCCGTTTTTAACCCTTTCCCAACCCTGACTTGTTTTGACAAGACGATTGCAGGTTAGTGACCGTGTGCAAAATGAGACAATTACTGGCATTACCACGTTACAGGTGTGTAGTTGAGATGAAAATAGAGGCAGAGTTTGGAGGTGGGTGTGGTCCGAGCCAGGGGGCTGGAAGAAGTGGGGACAGGAAGTCGGGAAGGAGCTACTGCCCCCCCCCCACACACACACACTTTAGGCCCAGGTCCGATTTGGCGTCGCGGCTGGTGCGATACCTGTGGTTTCAATATTGCTGCTCATCCTGCCCAAAAACACACACACACACACACACACACACACAGAGCAAACACACTCTGTATGGGTGTAAACCCACAACGTTATTGCAGTGTAAGCTTAATGAAGTGGGAGTTTCTCAAACAATCCTCTACCTGAACACTTGCCTGGGGCTTCCTTACACTGCAGACCGAGATGTGTTCATGATGTTTACTTTGTTGGCTTGAAAACAAACACTCCTATATCAACCTTCTTATCTTATATCAACCTTCTGCGTCATTCAATATGACTTTGTTGCACCATGTAATCAAGGGTGAATGTGGGCAATACCAAAACTTGGTTTATCAAAACTGGACATTTGTGTTATTTGCTCCATTGCAACGAACACGGACACCGTAGTTTGTTTTTAGGTCAATTGCACGTGCACGTCCTGCTGCTTCAAAGACTCAAATGCGCAGTCATCCGTGTCTGAGAATAGTTCCTAACAGACGCACTATTTACTCCTGTTTGAGCAACATCTGTCCAGAACTACAGTAGCCAGCTGTTTCAGGATATTACTGAGCCTCTTTTTTAATAATTAAACTATGTATACGTGACCCGTTTGTTGTGTTTCAAGCCCTCTGTCGATCGATAGGATATGTTGACAATAAAAAAGAAACAGAGCAACAATAGCCTTATCCTTTAACTCGTCGCGAAGGCAACAAAAAGATCTGGAATCATCCTCCAACCTTTGCGAGCGTTACCTTTTCAAACCGTTCCGAACCTTGTTTGACTCATCAGCTCGGCTCCACGCCCAAACATCCTCTGCGTCTGTTATACAATAAGGAATTGGCTTTACAACATTGGTTTTCTTTGGCAAACTGTTCTATTATACAATTGTCAAGCGTCCTTTATCTGTGAACGTCTCATTGACCGATGACTCCCACATTCGCAGCCTGCTCGGCCGCCCACACGCACGCCACAGACGTGTTAATCAAAGAGGTTCAGATGAAAAGAAAAAAAATAGAAGGCGAAATCTGAACTCACTTACGCTTACTTTTGATCCCCCCCCCCCCCCACCCTCGTTTACAAAATGTCTGGTTCTAGGATCACAGGTGAATATAATGTTTGCGCCGCCTCAGGCCCGCTTACAGCACTGCAATCATATACAGTTCACACAGACGAGGGAGTTCCCCCTCATAGTGAAGGTATACATTACAACCAAAGCACCGCTGTCTGTCCTACATGATGTACACCACTGCAAAGACTTCAAAGACCAGGAGCCACGAGGTGTCACCTCGCCAAAGCCCACGGGGTGCATGAATCCCTGCATCCGATATCTTTCACTACCACAACTGTGACGCCCGCCAAAATAAAACAAACTGTGGACAAAGACTCTACGTTCTGCTGATTCCGGGCATCTTCGCTCTGTAGGTTTGCCAGCTTTGAATCCAATAGGAGATTGCATTTATCCAGTGAATGAATATTTCCCAAATTTCTAGTGTTTAGATTATGTGTTTCGTGTATCAACCAACAATATCTTCAGCCTCATTATCTTACTAGCGCTCCCATCAGCCTTCAAGCGCCCATTTCAGCTGAACCCTTCCGGGTACAGTCACAAGCATGCGTTTGTGCAGCTCTGAGGACACACACACACACACACACACACACACACACAGACACACACACACAGAGCACCAGTGCTGCTAGCCCGGTGCAGTGGGTGCTTTCCACTGAAAGACCCTTTGTTTTGGTTGAGAGAAACTAAAAAAAGAAAAGAAAAAGAGCTTCAGCATGACTGAGCCAGAGGGGCGAGCTGAAATAACCCTCTGCCCGTCTGTGTGAGCAACAAAAGGCGACAATGTTAATATTAAAAAAAAGACGTTACCGATGGCCAATGAATGAAGAATATCACTCGGGTGAAAAAGAGATGCGGGAAGAGAAGAGGAACAAGGGAGAGCAGGAGATATTTAAAGAGAAGTGAGACAACTTTGAGTCTTATTGGTCAACAAAGAGACACCAGAATCATCCACGTGTTCTGTGTGGCTTCGACTTTTGTTGCTCCATCCCAAAACTGCGGCGTGTTCGGTGGAACCGCTCCGCTGTCTAAATGGTCAGCAATCTGTTCTGCAACGCAATTAATCTACAGCGATAAACATCCGAGTCACGCAGCAGTAACCACGAGGAACAACAGGATGTTATTGTTGTTTGTCGGTTTGTTAATTTGTGTTTGCCTAATCTTCGCGGATCTGGAAACGCAAACACGAGTGCACAAAAAGGTCCCTAGTTCAGTGTCTTTGGGTGCATAGTTCCTGGAACTTTTCGGTCGAAAAAAAAGGGCCGCACGTCTGTCATGACAATGCTAATGCTAACAATGCCGGGGTTTAGCAGACACTGTATAATGTTCCCCGTGTCTACCATCTTAGTTTTGCATGTTAGCATGCCTGTGTGTGTGCCAATTAGCAGTAAACACAAAGTACAGTCGATGCAGATGGGAATGTCACTGCGGCATCATTTAAGTCATTAAGACGCATCTTCTGATAACCATTAATGTCTGTACTACATGTCATGGCAATCGTTGCTGTGAGTAACACATTGCCATCGCATGCGTGGCTAAAAACCAAGTCTGAGGACATGGCTGGCACTTTACGGAAAATGATGGATTGGGTTGGGAGTGAGGCTACCTCGCGAAGCCTGCTGCCACCGCAACCCAGACCCAGATAAGTGGCAGAAAGTGGATGGTGTAAAGGCAAAACAACATTTTAAGTGGCAGAAACTGTTTCCTGTTTTCACCAGCGCAATGAACTTGCATCAAATTTGGCTAAATCAGTGACATGGAAATGAATCACATCTCTCTGACAAATAGTATCTCATTTTGGTGAGCTGCTGTCTCCTTGGCTGTACATCACTCAACCTATCAAAACAGTACAAATAATCTACCACGGACATAAACAAAAAGATGATGCAGAAGCCGGGAAGAAAACAACAAGGAGAAGAACACAGATCCTGGGGTTTAATGGGAGAGATGGGAAGAATGAAGATAAAGGATGGGGAGAGGAAAAGGGAGCTGGAAGGGGGGGGGGGGGGTATTTTTAGCTATAGAAGGCTGCAGTGTCTCCCAGCTGAATGCACACACACACACACACACAAACAAATGTATACACAGCACGTGGTGCACCATTACCCTGTTGCTGTCTTGCCACATGACAAACACAGAGCCCACAGGCCACAAAACATACAGGGAACTCAGCTGACACACACACACACACACACACACACACACACACACACACACACCAAGCTTTGACTGCACGCCCAGACACTCCTGTGTCTTCTGTTTTCAGCAGGAGGAGGGCGAGGTTTGAAGGAAACAAACACACTGTGTATACATAAATATATATAAATGCATTTGTGTGTGTGTTTGTTTGTGTACACGGACTTGTGTGTGTGTGTGTGTGTGTGTGTGTGTGTGTGTGTGGGGTGGGGGGGGGGGGGGGGGGGGGGTTAGCTCGAGGTCATGCCAAAGGCAATACACTTCATCCATCTCCACTTACCAAACAGAGATTGTGTGCAGGATAGATGATCCTCTTATCACTTGTTCACGCCGGCATTGTAATCAATCCACCCACACACACACACACACACACACACACTAACGTCTGTATGTATGTGTGTGTGTGTGTGTGTGTGTGTGTGTGTGTGTGTGTGTGCGCGAGGACCCTGCCTGGGAGCAAACAAACACACGCAGAGGCACGGCTGGAAGGGGGGGGAACAAGAGAAGCCTGAAAAGAGCGGCCCCAAATTCTTTTTAAAAGTTGCGCTAATCAATATTTTCATATATTCAAAAGGAATGAGATGACTATGTGCTCGAGAAAGGTTCATCACACCAGTGTGCTGTTCCCCTCAGCTCTCCAGAGGCAGTTGGTGTCTTTCAGCTCTTTGTAAAGTTAGCTACTAGCTGGTGAACACAGTGGAGCATTTTGCATACGAACATATGTTGTATACAGCTTGTTGTGCTGTCCCCACCACAGCTTTAAAGGGAACTATCGTCATCAGTGGAACTGGGTCCCGATAGTTATTTAGGAGGCTGTAACGTGACGGTTGGCTGTTTGTTGTGAGATCATGCTGCTCCCCGACTTCACAGTCACCGTGTTGTTTGTGTAGTGAAAGTGGTTGTTATCTGGCGCTGTCCGCTACGTACGAGAGGCGGTTTTATTGCACATGAATGATGTTCACATCGCCCTGTTCGCCTCACTGTAGCCGTCACTAACTAAAGGATCTTTTCTTCATGGCAGTGAAAAATATTTTGTCAGGAAATCACGAAGCACCTGCTGTTAACCCTCCCTGTGCTCCTCCAGCCGCAATGATCTGCTGCTGCTACAGTACGCAAACACAATGCCCATTGTGTTTGTGGAATCAACACCCTCCTTCTCCTCTGGCCTGTTACATAACGCTCGTCTGTCTCATTACATCCACACCAGGCTAACGAGGGTTAACGAGGAGCTTCCGGTCTGTCCAACAAACACACACACACACACACACGCACACACACACACACACACACGCACACACAGCTTGATGAACACAGATACCAAGAATGTGTGTTTTCCTGTCTGGATGTTTGGTTGGTGAATCCAAACACACAGCTGGAGATGGCACATTCCAGTGGAGAGATGGGAAACTGTAGGAGCTTAAGATGACACACACACACACACACACACATATATATAAGCTCTTTCCCCAGTGAGAGTGTACTATGCAAATTACGTTGCACTGCAATAGAAAAGCTGAAAGAAAAAATAAGGACTCAACTCGCTCATAGAGGACCTTTTGATAATATTGTGAATGACAAATTATGTCTGACAAATGATGAACGTATTGCAAAACGTTCTCAGCCATCTTTTCGATTAGATCATTCAAATGTCTAATTTGCTGCAAAGTGTTGAGGGCTTTCCTGCAAAGTCTCTTTGTGTGACCGATGAATGGAGCATATTCAGCCACATATTGGCAACTTTCAATGCTTTAAAATTTGAAAAGCTGCATGAAAAAAAAAAAAAAAACTTCTTCGGGTTTTTTGTTGAAGTTCCCGGGCAGAGATGTGAAAATCAGTGACCTTCTTGCTGCCGGTTGGGGTCATCCACATTCAAATGTACTCAGTCAGTTGGAAGCAACAACAGCTACAGTCGCCCACACCCAACAACACAAAGACAAAAAGGAAACGCTCCACTACAGAGAGACTTCCAAGGATGGCAGGTTGTCTTACACAACAGGACTCTGACCTCCCTCCCTCCCTCTATTATTACCTCTCCTCCGCCTCCTCTGTCTGTTTTATGGCTCTGCGTCGTGCATCCTCGTTCTCACGCCCCACCGCTCCCCTGAACACCGTCTCCCAAGTCCATCGCCATTCACCCCCCCCCCCCCCCCCCCCCCCCCCGAGGCCTGTGGGAACAGGTGTTCACTCCCCGAGGTGCCCCGTTTTGTGCGAATGTGTGTGTTGTGAGCTGCTCACGCCGTCCAAACAGTGGCCCGGGCTCTTTACAAAGATGCAACATTTCCCATGAATTCATTATATCCGGCCTCCTAGGTGTGCTGTGACGCACAACGCTTGATTAAACCAGGTAGTTGTGACTGCCGGAGTTCATGAAAACTCAAACAAGGACTGGTTTGTATGTTTGTTTCTCGCACACAATATCTTTAACCCATTCAGCCTGGTATCGTTTGAATGTGTTTTATTCTAGAGTCAATACGATACCGGAGTTTCCAGAGAGATATCAAAACACTTCTGTTTACTTTACTTTGAGGAGTGCCAACATGCCCTTCTACAAAACCCCCGTATAAGTTTGACAAAAGAAGAAGAACAATATAGTATGAATTTTGGTTAAAAATAACAATACTTTGTAGGGGCAGGCGGGCTGGGGAGTTGGTTTTGTTTGTTTTTCTGGAGCAGAAACTCTACTCAGTGGTCAAAGTAACAAGATTATATATCAGCTACACAAAGGAAGACATTGTCTGCTCGTTGCCTTTATATTAAACAGTATCGTTCATTTGGGGGAAAATAGGCTTATTTGTTGTCTTTATGAGAGCTAGACGAGACGATTGAAACCACTATGATGTCCGCACACTAAATACAAAACTATATCAAGCAGCCAGTTAGCTTAGCTTAGCACAAAGACTAGAAACACAGGGAAACAGGCTGTCTCAACAAACATCTCTAAAGATACTTCTGTTTTATGTCTGTTTAATCCATACCAAAAAACAAAAGGTTTGTGGTTTTACAGGGGTTGTGCTGGACTATGTCTTGACCTGGTTTGGCGGCTTCCTGGGGGTCTCAGCTAGTCTGGAACATAACCCCTCGTAGCCGTTTCTCTCCGTTTACTGCTAGTGGTAGCTTCATATTGTAGCTTCATACTTACTGCACAGACAGACAGCAAGAAAGCGAATGAGTGCATTTCCCAAATTGTGTCTTAAAATCCTTTAGGGTATTACCAGCCAGGAGCAAAAGTCCACTGAACTCATGTCAATGTATGGATGTCAAATGTCAGTATCTCTTGCAGCCATGCAGCATTCACGAGTGACGGCTGTGTACTGTTTACCGGTTTAGTTTCTATCTTTGATGCCGCGCTCTCACGGCAGTGGGATCACCTGTCAATCAAACAGCGTGGAATTGTATTCTAATCTCTTCATCGTTGGGGTTTCTGTTGATAAAGTCAAGAGGTTCTTGTAGTTTGTCAGTGTGATCAGCCACGGCTGCCATCACCGCACGTGTCGGAGTGTTACGTTAATCTGATTAGACCAGATTATCAGCGCGTGTGTGCAAACGCACCGGGCGACACTGACCTCGAATTGATCCGACCTTTCAGATAACGGTGAATTGGGCGCTTACTGGTGCAGATACGGCGAAGGGCTTGAGATACATAAACGCTCAGAGGGATATTGGGACAACCTCCTGCCATCTCAGCAACATTTCTGATAGAATGAATTAGAAATGGTTAAGTTAAGCACAGACAAAGCCCGACTGCCTCTCTGGGCTCCGTGAGAGATCCGATTTCCGTGACTGTTTCCTGTGAACTTTCGATGCTCTTTGTTGGCACTGATTGCAGATAGCGCCTGTGTCTGTGAGGCAGTGATTAACCCGTCGGGAAGAAAGAGGGGTAATTAGAGATTCCGGCCTGAGATTAAAAAGAAACACTCACTGTTAAGCGGAGGAGGCAGCAAGAGTAAGCGAGGGCAGTCGAAACAAGGGCACAAAGCCTGTCTTGAAATCCCAGAGTTCGCAGGTTCAAATCCAGTAAGAGACAAACAGCCTCCTCTAAAAAAGAAAACTTCACCGTGAAATCGACCAAACTCAACTGCACGTAGAATAATTCCATTGTCATGATTATAGGCGAGACGGGTTTGCAAAAAAATAGTTTAAGAGAAGCAGGCAGATGGCGAGAGTTGTGTAGGGCGGGATGTACTGAACAGCAGATTGTCAACTACAGCTGACTGTACTTGGCAGCGGCTCCAACACTGTGCCACTTATTTGTGTTTTTGTAAGCACATAAAGTCTACTTTTAGAATCGTGAAAACCATGCAGACCACCAATATGGGCCTGGAGTCTGTTAAGTGCAAATCTAGATCGCAACTGCGGTCGGATTTTAAAATCGTAATTAGATGCTTTCCTTAAATCTTTAAGTCCTATTGTGAAAATGTTTTAACAAGATAAGGTAGTTTTGGTCTGTGCTGTATTCCTTTAAGCAGTCAGTTTAGAGTTTTGGATTGAGTCAAGTTAGGGTTCATCAGGCGAGATGAAGAGTGGAATAATCAGATTGTGAAAAACTAGTTTGCAAAAATAAATGATTAGCATAACAGTGTTCCTTAATAACATTAACATGTCATGTCTCCTGGCGTCTCACTGATCCTGGTCAGAGACAATAAAACAGAGGTAGGCTACACATCATCCGAGTCGCTCGCTGCGTTCAGACCACGTGTGTCGGCGTCGATGAATATTTCAGGGTCTTCGCTGTGAAGCGACACCACTCGAGTACAGCGAGAGCTCACCGCGTGAGGGAAAGTGACTTCATGAATGAGCTGCAGGTCCGTTTATTTGAAAGTGCGACCTCTGCGTTTGTGTCGTCTGCTGCTGCTCTAACAATGCCACCGGTTAATCTTCAGATTATGAGCCAATCTGAGCCACCCAACTAAACCCTCCGTACGCACACAGTACACACACACACACACACACACACACACACGCCTGACAAAAGCATGGTGGGATCGTTTATCCTGGGGGCAATTGGACAGGACGTGGTGCCAAAACATACAGGAATAATGATCGACAGTTTGTGTGTGTGTGTGTCTGTGTGAGAGAGAACAAAGAGGTCTAACACACTGGCCCAGTCTCTTTCCCACTAGTACACACACACACACACACACACACACACACACACACACACACACACACACACACACACACAAACAGACAAACATAGCTGTCTTACAAGACCAAACATCCCTTCTGACACCCAAACACATTCATATAAGATGACAACACGAGAGAGAGAGAGAGAGACAGAGAGAGAGACAGAGAGACAGAGAGCTCACACCACTTCACATTCTCTGCATTGCTCACATAACTTTCCTCATCAGTGTGTGTGTGTGTGTGTGTGTGAGTGTGTGTGTGTGTGTGTGTGTGTGTGTGTGTGTGTGTGTGTGTGTGTAATTGTGTGTTCTCGCTGCACCCAGCCCACACTAATTGTACTCATTTTGGAGCCCTAGAATTACTCAGACCCCCCCAAAAAAAACCAATAATTACTACTTCACCCACATGACAGGAAGACGTTTCCCATCAGCCCCCGGGGCTGTTAGCAAGTCCTCCTCTCAGATTTAGTAACACTCCACTGCTTTTTACATTTTCTGCACTTCCTCAGGTGGAACAAGAAACGATACGCAGACAGCGCTGGGCATTGCTTACCAACAAAGAAGAGAAGATGGAGGGGGGGGGGGGGGGGTCTTATTGGGCTAAATATACTACCACTAATCAAAAAACATGATCACACACACACCCTGAGAAACGTGTGTGTACACATGTACACAGGCACCGCTTTCATACATACAGTGAAGCATTCACTGGAATAACATTCCAACACACTCGTGCACACGTTAAGAGGATATACATGCTCTCACACACACACACACACACCCCTCTGATCAATAAAACATTGCACACGTTGGAGTTATATAAACGGGAGAGAGAAACAGAGGGAGGGGGGGGGACAGCAGGGGGGGGGACAGCAAGCTGCTGGCCTAGTTGTCAATGGCAACAGTGTTTTGGAGGCCGATCATCAGTAAGTGCAGCGAGCTCTGCTGCAAAGCATGGTGGGATATCGCCATGCTTTGCACCACAGATTTCTGTTTTTGTCAGCCGTTCAGAAGTACAGACAGATTTTATGATACGCTTATGTTTAGCTATAACTTGCTAACAATATATTTCAGCAATACGGTGATCTGGTTCATCCACGTGCCCACTTGATTCTGACTGGCAACCCCAGCTTTACAGACCGCCACAGTGTGGGACATCAGAACAAGCTGTTCCCTTCACTGTACAATGTCATCAACCGCATGTCACCGATTTCTCTAAAAAGTACGATTTTGGCTCCCGTCGCTTCAGCGTTTGCACGAGTTAAAGGGGCACTCCGATGATTTAGAACTGGACTTCCGTAGCGTTGGGGGGGGGGGGGGGGGCGTTACAAATCGCACGGTCCAAATCAAAGCAACAGAGGCCGAGGCTTTCTGCTATAAAGTCGTCGTCTCAAAGGCCAAGCCGAGACAACCCTTAACGACATCGTCAGGGTTACTTTATCAGACTTTGGAAACCTTTTCCAGAGTTATTTCTTCTCAAACCAATCACACACCTCACAACTCAACTCTGCTAGGGGACAGTTCACTTCACTGTACCTATTCTCATCCGCCAGTCCCAGGAGAAAATGTGAGACACAGAGTGCGTGTGTGTGTGTGTACACGTATTCACAGCACACACTCATGTTCCTGCTGTAGGCGACGTAATGCAGAGGCGGATCAATACAAGCGCTGCTGTACGGCCCACAGACATGGGGAGGGGGCTGTCAGGGTGATTACTTTGTCCTCTGGGGGTGTATGGCTCTCACAGCCAACAGCCTAGATGTGAATGTGGGTCAATATCATGCACAGTCACACACAAATGAGCAGCCAGTTGCTCCAGATGAAGGAAGGACAGTGGAAGTGAATCCAGGTCAAACAGGAAGCGGAAAAGAGCCCAAATGCATCACAAACGCGTCAGTGCAAAAGTGAACGGTAGGTGGTCGATATGACTGGTTATCATCTGCTGTTAGATGATACACGGGTGATATGATGCTATTATGATATTATGATTGACAACTGTCTGTAATTAAATATGAAGCATGTTTTAGAGGTTCTGAGGGATTTTAGACATCAGTTTCTCCAACAATTCACTTAATAGCTCACTGTTTCCAGGGTGACGACAGGATGGTGCGTTCGCGCTGTGTGGGATTAACTGTTCACTCAAGGCGGCTATAAAAAGCATAGCAATGTCTGGGTAATTTACAAGGAGGAAGTTGTGCACCGTTATCCTCCAACTCAGGTTACAAATCGCATCTCGATGGCAAACAGCGGTAAAAACCATCACCAGCTAAAGGTCGTCATTTACGAGTCATTTTAAATTCATGAACATAAATCATTTCAAAAGGAGGGGATTGCAACACGCAGGACGACATGTTTTCGAATGCTTTTTTCCCCTTAATTGAACGTGGCACAAGAAAAGTTAATGTTTTTAGGTTTCTGTCATATCAGGGAAGGATGTGTTTTTTATACAAGCAGATAGGGATATTCAAATATCCACATATTCACTGTGAAAAATGCAACTTCTCTGCTTTAAACATGAAAGGGTAATCTCACTGTATTTACAAAATAAATATAATGAAGTACAGTGTGGTGAGGGCATCATGAATCTGTGTTTGTGGGCACAGATTAAGGACATTCATAATGGCTAGAGGAGTGATATAAGAAGTGTGTCGGCAGTGTTACAGTAGGATTATTTATCTTTCTTTTTTTAGATTTGGCAATGACATTCCTGCATTATTGGTGTGAATAGGACGCCCAGAACTCACACGGGTAATGCGGGGATGTTCTCCTCGCTCTTAATTTCAATAGGCAGGATGATGTTTTGCGTTGGCACTCAAATTATAGTCCAGCAGTTTGTGGTATTAATACAATTTAAAAGTAAATGTAAAATTAGGGGGGAGTGGGCAATGAATACTACGTTAGGTAAACAAACCAGACTATTTGCACCCGAAACCACGAAATATGATATTTTAATTTCAAAATACAGAACAGCCCAAACTGCACCGCAGGTACCTGTAAAATATGATATTTATAATTAGCTGGTCCGGATGAATTATTCTCAAACTGCAGTGTTGACATGTCCACACACCACTATTCAGTCTTCGTCCTAAGCGGCCGGACGAAATGTAACGCCACGGGGTCCATTATCGGACAGACTGTGTTGTTACTCACGAATGACATTTGAGTCATTTTTTTTACCTGAAAATGGTGAATTCCGTCGTTTCAAGCCGACTCTCCGGAGCAGCCAGGCCCGGATGCCCTCCTCCGCTTTATCCGCCCACTGAAGTAACGTTCGTCAAACACAGCTCCGTCTGTGCTCGGTTTCGGTTCCAAACGAAAAAGAAATATCCTCCGAGACACACAGAGAAATGTGAGAGGTTGGAGGACGGGGAGCTTAAGACCGAACCCCCAAAATGTCGTTCATGTGGCGGTGAAAGCAGTTTAAAGAGGCTGGAGGAGGATCTGTGTCGACAGAGGAGAAGGGAGGGGTGTAAACCAGCTGCCATCAAGCACAACACAGTGGTATATTATAAGGCTTCCTGTATCGTTTCAAAATAAAACTATTATCAGGTGACGTCTGTCGTGTTGTATTCAAAATAAAAGTGACATAAATAACCTTTTCTATAATATCTAGATAGTTATGAACACGCATGCATACATAGATTCTCAATGTTGTGTTTTGACATATTTAATGGTATGACTTTGGCTTATATGATATCGTTGTGTAAAGAGAAAGTCAAATTTCCGCTAATGCTTGAAAACTGCAGTTAACTTGACGAAGTTGAGGGACGCAGTAGGAAATGCAGATAAACGAAGCAAAGGTGACTTTATTTGAATGGCTTTCTTTTGAACTGTTTCTTGTAACACATTCGCTTATAACACTGCAACAATGTAGCTTTTCAGCGGATCTAACAGGATGTGACATTGTAGAAATTATTAAAAATACAGTTTCTCCCTCGTCCAAGTCCATCTTCAATCAAATATAGAGCATGCAGCTTTTACAACATGGATGTATTTAATTATGACAATAAAACAATAATTACAAACACACTAGTACTCATCATTTATAAGACATTCAGGGTATTACAAAAAAATCTAAAGGTTTATAAATGGCGGTCGTAGTAAATCTGTTCAATTGTACCAAATTATACTCAAAGGATTCATTATAAAATAATCCTTCAGATTATCAGATGGTGGTTTACAGGCTGTCCATTTACAACAACATTCTAAAATTGACCGTGGACTATGTAAAAAGATTTACAACGAAATACATATTCAGGAAATTAATTTAAAGTTGAGAATGTTGTGAATAATTAATTTCTCCTTCTTCCTTCAATGATTGGGTTAATTAATTGATTTGAAAGGATGAATATTAATATCAATAGCCATCATCTGAGTGAAAATCAGAAACATAAATTGGACAGACAACCATAAACATAACGAGCGTTAGGTTTTATTGTTGGTTGTTTCGCGCCGCCTGCTGGACAAAAGCTGTAGCGGCGACAACTAATCCAATCCTATCTTTGGTGTTACTGTCCTGTAGGGATTTACAGTGCTAATATCTCACAATAAAATAGAGGTTTAAAGAGTTAGCTTACCTAAATCACACAAACGTACATTTAACCCCTCTGGGATATATATACATTTTTTAATTATTGGAGCAGGTTTTGAGATATCTATCTCTAAATCTTCTCCTGTCAAACAATTGAAATTACAATTTCCTTTGTGCAGATGGAGGCACGGACACATTGTATTCTTGAGTTGCTTGTACACACCTGTATGAACACACCTGTATGAACAGCTGTCTGAAGGGGGTGTGTGTGGAGTGTTTGATGCTTGTTGCACCCGGACACGATCGACGTGAGACAACCCGGAAAGATGGCGGCGACATCTGCGGGAAGTGAACGAGGAAAATCTAGTCTGCTAAATGTGCGACGCTTAAAACAAAAAGGAGAAACTTCTTTGAAGGCGGTTGAGCACGACTGCTCCGTGAATGGATCAGACATAGGCAGTTGGGCAGACATGGAGTGTAGTCATGGGAGTGAAGAAGAGAATGGGGGGGAATTAAGGGTAGAAGGAAATGATAATCAAGGCAATCATGTGAATACTAACAAACGAATAAGAATGAGAGCGAAGGACATGAGCAAGGGCAGAGAGAAAGGGGGGTCAACTGGCCAGCCAGCGTTTCTCCGATTGGAGTGAGACGAGGAGAAAAGGTGACGAGGTGATCTTCGCAATAAAACATCTTTGATGTGACGTGTCGAGTCTTGTCCAATCAGCGTTAAGATCTTCATTTCCCTCCGTTACAGTTTAAGTTACGTTATGTTCCGTTACCGTTCAGACTTGCTGGGTTAAGTTAACGTCCACTACATGCGGAACTACATGCGGAACTCTCGACTTTTATAAAGGTGGAGGTCTAAACAGACGTGAGTACAGCTTCCCGCTGTCACAGTGTTTTAAATACATTGATGAGGCAGGGTATGCTGAATGCAGCCTCTGCTCCAAGGAGATAAAGTACAGCAACGTGCCCTCTCATCACACTGTACACACTGTTCACTGTAATGACCACAGCCAGAGTAGATTATCATTTTAATTTAAATAATAGAACTGGATTGAATGCATATTAATTGCAAATAGAAGATAGGCCACTATTCTAACAGCTGTACAGTAACAGTATATGTTAATAGTAAGCTATACAGTAACAGGGTTCAATAAAGACTAATCACTTTATTTGCAGGCGATGGTTCTCGCTACTCTGCTATCTTTGTTTTTATTTGACTAAAACTTTTGAAAATGAGACCTCGTTCTAAATGGATTTTGTCTAAATAAAGGTTGTTAATAATAATAAAGAAAAAACGAAGAAGCTATAGCTCTTCAACCCGAGCTGAAATAGTGATAAATAACTGAATAATAAATTATTCTTTTGCTTAAAGTAAATATGGTCTTATCACTTAATGTTATTCTCAGAGTACACCAGAATGCTACATTTTAAAGATCATATTTGAAATGAAAATTCATGCCACCAGCACCCCCAGGTCAGATCAGAGTTGAATCACTGAATCCATGGAAATGTTATAATGCATGTTTGATTCCTATATTTAAAATGTTTTGAAAATTATCATCCCACAAATATGAGTTGCTGTCAAGTGCACCTTTAAAATGTTAAAGTGATATTCAGAGATTATTCAATTAATTTAGGGTTGTAATTGTTTTAGCCTGAACACATTGGTCAATTGTTATTGGGGTGAATATGTATAGATATGTTAAGTTATTATAATCTTCTAATAAATGAAGTATATTAGGGGTGAAGGGGTCAGTTTGTGTTTTCTTCAGGATTTAGTTTGGTTCATTTAAAATGATCAAGATTAAATAACATTTACAATGCACCACCAGTAAACAACACTTACTTCCCTTTTATAATGTATCAAATCTGGAGTCAGTTGTTTTAAAACATAGTTATCAGTGAATAGCTCTGAAATGTAATAGTGTAGTTATTTATGTCAGCAGGTTGTAATGAAGTTATTTTTAAACCTTTGTTCTAATTCTAACTGCTGTAAAAAAATGACTGAATCTACAGGTGGATGGACCATAATAAAACCAACAATAGCAACTTAAAGTTAAAAGGAATTTCATTCACAATGTAATACAGTTCAACATAACATGTAACAATATGTTAGAAAATGAACAATTACATTCAGCATTTCACATTCACATTCACATCACATTCGCCGTCAGGCTCAGCTCCGCCTTCGGGCAACGGTCCGCCGTCAGGCTCAGCTCCGCCTTCGGGCAACGGTCCACCGTCAGGCTCAGCTCCGCCTTCGGGCAACGGTCCGCCGTCAGGCTCAGCTCCGCCTTCGGGCAACGGTCCGCCGTCAGGCTCAGCTCCGCCTTCGGGCAACGATCCGCCGTCAGGCTCAGCTCCGCCTTCGGGCAACGATCCGCCGTCAGGCTCAGCTCCGCCTTCGGGCAACGATCCGCCTTCAGGCTCAGCTCCGCCTTCGGGAAACGATCCGCCGTCAGGCTCAGCTCCGCCTTCGGGCAACGGTCCGCCTTCAGGCTCAGCTCCGCCTTCGGGCAACGATCCGCCGTCAGGCTCAGCTCCGCCTTCGGGCAACGATCCGCCGTCAGGCTCAGCTCCGCCTTCGGGCAACGGTCCGCCGTCAGGCTCAGCTCCGCCTTCGGGCAACGGTCCGCCGTCAGGCTCAGCTCCGCCTTCGGGCAACGATCCGCCGTCAGGCTCAGCTCCGCCTTCGGGCAACGATCCGCCGTCAGGCTCAGCTCCGCCTTCGGGCAACGATCCGCCGTCAGGCTCAGCTCCGCCTTCGGGCAACGATCCGCCGTCAGGCTCAGCTCCGCCTTCGGGCAACGGTCCGCCGTCAGGCTCAGCTCCGCCTTCGGGCAACGGTCCGCCGTCAGGCTCAGCTCCGCCTTCGGGCAACGGTCCGCCGTCAGGCTCAGCTCCGCCTTCGGGCAACGATCCGCCGTCAGGCTCAGCTCTGCCTTCGGGCAACGGTCTGCCGTCAGGATCAGCTCCGGCTTCGGGTCCGATCTGCCGTCAGGCTCCGAGTTCAGCTGCAAAGTGACAATCTGAGGTCAGCTCGACCTTATATAGCGTCTTGGTGGCGTCGTTTCCATGACATTTACTGACGTACGCGCGTCCGTTGTCATACACCTGATAGCAACAGAGACTATGTTTTTATTTAAAAATCTCATATTTGTTAATATATTTCAGTAGTTTTTATATATATATATTTGTGAGCTGAGGCCAGGTTTTAACACGTCAAGCACTTCTACATATCACTTACTTTTAATTAGAAGAATAAGAATAAGAGCGCTCATGTTACCCATAGAACTGCCTGATCTCGGCAGTAAACTCCGCCAGCACCGGGGGCTCAGCGCTCACGGTGCCCGCCTAGAACAGCCTGATCTCGGCGAGTCTTTTTGAAACTTGCCGCTGGTAATGACGTCTCTGTAGCGTTTTCCTCGCCGGCAAAGAGGACAGCAATCCGGATCTGATCCACATACATATACATACAATTTTATATATATATACAATTACAATATATATATATATATATATATATATATATATATATATATATATATGTATAAATACATATAATTATATATACAATTATATATATATATGTAAAAAACGTAGAAAGGGTTGGAACATTTAAATTTCTGGGAGTTCTTTTTGATGCACGGTTAACATGGGCAGACCATATCAGGAGAATAGAGGAAAAATGCAAAAAAGTAATAAATGTGATGAGATGTGTGACTGGTAGGGTAGTGGGGAGCCAGTTGTTCAGCATTAAAAACCATGTATGTGGCCTTGATTAGATCTGTGTTGGATTACGGCAGCATAGCATACGGATCAGCAGCCAAATCTCTAATTGGTAAATTAGATGTGGTTCAGGCACAGGCATTAAGAGTATGCAGTGGAGCATTTAAAACATCGGCAATACCTGCACTGCAGGTAGAAATGCGAGAAATGCCGCTGGATTTAAGGAGAACGCAACTAATGGCAAACTACTGGGCTAATTTACAGGGACACAATGATTCTCACCCTGCAAAAGGAGTATTGCAGGTGGTCTGGGAGAATGGGAGGAGTCAGAGGGATCACTTTGGTCGGGTAGGTAATGATATTGCAAGGGAATTAAAAGTATTTGATCTGAGTATAAGCCCCTCTGTAGTATACCCGGTGGTGGCTCCATGGACACTCGTGTGGCCTGATATAGACTGGAATTTGTTAGATGTCAAAAGAAAAGAAAAAGGTATAGTTGATTTGGTAAGTGCATTTGAATATCATGTAACGAAAGAATACAGTGATTATACACAGATTTATACGGACGGGGCTAAGAAACCTGAGACAGGAGTGACAGGATTTGGGGTGGCAATACCAGCTAAAGGAATTCAAATCAACAGAAGAACAACTGATGATCTAGGGGTTTACACAGTGGATTACACTTTTTCCACCCATCGTAGTGCTGGTTGCACTACGATGGGTGGAAAAAGCAAGACAGGAAAAGGTGTTGATATGCTCCGACTCATCTTCAGTCCTAGCAAGCTTAAGATCTTTTCATTCGAACAGCCGTCAAGACATACTGTATGAAGTCCTTCAGTCAGCCACAAGGATAAATAAACAGGGAGGTCAGGTTAAATTCCTGTGGGTTCCAGCACGAGCGGGAATGAGAGGGCGGATGAGTTGGCAAAAAGGGCATTAAAGAAAGGAAATATATAAATTAATTTTAGAATCAGTAAGGCAGAGGTGAAATCTATTATCTGGGAAAAAAATCAATCAAATGTGGCAAAATAGGTGGGACAGAGAGGAGAAAGGGAGACATTTATATGGTATTCAAAAGAGTGTCAAAGTTACCAGGGTAGGTAGTAGGAACAGGAGAGAGGAAACGGTGTTGACGAGGTTACGGTTGGGCCATAGTGCACTAAACAAAACACTGAACATGACAGGGAAACACCAGACAGGGTTGTGTGAAGGATGTGGAGAAGAGGAGTCAGTTGAGCACATAGTGGTGAGTTGTAGTGAGTATGAGATGCAGAGAGAGACAATGAGGAAAAATCTGAGGGAATTAGGGGTGTATGAATGCACACTGAAAGGAGTACTGAGCATGGGTGAGAGAGCACAGGTTAGGGTCCTGTTAGCTTTCTTAAAGAACACAGGGTTTTTTTATAGGGTATGATTGAAAGGCAGGGATAAGGTACAAGGGTGCTTGTTCGAGTGCTTATTTGTTTGTTTTTATTTGATTGTTTGTTGTTGTTTTGTTTTGGGGTAAAGAGTGTAAGCTTATTGTCTGATCCACACTCCGGAGCAGAAGGTGGCGGTAATGCACCAATAAGATGGATGCCAACCGCCGTTAAACTAGAAGAAGAAGAAGAAGAAAAAGTCACTCTGCCCTTTGCCCCAGTCAGACCCGCTCTCTCCTGTCATCGGTGTTGTTTACCGGGATCACACCGGGAGACTACCTGACTGGAAAATGTCTCGGGCTGCGGAAAGACTCAGGCTGCTGATCAGTCATCTTGATCGACCACCTGGCACGATCGTATCCTTTTTGTTCTGCTTTGTTTATATGTGTTTGGATCATGGGGTGCGGGTAGCGGACTGCTGCGCACCTAGCGGCGGACAGCTCTGGTGGGCTAGCCCGGGGTCCCTCGGTGGACTGCAGGCCTAAAGTAACATGAGGATCAATACAGGAGGCATTTACTGCCGAATAGTATTGTTTATGACTATAAATGCATTGGCCTCTTCCACCCAGAGGCACAGTAACAGAGACCCCGTTATTTTGAATGGAGGGGGTCGTTTCTGTAGCGTCATAGATAGATAGATATAAACTTTATTTATCCCCAGGGGGATTTTTGTTTGTAGCAGCAGCAAGTTACAGAGTAGAATAAAATATGAAGTATGGAAATGCACAATATATACAGTACAATAAAATAGCAGAGCAGATATTGAATTGAAAATAGAATAAAAAATAAATAAATAAGATAAAATAGAATAAAAAAATAAATAAAAATGCACAGTATATACAATGAATTAGAATGGTATCAAATGAACAACTAGGTAAACTAACCAAGCTGAACAGTAGTGCAAGGATCATGGTATAAATGAACTAGGTAAACTAACCAAACTGAACAGTAGTGCAAGGATCATGGTATTAAATTAACTAGGTAAACTAACCAAACTGAACAGTAGTGCAAGGATCGTGGTATAAATGAACTAGGTAAACTAACCAAACTGAACAGTAGTGCAAGGATCGTGGTATAAATGAACTAGGTAAACTAACCAAACTGAACAGTAGTGCAAGGATCGTGGTATAAATGAACTAGGTAAACTAACCAAACTGAACAGTAGTGCAAGGATCGTGGTATAAATGAACTAGGTAAACTAACCAAACTGAACAGTAGTGCAAGGATCATGGTATAAATGAACTAGGTAAACAAACTGAACAGTAGTGCAAGGATCATGGTATAAATGAACTAGGTAAACTAAACAAACTGAACAGTAGTGCAAGGATCACCAACAACAGCAAGCAAGTGTTGTAGTCATTTGAAGGATGATGATCTGGCCAGAGGTGATTTGTTATAAAGTGATATAGCAGAGGGCAGGAATGTTCTCCTGTATCTTTCCTTGTGACAGAGGAGCTGGTCATGTATCATAGCCTGTCACTATAGCCGCTTTATCAGTGTATGTTTAAAGTCGAGCGATTTAAGAGTTTGGTAATATATTTGTAACAGTTACGTTAGGCTCCGGCATTACAACGTTAGCTTAAAAGAACTCAGGAAAGCTATAACGTTAGCATGTCTGTTTAGGGTCATTTGTAAAACTTGAGTGTAAAACGTCGAAGGCTTTTCTATTTCTTTGACTTTCCACACCGTCGTTTCCTTGACCTCTTTTCTGCAGAGAGCTGCACCGACCTCAGCTCAAAGCTTCAGCTACAGCTCCCCACAGAGACTGAGGTAGGGACACACTCACGCGGGCCGGTGGAATCAGGCTTAAGGTCACCCATGAGTTTACAATGCGTGTTTATCATTCACCTCTGACACAGTTTCTCCACGTCTCATAATGTCCCACGTTATCTGCGTGTAGTAGCAGGTGGTGCATTTAGTTTCACATGTTCATAAGACAACGACTAAACAAACCCTACTTTAAAAAAAAAGCTTTACAGACCTTCCAGAAAAATCTGTCATGTCCTGCTTTTTTTCTAAGCCAACAACTGTAAATTACTGTAAATCCAATATGACTTGAATGCAACGTTCACGTAAACATTGTCTATCAGTCATTACCGGTTTATAGGAACCTTCCATAACACAGATGTTGATATGGTTGAGTGTTATCACTTTCTCCGGGCAGATACACCGACAATACCGACCTGCTGAACCCAGAAGAGCGACTCTTCTTTGAGAAAAATGGCTTCATCCTCATCAAGAATCTGGTGTCTGAAGAGGACATCGACAAGTTCAGGTGAGCGTCAGAGACTCTGCCAACCACAAAGAAGAAACAATAGAGGCCTTATATAGTAGTGAAACTTTAAAACCTACCAAATATAATTAAACCCATTATTGAGAACAGCAAAACCCACTATGATGCGTCTCCAAGGATATTGTATATCTTACTGACAATGTACAATATCGATCCATAACTCCACAGTGAATAAATAGTTATGTTTATGATGGACCTGCAGATGTTTCGTCAGGTGTTGAATGTCATCCATGTGTGTTCCTCTGCGTGTGCGTCCCTCAGGAAGGAGTTTGAACGGGTCTGTCGACAGGAAGTCAAGGTTCCCGGAATGATGGTGATGCGGGACGTGGCAATCGTTAAGTCCGAGTTCGTTGCGGATCAAAAAGCGGTCACCAAACTCCAGGATTTCCAGGAAGATCCTGAACTGTTCCGGTACTGCTCCTTGCCACAGGTACACACACACACACACACACACACACACACACACACACACACACACACACACACACACACACACACACACACACACACACACACACACACACACACACACACACACACACACACACACACAGATCACGGCAGGTCTTTTTTTTTTTTTTTAAAAACCTCTTTCAATTAATACTTGAAGATGTAGTGCTTCGCAGTTTAAATATCCTTGCTTTTATGTCATTGTCAAAGTATTTGGTATTTGATACGCAGGTTTTTAAAGCCACTTTCCAGTGGTAGTATCTGAAAAACAAAAATCACATTGCACCTATTTTCCACAAACAAAACTATATGCCAATAGAACAAACTCCCACTTATTCTTCCTTTTCAAAAGAACTTACATTTGAAATAATTAAAACCT
Organism: Leptoclinus maculatus; assembly: GCA_032191485.1. Lineage (NCBI taxonomy): Eukaryota > Metazoa > Chordata > Actinopteri > Perciformes > Stichaeidae > Leptoclinus > Leptoclinus maculatus. Next base: position 2,785,379 of record JAVDOI010000019.1, on the reverse strand, counting down.
GAACACCGTTAAGGCAAGAACATGTGCTTTCCTATGTCAGATTCTGAAGTATGTCGAGTGTTTCACCGGACCCAACATCATGGCCATGCACACAATGCTGATCAACAAACCTCCTGATGCAGGTATGGAGCTATTCGTGTTCACAATAAGCTGTTTTTTTTTATTTATCTGGAGAAACCCTGGAAGCAACCTCAACACGGGGACTGCCGTATTAATAAGCCTCATCCAGTTCGGTCAAAAACATCAACTGTTGTTTCAGGTAAGAAGACGTCTCGTCACCCGATGCATCAGGATCTGCACTACTTCCCGTTCCGCCCGGCCGACAGGATCGTCTGCTCTTGGACTGCGATGGAGAGAGTGGACAGGCAGAACGGCTGCCTGGTCGTCCTGCCGGGAACGCACACCAGCACGCTGCGGGAGCACGACTACCCAGAGTGGGAGGTACAAACACACACACACACACGTGACATTCACCATGAACGCCCGCCAGGAGGAACACACATGTGCAATGTCTCGCGTGTCCTCAGGGTGGCGTGAACAAGATGTACCACGGAGTGCGCGACTTTGACCCGACGCTCCCCAGCGTGCACCTGGAGATGGAGAAGGGCGACACCGTCTTCTTCCACCCGCTGCTGATCCACGGCTCCGGCATGAACCAGACGCAGGGCTTCCGCAAGGTACCACGCTACCCATAATCCACCTCAGACAAACTAGCTCCGTACTGCCTCTGCTCACAGGGGGATTTTTGTGTGCGCTCTTGTTTTTGTGATCTACAAAAAGCAAATCATAACGGCAGTGATGTGATGAAAAATATTATACATTTTAAAGGGAAAAGTGAGTGATTGTGTTTGTGTGTGTGTGTCCAGGCCATCTCCTGCCACTACGCCAGCGCTGACTGCTATTACATCGACGTGAAAGGAACCACGCAGGAAAACATAGAAAAGGAAGTGAAGGAAATCGCAATCAGGAAGTACGGTTTGGACGACGAATTCGAATTTAAGGTCAGACGCTTACATTCACATGACACCCATCTGTTTAAAACGTTTCCTGCTACAACCGACAACACAATCTGATATTCAGAAGGCTCGAATGCGTTTGATACAGTTGGATTACCTCTGGATTTTTAGATATTTCACACCGTTTACACACAATCTTACACGACCACATGATTTTAGTCGGACGAAACACGTGAACTAGATATACGAGAATGAATGTCAGCATGTACGTTGTTATTTGGCTTGTAGTTTTCTAAATGTGCCCGTCGCTGCAGGCATATACACTTTAGAGCTTAGCTCAATGAGAGGCCGGTGACAGATATTCTCCTAACATCACAGCCTGGTGGACAGAGGTGGGGCCGATTAAAAGGCAAAAGAGAATGCAGTGAGACGGAGAAGCGAAGGGTTATAAAGTGCTGAACGAGCTCAGGATTCTTCACACAGAAAGAATACGAGAGAATGCCAGCGTGTATTTGACACAAAGCCAGAACACCAGCTATCTATTAAGTGTAATCCCCTATGCGCGGGCCATGTGGTCCGTCAGCTGCCAGGGCACAAGGAGAGGGGTGGATTCTAGGGAAACCAATGCAGCACCACGGCCGCCATCTGCCACCTGAACATCACCAGAATTGCAAATCGACTTCATAAATTGCAATAACAACTGATACCAGCTGGTGTCTTGTTGTTGTTTACAAGCAGCTGTCATGGGCTACATTTACTTTGCCGTTAGCCTTTTGCAGAGCAACAAGTATTTGGGAGCTTGGAACCCCATCGTAAGAGAAACACGGTAGCATGTCAGTGTTGTTATATGTCATTATCATACCTGAAAGAACGTCACTGTGATGCATCTTTAGAATTCAATCCAAACTAATTATGCATACTAAAGTTGATCGGGTTAGAAAGCACCATGTCTTAGGTTCTTGCTTTGTATCTTATTGCATAAGCGTTAATATATCAGTAAACTTTGGGACATAATGTAGTTGTATAGATAACATGTTCATAGGAAACCCTTTTCTTTTTTTTTTTTTAAGGTTTGTTTTTGTCGAACTGACCCGTAAACTCGTTTTTTCCCGCTACAGGACACCTGGGCTTTCAAAGGCCGCCTGCTTCAAGGAGAGAGGACGTCGCTGTGAAAGTGAAGCACGAAGCAAACGCCACGTCGTTGCAGCGCGACCGACCACAGATCGACACTGTGATCGGATAAGAAGCAACAGGGCACGTTCGCACCGGCACAGGAAGTCTTCAAGGCTTCCTGTCATAAAGAAAAAACTGATTTCTAATTATGCAATCCCTAATTTGCATAACTTACTGTTTATTTAATTGAGGCCGGGGAGTTTCGGCTCATCGTAACATTTTGGGAATGTAATCCATGTTATTCTAAAAAACGGGAAATACTTTTTCAATAGAAAATGTCAGTTATCCAACAGTAAATCACTGCACTGTCATGCAGAATGAAGGTTATGAGCACACCTGCTGCTACGTGCAACATGCAGTTTAATTCAACAAAACCTTTCACGGAAAGGGAAGTTGACGATGATTAACGGCATGTAGATTAAGAAAAGTAAGCATATTGTGAGTGACGGAGAGGTAGAGCGAGCTTTAGAGAGAGACAAAGCAGAGAGAGAGAGAGAGACATCTTTTTGTTCCATACGTTTCTGTATTCAGTCTGGCATACAGTGACAGTTTGGTGACAGTCATACTGGAGGGACTCTGGGGCCCTGTACTGTGATATACAGAGACACCTTGACCTTTGCCTTTTGACGTGATCCTCTCCCTTCCATTCACTTGGGGTTGTCCTGTTTGGTAGCGCTGCACCAATCTGCTGGACAGGCGCTGCTGTTGAGCTTTACCTTGAAGCCATCCATTGAGATCTTGTAGGTTGTAGGGCAGGGGTGGCCAACCAGTCAGAGACTAAGAGCCACATTTTTTGCTGTGTTACCGCAAAGAGCCACATCATACACATGGGCACACATGAACATCACCCCATCCCTTCCTCACACACACACACACACACACACAGACCTCTGCTCAGCCAGATTTATTGTAAATGTCACACACCAACATGATAATGACAGAAATTGACTCCTACAGTACTAAGACCACAGGCCAGTCATTTTCAACAATGAACATTGTGTGCACTGTCTCACACACACAAACTCTCAGTTCAACCAAGTCCACAAACAAAAATATAATAATTTACAATAGAATTTTTCTTTTACTATGCATGTTGCTTAGTGGGACTTCCTTGCCTTGAACAATCTTCTTCAAATCTGGCTTGTATTCCGTTGTTGCCACTCGAAGCAATTCTTTCACATGGGTGTCAGTCAGAACAGATCGATGCTTTGATTTCACGTGTTTCAGGGTAGAACAGGGGCGGACTGGCCATCGGTGATACCGGGGAAATCCCCGGTAGGCCGACGGGGTTGGGATGGTCCAATACCGGCCCACCTCCATCACCGGCCACGACTATATTCTATGATTCACAGAACACGTTAAATTTACTCTAATACCTAAATACCCAAAGTCAATAATCACTGACTGATATTTATACTACTCCTCACAATCTGTATTCACACTCATGGTTTCCAACTTATTTACTCATCTAATCTCTTCCGTCAGTCTAACTTTGTTTTAGGTGTTATTAAATGTCAATCCAAAACACCAGCAGAGTTGTTGTCTCAAACATACTTTTAAGGCCACCGTCATTTACAATCTCCAGCAGCTGATCTTCCTCTTCCTCTGTCGTCACATATTATGCAGAGCGGGTTTGGCGCGTCAGAATTACTCCTGATATTTAATTAGACTCCTGATATTGTCTGTTAAATGAAGCTTTCTTTTTCTTGGAAGTTGTAGGCTCTTCTTCTGTCTCCTTAGTGGGCTTTTCCCCTTTGCAAAGAAGCTCTCCAAAAGTTTTTTACTCATTTTCGCTAACTTGTGGGCTTAATTAACATATCACGTGACCGAGACAAGCGTCTTGACATGTGTCAAGAGCCACAGGCGGATGAAATTGGGAGAGAATCCGGTAATTTTTCAAAATAAAACATCTATCAGGTGGTTGGGGACCACTGCTCTAGCCTACTCAACACTTGCGGAAAAAAACACACCGACCAATGCGTTGTAAATCACGTCACGTGATGCAGTTTAGCTAATCAAATAAGGGTATTCTGATTTCACCAGTGCGATGTACCCACACCGTGACACAGGGGGGAGAGACAAGGAAAGACATCACAGAGCAGAGCTCTTGTAATTTCAGATGTGAAAGTTAAATATCTTTATGATGTCTTCAAAGAATCAAATTGCTATAAAGACCACAGTCTTTAACCTAAACACTAAAAACACTGTGATACAAATGTCTGCTCCATGTATTAACGCGCGATAAACTACGCATTAATGCGAGTGAAAAAATACCGAGTGGGCCGGTCTGACACAGTAACTCCCGGGCCACTTTTTTTCCCCCAGTCCGCCCCTTGCGCGTTTGACGAAAATACCGTATTGAACTCAAGCGAAGCGAACACGCACATTCAAAAAAAAAAAAAAAAAAAAAACTTCGATATGAACGTAAGAGCCGCATGAAACTAGGCAAAGAGCCGCATGCGGCTCGGGAGCCGCGGGTTGGCCAGGCCTGTTGTAGGGGTTGAGACTTGTGCTATTCAGTTTTCCCTGAACTTGTAAATACTCAATAAACCCATCTCTATGGTACTTTGGTAGCTTACTAAATAAGTAACACTTACTGACAGTAAATGCACTTAATAACATAAATACAATTACAAACGGAACAGTTACGCCACATAGGCTCAAAGTTACAATTGATGATGTAAGTCATCAATTGTAACTTACTCTGCCGTTGGTCCTACGTAAGAGCTACGGTTAGCGCAACCGGAAGCGGAAACAGTTCGCCACGTCAAATACAACTTCAGAATAAAAGCACATAAACATTATCGTCTCTGTCCGTGAAGAATTCACAACAAAATGTATCGACGTCTAATGTCCGTGTGATGATGAGCGAATGAATGTTTGTTTCCTACAATCTTCCTGTGGCAAATGTAATGTTTTAATAAGATTAATAATAAAAATGAAAGCTGTATTAATGAGAGGGGGTTTAATTTCCTTTTAACGCTTCAGACACAGAAACACACACTCGCCAATTTGACCTGTAATGTAATTCAATAACAGTCTGTTATCTCATACGATTATAAGCGATTAAGTCAACAACATAATTAAATACCAATGTCATAAAATCTTGAAACATTAACTATACTGAAGTCACAATACTTTATGATGTATGTAATATATAGATTATGTTTGAACGAGTAAGTGAAGGATCTACGATGCAGAAACTGTTGCTCATTAACATTTTAAACCGACGAGAGAAAGAGGCCGCATTCAGGGACAGCGTGCTCCGATTGGTTTATGATTTAGTTATGCATTTATTGATTGATTTATCAGGAGAAATCTCATTTGTCCAAGTGATAAATACCCCGTGTGAACTCTGGTCGCATCTCTGGTGAGATTGTAAATCACGTAACCAGAGAGGGGAACTCCAAACCACAAAGGATTATGGGTAAGCGGCTCAGCGTGCTCAGAAAGATGAGCAGAACAAAACAAAGTCAAATCAGATAAGACTGGTCTTATCCGCACTCTTATCTACAAGAGTCAAGATTTTTCAGACAGAGGCCAAGTTATTTCCTGGCTCCCCGCACTGGAACCCCCTCAAAATAACACCTGATCCAGGAGAGCTAAACAGCGTCTTTGTTCCAACCCGGCGGGAAGCTCTCAGCTCTTTAATTCAGAAATGCAGGAAATCCATTCACATGCAGGAGAGCTGAAATGTGGAGGCTTTGTCACAGTCGGCATTAAAGCAGGTGGTAAACTGACATGCATATGAACCATACAGTCTATGATGTGGACAAACACAAAATAAGCAGAAGCAAACTTGTGCTTTTGTGTGTGTTTACACACACCTATGCAATATATGCACACACGTATATGAAAACACATGCACATTCACATAAACGTACAAATGCACACGCAGCAAATAAGTCTCTCTAACTGCAGGCTGATTTACTGTGAATTTTTTCCCAAACTGCAGATCTGCTTTCCTGAGCAAAGAGGCCAGCCGTCTCTGCCCAGTTTCCTACGGAGGAAACGCATACCAGATTTCACTTCATCACACTCACACACATTCAGAGGAAAGGTCCATGGCAGCTCGTGCACTTTGCATCTCTCGCTTGAAGCAAAACTCCTCTGATGCAGTTCCATAGCTCGCAGCGTAGTGTACCGTTAAACCACAGCTTAGTGCAATGCTAAAAACCTGAGGTCATTCATACCTGGAATGATAATGAACGGGTCCGCTGCAGCTTCAAGATGCTACCTGCACACACTCTGCCTGCAAGCGGAAATATACGTTATTCACATGGAAAGGTTACAATGCACAATAGGGTCACAAAGCCATGAAAACATGAAAAAAATATTGTGAGCACAGCAGGTCTGTTAAAATCTTCAAACTGCAAAATGACCTATATTTTCCTCACTTAAAGGAGCTAAACTTCAGAGCATTAAAAAACAAAATTTGAGTCAAGTAATGAGTTTCTGTGCAGAGAATGAAGTCGATTTCCCTCTGTGTGTGTTGTAATCATGTTCTTTGTTTTAATGTAGCCGGTCTGGTCGTTGGTGCATGATACTGCATGATAGCCTCACTGGCTAGCTAAAAGCCGCCACTGTGCACTGCGTTCACACGGCGATTACCGCTGATAATGTCGTCCCGAAGCAGAAGCCCAGTGCCCTCCCTACGTTCCCCCTCCGGTAAAACACAGCGTTAGCTCCGTCAGCACTGTTTCCGTTGTTGGCACCGTTAGCTTCCAGCTGCCGCCTCGGGCCTTTCGCCATGTTGAGAGCCGCGTGGAGACAATCCCTCAAATCATAGGTATGCTCCGAATTTGGAATCGAGCACCTTTAATATACAGTCGAACTGAACAGTGAACTTTGGCAGATGGACTCAAATTGAACCCGTGATGCAAATCAAACACACAAAAACAAAACATTTTTGTCTAAGGACCGCTATCGTGAGTTCTGTTTGAACTTGATCCTAAAGGCACCAAAAGGCGATTGACATCCGGGACGAATCTTGGATAACTGATTGGCTGGTGGTTCATAAACACTGGGTCAAAGAGATGCATCTCAAGCTAACAAACATACTGGAGACATTTGACATTATTTGATGTCCTTGTCCTCTTTCTTTAAAAAAAAGGCACTTTACTCATACTGTGGTTTTCCGTTCTGCTGCCCTCTTTTTTTTTAACTCACCTCACCTCATCACTCCTTGTTTTCTTCTTCTTCTTCTTCTTCTTTTCCTTTGGGCAACTGGTATTCCAGCAGCCTCCTTCCCCTCCCTTCCTCTTTCTCCTCCCACTCTCTTCCACTCTCCCACATTCCTCATCATTCCCAGCTCAGTTCATCAAGTGTGCGTTAAGTCCACTGTAGTTCTTGCTTTTCTCTCTCAAGATGTCCTGGACTCGAGTCTTCGTGCTCTCTTTGCTCACCACCCTCCTCATCCTCACCTGTGAGTACCTTGTCTGGGTAGCTGGGGGAAAAGTATTTTTTGGGGGGGGTTATACATCATCCTTGGGCGATGAGCAGAAACATTTTGAGGATATAAAGTGCTGATGTGTACGGTCCGTTAGTATGGAAAAGAAAACTTAAATCTAGTAGTATTTTGTTGCCTTGAGCAGAATTTTTTTTTGTTGGCATCATAGTTTGAATCTGTCAAAGTAGATTTTAAATTCCACATATATTTTCGAATTTCAGCTTAATATTTGCAATTTGGGGATCAGTGTGAATCAACTTGTAAAGTTGTAAAAGTAAAAAAATAAATAAATAATGCTGATTGTTTAATTGAATTGAAACGTTTTAAGTTAATCAAAGTGATAACTGTTAGATGGCTTAGCCAAACAAGACATCTTACAGTTCATAATCATTATGAGAAATGATGGTTGTGGCTGTTTTAATCCCGTTTAAATCTGTCACATTGGTCATTTGTAGAGGGACAATTGAGGCCAACGCAAACTTCGGTCTATTGGTGACATCAGAGGTCCGCCTGTAATAATATTGGCCCCATATGCATGCTTTGGTGTAAAGATCATGATCATTGCTCCTTCTCCGCACAGTTTCCAGTGTGGTGGGAAGCGCGGCGGTGCGGGGAGACTCAAAAGCAGCCGATCCTAAAGGTGACACTTCTTCAAGCCTTTTAACTTATTTCAAATGACCTCGCTCCACATTTCCTCCCAGCATGAACATCACCTTCTGACCTCTGACCTTTTAGGCGCAGCGCGGCAAGTGTTCATGCCCGAGTCGGACGCCTCCAACTTCTTCAAGGGCCGCAGTCGCCGCTCAACCCGATACTATGAGCTGCAAGGCAAGTTCTTCGATATCTATCTATTGGTTTGTAGTTCCGAGGATGACGTGGTTTGAGGTTTTGACTGCAAGCTGCGAAAGTTCAGGAGAGAAATAGAAAGAGAGTAGTGGAAACTCAAGCAGGTGTTGTTCCACATAGTACCAGCTCTATCTGACACACACACACACACACACACACACACACACACACACACACTGGAGGCTGCTGAAGGAGTCACAGGGTAGTATGGAGCAGGCTCCCCCTCTCTCAGTTTTCTCGGCACAATAAGCTCATTCTTCCACTGCCACTTCAAACCAAATGAACAAACACACGGATGAGAGGTGTTCTAGGCCAAAGCTGCAAACACACAGGGACTCGTTATCATACTCTAGCATCCAAAATATCCAAACAGGATTCCTGTCTTCCTTTAAAGCACAAAAATGGCCGGACTTGTCGATATGCTGCCGACAACGGCGGCGCTCGTATTTACAGTCAAGTATGTTAATTCACTTCTCTTCTGCCCGCCCATCAGAGCACCAAACGGGGCCTCGGCTCTGGACTAACAGGCCCACATTCTCGGAACAATAATAAAACACTTATGTCCCCTTGCCAGGACGGTTCATGAGAACCTGAGGGGACAGCCGAGCAACTGCAACACTTAAATCCTGTATATGCAATATTTCCAACAGATGTTGGATGATTGCATAACCAGTTTTCTTATAGCTGTTTTTTTTTTTTTTGTTTCATACCTGTCTTTTAGCTTGTGATCTCTTACTCTGAGGTCAAGGCGAGAGTTTAAGGAAAGACAAAAGGACATATTAAAAGTTCTAATCACAGTGAGTCTCATGCTATAACATCAGCATCCATGTTCAATATTAGTAGGCTTAATGCTAATGAGAAAATATAACATGGATATATTTCAGGTCGGGTCTCAATTCTCATCAAAGTAAGCAACGCCATTAATCAATGCTGTAGTGAAGAAGACTTGAAACTAGAGATTGAGACCATAAACTCATGTTCAAGTAGAGCCATTTTCTCATAGACTTCTATACAATCAGACTTCTTTTTGCAACCACCTGCTGATCATTAGAAAGAATGCAAGTTTAAGGCACTTCACTTTTGGCTTCACTTTTTGTTAGACCTGGAGGTGGCCGCCTGGCCCTACCCAAGGTTTTGGCAGCCAAATTTCATTGCAATCCATCCAGTAGGTGTTGAGCGATTCCACTCAAATCCATAAATGTCAACCTCATGGTGGCACTAGCGGAAATATCAGTGGATCATCTGTGGTCACTAGGTTTCCTCCTCTGAACCATAAATGTCTGTACAAAATGTTACAATACTTATTGGAGATATTGAGATATTTCACAGGACAAGTGAAAACTGCTGGTGAGACTCGAGTGGAAGGTGGCCATTAGGGCTCATCCTCTGGGAGCGTGAATGTTTGTACGGAATGTAATGTCAAGCTGTTGAGATATATATATATATATATCTGGACTAAAGTGGCATACTGACCTTCATCCATCAGTATCCTTTCCTTTCTTCTCCCCACAGCCGAGCAGAGGGTAAGGCTTTCCTTGAACGAGCGGAGGAGGGAGTACAACGAGGAGCAAAGGGATGAGTACGATAACTACATCAAGGAGGAGCGCGACGGTGAGACCCGGGATTCCTCTCAACCCCCGTCTTACCTCAAATTAAGAGTACAGCCATCGTAAAATGCTTGAATGACAAACAAAACCAGAAATGAATACAGAGAAAAAAAGATTACATCAAATCCTCATTTTCACCCCTTCCACAGACGACTAATAACACATTTGACATTATTTGCATCTCAGAATCACTTTGTTTCCGTCACACTGAAGGAAACAGAAAGATCGAGCATACAGACTTGGGATCAGTAAACACATCCTTGCGATAAACCTGAGATTTACTTGAATGCCAGCCGTCACGAGAGGACTCACTGGGGAGAACACATCGAGGGAAGGCCGAGTTTGGATCTTGAACGAAACCTCTCGGCACCCGCGAGTCTGGACCACAGCGGAGAGACCAAAATCAAAGCGTCCATTTGTGGTCGACCCCGAGCTGACAATTGTTCTTGCGGCTGGCTGTCCGGTGTGATATAGTTGCAGTGACTGTTTCTAAACTAAGAACTGCGAACACATAGAGATGAGAGTGGGGTTTTAAGATACACAGTGTTTTGGGTGGTTTAGGGGAACAAAAAGATCTCCACCAGGCCACAGAACGCACTAAGCTTTTTGGTCATATAAGAGCATAAATGTCAAAACTCTTTCTTTTTTTTTGGACGTCACATTGTTGGCTCTTTATGCTGCATTTACACATTGTCTTTGTATCTGTAGCGAGTCATTAACAAGTGGAAACCAGACTCAAACAAACTGCATTCATGAGCCGAATTCATTGAATTAGTATTCAAATTTGGATATAGGTGTAACTGGCAGCGATGGTGGCTTTGCCGCCGTTTTGTCAGCGGTTTGTTTGGCGCCCTTGTAGTTGGTTTCAAAGAGTGGGAGATAGCATAGCGAACAGAAATCGTTGTTGGCTGGAAAATCGAATTATAAATCATTTTATAAAGCTCCTTAAAGCAGAGGTGAAGTGCAAGGTCCGGTGACAATTCCCCCTACGACTGATCCCTGTCACATATCAGTAGTCATGTGATCCTTTGGTATTTACATTGTTTTTTAAAATTATAGCCACTTTTTCAATTCAAATTTTTTTTATCCGAAGAGCAAAACGAGAGATCGAGGGAGACGAATGAGCAGCTGCGAGAGTATCACTACGACGGCCACCAACCTCGCTACTACTGGTTCCACTGAGCGTACGGCCGCATGGAGGCCCCTCTCACCGGAGCCAGCGCTGCCATCACCTGTACCATAGGGGACTCCTGACACTTTGAGAGCCAGTGCTAAAGTTCTGTCCGTATCTTTTTCTTACCTTTCTCTACAAAGGCTTTCCATTTAAAAAATATATATAAAAACCCTAAATTGTGCAATATGTCTCCACATCAAACTGTAACATGTATTAAAAGTGCAGTTTGGGTATTATAAGCTAAACTTTATATTAAATGGAGGCTCTATGTTTTGCATGCCTGTTTTTACGGCCTTTTTTAATTTTTTACATGTACATACAAGCTATACCATGTCCTGTTGTCAGCCTGTGGCATTAGCAGCAATAAATCAACCTCGTACATTAACTGACATTGATTGCAGCTTTATTTTTGCAAAAGAAAACGGACTTTATGTCTTTAAGTCAAAATGACAAATTTATGAGGGTGAGTTTCCTGATTCCCAGACCACTGATGTGTCTTAACTCACTCTAGCACTGTCTGGTATTTGGAGTATTCAGAGGGAGGGAGGCGGTGTGGAATAAAAGAGAAGATGAGGTGAGCTGCAGAAGTCATCAGGCTAAAACCAATTCCACATTCCAGAGTGGAAACAGGAGACGCAATCGTGGCAGAGGAGAGACAGAGGAGGCGGAGAGAGTGAAAAAAAGCCCAGCAGTGATAGAATAATGACAGCAAACAAAACCCTGAAAACACACAGCGGATCACTCCGTACTTACTGACCACATCACAGAGCCTGACTTTATCTCTTAACTGTGATCCCAGCTCAGACCTTTCCTGTTTCGAGGCCATGCGGGTTGGCTCGCAGACTCGTGCGAGCGCCACCTGGCCTCGGCAGTCATCACTAGAACACATAGAGTGTGTTTGTGTCCTGATGCAGGAGGCTGGTTCTGTCCCTATGAAAAACAAGTGCAGCTCGGGTGTAAAGCTAGACTTTATCGGACATGTTTAAGGCAGGATTTCTTCCCTTTAAGATTAGATTTTTAGTTAAGAGGAACTATTTTCTTATCATTCCTCAAAGCTGAAGTTGGGTTTACATTTAAGGTTGCATCTAAAAAAAGGACGGGACGCTTTCACAGCAGACCCGTTAGCTTGTCATAGTAGGAACAGAACAGCTGTTACTAATAACTAATTCTATTAAATATGAGTTAATTCCATACTTTCCAGATCTGCCCCCCATGATAAGTTTGCTCAGCTTCTCAGAAACAGACACTTGACACGAAACGTATCGCTTTAATCAGCTTATTTAAAGTGTATTCAATAAAAAAAATCACAGACATTCAAATCTCCATAATCAATGACACAACTGTAAAAACTGTAAAATCATAATTCACACAAATGCAAAATTGCTACCGAGACATTTAAATTACAGAGGTAGAAATCCTGGTGCCGTCACTTCATGCTGTTGAGGAACCTGCCGTGCTCCTCTCCTCGAGGCTGGAGGAGCTCTCCGGCGATCTTTGGTCCCTTTTTCTCCTGCAATAAAAAAACAAAAAAAACGTGGAGAGAAACATCAGCTCTGCTTTCTTTCACAACACGAGCGGTGAACTGTGAGAGTCAGAGAGACATTTTACCTTCAGCATCCCATCGCGCTCCCATTTAAACAGACCGCAGTTACTGGAATGGCAAAAGATCAGTTATAATGTGCAGGTTATTAAACTGAAACGGAATCGAAAGGTACGAGAGAGAGACGTGACAAGAGCTCTGGGAAACGAATATTAACCTGCAGTGTTTGTTCGGCAGTCTGTCCAGAGCGATGGCTCTCTGTCCACAGGGACACTTGAAGAAACGTTTGGTGGCATCGTGCCACCGCAGGTTGTGATTCTCCTCCACACAACGGTCTGCCGGCTTGAAGTAGGTATAACTACACTGGAGGGAAAGGAACATGGAAAAAAAATGACTTTCCCTGCTTCTGACCGAGTGACAGACAAGAGAAATCTCATGAATGTTTATGTATTTATACATATCTGAACCAAGTAGGTGTAAATTCAACTCAGTACCTTTTTACAGGAAACAGCACGACACTTCATCTCCCTGATGCCCTTCATCTTCTCCTCCATCTGCTCCTTCTTCACCAGCGGATCGAAGTAGCGCTCCTGCACTTGGTACTCCGCCTGAGAGAGAGAGAGAGAGAGGAAGTCTTTAGTTCAGACACACTTAACAGTGTTTTACTCGTAGATAAAACGATTGCGAGATCAGATCTGCCGTATATCTACGGGCAACAGCTGTCAATTCAAAACGGGCAAAGTAAAACAAGTCCTAACGGATGCACATGGTTATGTTCCAGCGTGTCGTACCGCCTGTAGTGCAGCGTCGTGGCGAGATTTGGCGTTGAGGATCTTTTGAAACTCCTCTGACTGGATGTAGAGGAGCTGTTCTCGCTTCTTCTTCTGAGCCGGTTCCTCTTCCTCAATACCGGACGATTCGCCTGCGCAGGAAGTAAGAGGGCAAGTTATAACAAGCAACAAATAAGTCGTTTTGTATACGATTTAAATGCAGAATTCTGCATTTTACTAATCAAATCAAGAGATTACATTCCTTCACATTCATTGGTGAGCTCTCAGATTTTTTTATGTGAGCTGGTCCCAAGTACAATAACTAAGACGGCTCTTCACTGTGTACCATTGGGTGAGGTGAGATTCTTCTCCACTCGGGCGCTGATCTCGCCGTCGTTACTCCTCTTCCTCTTCACAGCGTTGGGGTCTTCCTTTTCGAGCCCCGTCCCTTTGGCTTTCAGCCTCTTCAGAGCGGTCAGCTTGGCGGCTGATAGGCTGAGAGCGGGCGCCGCCGGTGGCGGGCTGTTCTCAAAGAAGAGGATGTCCTCGCCGTCAGAGAAGCCTCGGCCCAGGGTGGGGGCGTGGGGGGCCGCGGGGCTTTGCGTGGCCTTGGGGACCTCGGAGGCTGCTTTCGGGGACGCCAGACCATCCCGGCCCAGCGAGGAGGACGACGCCGCCCCGGGTCTGGGCCCAGCTGAGCTCTGCGGCACCTTCTTCTGGATCTCGTCAGCCCGCCGCCGCCGGTTCTGCAGAAACTCCCGCTGCCTCTGCTTCTGCTGCTTCAGCAGGTCCGAGGCTGAGATGGACTGAAGTGGAGCTGAAGCTGCATCTTTGGAGACTGAAGATGTATAACAGGTTAATAACAGGGTGGGGGGCGGAGTTGAAATTAATATCACTGGGGATTGTCTGAAATGGTTGTTTGAAAAAGAGACCTTCAAACTAGCAACATATTTAAGGAATACATGAGAGTTCAGCAAGAAAACTTAGCATCAATACTGGCAGGATAAGTATTGCGACCTGATTTGTGACCAGCAGTTGTACGGTAAACACACTGATGTCTAGATGGAGGTCGACTCCATCGTCGTTCTTTTCCGGGGTTGACCAGACAGTAAGCTAATCAATCAGGTTATGAATAATGTTAACTCACCAGCTGAGTCAACGTTAGCTGGGTTAGGGTTATACTGGGGTTGTGTGTATTACTCCCGTGCTCTGCGAGGTAGAATTACAGTAATTGTCAATGGAGTCTTGATGACGGCTTCAGTTCCCTGTTGGAAAGGGCCGTCTGACGTCGAAGTAAGCAGCTGTGTAGGCGAGCAGCAGGAAAGCTCAAGTGTGCGCTATATATTTAGAATATTTTCACCGCTTACACCTTGCCTTCAGACAGCCCTTTCTGACGGGGAACTTAAGACGTCATCTAAAGCCACAGACTCCATTGGCAAAAAAACTGTAACATTACGTCGCAGAACACAGGAGTTGCTGGTCTACCGCTGCCTCGATTGCTGAGTTTGTTTGTGTTATTGTGAGACTTCAGAATCCAAACTGACGTTGCGTCCGCAGCAGTACGTTGCTTAGCTTCAGCGTTGGTGTTGTTCCGTCTGCCTCTCCAAACTGGGAGCATGCTGACCGCCATTTAAGTTACTGTATGTAAAAGGCCGACTAGAAGGATGTATATATACTTTATATGTAGCAGCGTCATCACGCAGAAACCTACGTCAGGTGAAGTTTTTAGAAATGCTTCTACTGAATGATATAAAAACCTAAAAGAAAAACCACAAAAAAAACCATAATATTAACGGAC
Source organism: Leptoclinus maculatus (assembly GCA_032191485.1). NCBI lineage: Eukaryota > Metazoa > Chordata > Actinopteri > Perciformes > Stichaeidae > Leptoclinus > Leptoclinus maculatus. Next base: position 2,770,066 of record JAVDOI010000019.1, on the reverse strand, counting down.
CTGCCTTTTAAAAAGAAATGCTTCATTAATTCATAGCTAGAGCAGTAAAAGGCACAGGGATGTTTCCAGGTACCTGATTGGCTGCCCTGTATTAAGTGCTTCTTCAGCTGCAGAGCTCCGGGTGTTGGCGCTGACAACAGGCTCTTAAATTCACTTGAACAACCCGCAACTTCACCGGACTGCATGGCTAATAAAATAAACAAAGACAAAACAAAATCAGGTTAACCGACAGTCTTGAAGTTGGTGCATACGAGTGTGTGTACGAGAGAGACGATCAGTGCTTACCCAGCCTCTTGGCCTGATTGACGAGCTGAGCAGAGCCTTTCACAAACAGCTTGTCCAGAGTCTTCTGGACGGGTTTGTTCGGTTTGGACGCCGTTCTGCAACACACACAGACCCGTTACTGAAAATGTCGGGCAGCTCAGATTCTACCCAGTTCCCCACCGTGTTCCCGGCAACGGAGGTTGCAGTTGGCCTGCTCGCAGCGTTTGACATCACTCACAGCGACGAGGCGCAGGCGGCTGAGGACACGCCGCCGTAGTAGAAGCCGTCCTGACACAGCCGATCTCTCAGGTTGCCGCCCTTCCCCTTCACCTTGTTGGGAGCTTTGCCCGAAAACGCCGACTGCAGCTCGGCCCTCTTCGCGCTCATCTGCTTGTACTGGGCCTTGACGTGATACTGGCAGAACTGGCACTCAAACTGTGAACGATCCAGCCACACAGAGACCGTAAGACATGGTGGGAACACCGACCCCTGATGGGAATATGGATCTAAAAGTACGGTTGATCCATTTTGCAGGTAAAGATGGACCCACCATGTTGACGAGCTGAGAGCAGGGGTCTCCGTTCTTCTTCATGGCCGTGCAGGTGCCGTAGTCCTGAGCTTCACCCATCAGCAGCACCTTCTGGGGGTTGTCCACCGTCAGGCTCACCTGCACACGTTCAAAACAAGTTTTTATTTTTCTGGAAGGGGAATCTGATGTCCAATCAAAACACCAAGTGTAACAAATGTTTTAACAACAAACAAATCGGCTCTTTTCTTGTGTCGTCTCTCTGTTATATTTATTCAAATGTCTTCTACTTATGACAGGGACTCATGATGCACTTATATTTGTTTTATAGATTTGTAACGTGTTGTCATTATTTTCCTCAGTTACAACTAGTCAATGAATCAACGAGTTGAACGTCGGATTTTTTTTTTATAACAAATATTTGTTTCACGCTTTTTCAAACAAAACTGCAAAAAAAACAATTAACAATTTTTTTAAATTTCTGCAGTTGGGAATCTGTTTTATATCATTGTACATTTCTGTAAAAAATATTTTATAGACCAAATGATTTATAAACAGAGAAACAATCCGCAGATGAATCAATTATGAAAATAAACATTTGTTGCAACAACATGAAGGAAATAAGAGAATCACCGGTTTCTGAAACCAGAACACCGGCCTCTCTTCTGGATGTACATTACACACAGCTCACCCCGTCATACCCGTCCTTCTGCTTCATGGGGTTCGGGTTTAGGACTCCGATGACGGTGCCCGGCTCCGTCTTCCAGTGCTCTCTGTGGACTTCGCCGAACAGCAGCAGAGACACAAACACTTCCAGGTTATGGAGGTCGTTCAGTTTCCAGATGCTGAAGGTTTTGCCCTGCGGAGAGGAAGCGCTCAGTCAACAAGCGTGAATATCGCAATAGCAGCGGCCGAGTAGGCGCATGCATCCACGGACACCCGATCGACCGACATAGTGAGCTCGCAGGTAGAAAATGTGACAGGACACATTGTTTCCAATACATCAGACGTTACCGGTCTGAGCGACTGTTGAATGAAAGTTGTTTATCACAAAATTCAGCAAATCAACATCACTCACTCAGTACTTAGTATATATACATTATATAATTATATAACTGTATTCTACAGTATTATTTGAAGTCAAATTACAATTATTAAATATTTTTTGTGTTTAAAACCTCGCCATTATTTATAATCATTGTATTCAACGGTTAATTTTTTTAAACTGTAATCTAATATACATTCGGGCATTTCTCACATAAACAAAATCCACAAACCATACATTTAAAATGTACGCAGCATCAATAGAAACCAATTTTGCACAGAGCCTGTTAATGAAGTGGCTATGAGTCTATAACAGAGACGTGTCTCTATGGAATGAAACAAAGCCTTAATGATCAAGTGAAACATTCAACTCATGTTGCAGGGGCTTTAGTACCTGAAAAATGAAATCTTTGAGAAAAAGAATTTAAAAAAATCTAAAACATGACATCGTAGGCTATGCAACGAGAAATTCATAGATGAATTATGGCAAAAGAGTGGGTTTTTGATTCACTTTGCCAATTGTTTTTCGCCATCTTGAGTTTTTGCAACTGGTGAATGGAAGTTTCCATATTTGGAATGCGGAAGAGAGCCTCGCCCTGAAGCATACTCTGCTTTATGGTCTATTTGACTCTAAATGGACCATAGTTTACTAAATGAACATCATGCTGTATTGAAGGAGACTTGAAACTAGAGATTGAGACCATAAACTCATGTTTACAATGTTTACTGAGGTAATAAATCAAGAGAGAAGTAGAGTCATTTTCCCATAGACTTCTACACAATCTGACTTTTTTTTGCAACCAGAGGAGTCGCCCGCTGCTGGTCCGTAGAGAGAATGCAAGTTTTAAGACACTTCCGCATCGGCTTCACTCGGCAGAACCGGAGGTTGGTGGGGATGTCGCCGTATCCTTACACATCAGGGTCACAACCAGGGGTGGGAGGTTTAAGCATAGACCTACACTGCTGTTGCTTTGTGGTGTGACCTTGTTGACCAGCACAGCGAAGGTCACCCAGTCGCTATCCTCCAGCTTCTCCCGAGCCAAACACTCAGGCACCTGCGACAGACGGATCAGACGGCGGTCGGCCATCTTGCGGTCCATCTCACATGAGGAAACGCGCGGTTTTCTGAAACCAAAGTGAGCCCAGATTCAGACGGAAACACTGGATTTGTTTGTGTGTATGAGACACAAATTCGGCCTCTCCGCTGCTGATGGTAAATTTGAAAAAGCCAGCATTTCTTCAGTGTCCTCACCTGAGCCGCAGTCCTGAGTATTTCTCAACACCCACATCTTTAGGAATGGGAGGAAGAGAAGAAGGTTTGGGCATTCCTGTTGATGCAGCTGGAGGTGAACGCAGAGGATTGCAAACCTTGCTGGTGCTCTCTACTGGTAGGAAGGTGCTGCCAATCTTTATCTCCATCAGTGGACCTCTGTCTTCTGATGAGGAAACAGTGAAGAAAATACACTCAAATACATGCACAAGTAGCATATTCTTCAACAGAAATACACCCCGACTTCCAATGACAAAACTCAGTAACTCTGGTTTTCATCAATGGACTGCGTAAGGATAAGTTGTACCTGGTGATGTGCCGGGTTTGGTATGGTGAGCTACCCTGGGTTTGCGTTTGAAGGAGTCAGCATTGTTCAGCTGATCAAAAAAGTCAGCGGACTCCTGGAGCTTCAGACCTCCTCCTCTGACTGGAGTAGATGAAGATGTTGCTGCTGTCAGAAGACAAGAAAAACAATTACATTATATGTAAAAACATGGCCAGTGGACTTCAGAATGTGTCTTCTGCTGTGGCTGGTGAACAACAAAATGTTTACCTGCTTGTGTCTTGGCCTTCTGCGTGGTAGAAGCCGGTTTGGCTGGGGTCTGTTTGGAGGTCGGCTGTCGAGTGGGTGTTGGTTTGGGACCAGCCGAGCTCCCTGCAGTCAGGACCGGAGTGGAAGATGAGGGGGAAACCTTCTGGCTTGCTTCCAGCTGCTGCTGCAACCGCTGCATCTGCTCCTGCATGCGCCTCAGCTCGTCTGAGGAAGGCAGACATTTAAAGATTGTGAACACGCACGTTGTCCAGCAACTAGAAGCAGATTAGAGGGGAGAGATCAGCGGCACACACCTTGTAAATCCTCCTTGGACCTGTCCAGGCTCTCGCAGGCTTCTCCGCCACTTCCTTTTTTTTTAACCTCTTTCTCTTCATTTTTAATGTCATCCACCTCCTCGAAGAGATCCGACAAGGCATCCTCGGTCCCCACATCTGGCCCTTCCTCCTCGACACCCTCTTTGTACTCGTCCTCATCATTGTCAGCGTCAAACAGGCCGTCCAAGTCGTCTGCCTGCTCCCGACTGCCCCGTTCTTCTCCGACTCCCTCACTCTCAGCCAGCAGCGCCGTCAACATGTCCAGATCATCCTCACCTGGACAGACAAGACATGAGCTGACTTATGTTTTGACCTGTTTAAGAGGCTCTATTTTAAGGTGTTTTAAATCCCATGATACTCACTGTCCATTTTAGAGATGTTAATAGTGGTGCTGATTTCAGATGAGCTGGTGACCTACAAGAAGGCAGACAGTTATGATTGTGTGACGTGAAGGAAAGGCTACTTTGGCAGCTCTTATAATAACATGAATTGTAGACCTGAGAAAACAAACAGACATCTGCATGACTGGACTGCTTTCTCTCTAAAAAACAAGTTTGAAATATAACTTTAGCACTTTAAATGTTCCAGTGAACTGTTCCAAGACAGTCTCAGCTTTAAAGTAGAACTGAACGGTCAGACAGTTCAACATGTAATATGGTAGACAGCTACTGAGTCATAAAGGACATTTGGAGTTATGAATACCGAGTAACAAAATTAAACGTTCATCAAATACTTTATTTAAAATGTAACTTTCCATCTATGCGTTTGTTTCCTCAAAGAAAATGAGGCAGCGAACTTACCTCAAGTGTTGCAGCTTTGTGTCCTTTTCTAGCTCTAATGCCACTTTGACGGAGTTTACAACTCCGTCCAACCTGTCAATATGTTGTTTGTTTTCCAATAATCAGCATGACGCGCGAGGTTGGTAATGTACAAGTCAGAAGTTATAGTATATAAAAAATAACACTTAAACATTTATTGTAGTCTCCACAACCACAACTCGGAGCGAGGGAGAAAATCTAAACTGGCGCTAAACGAAGGACCCCTCTGTGTTGTCGAAAATATAGTAGCTGCCCAATGATCCGCCTAACTGAAAAAAAAGGTTTCCATCTCGTAGAAAGGCTTTTAAGGCTTTAATTCACTGCCAAAAAAATATTTTTGGGAGATGAAAAATATATAAAACAACACATATCTCTGCTGATATTGCACTATGTATCTGTGGGGAATTCAGGAACCTTGAGGGTCTGTTTATAAAACTGAGGCCCTGATTGTTGGTAGTTTTTGCCCTGTTAAATAGCTCCCAGGTAAAACTTGCCTTGCAGTGGCTATGTGCAAACAATGTAGAATTTCCTTGCGTGGCTTTATAGATCAATCGACTCTCTCCACACCTCAACCCCATCCTCAAATATACTGTTAACCTTAAATACCCAGTCTATAACCTAAAGACAGGTTGGAAGCCAAGGAAGTAGTGTGCCTGGATGGCAAAAATCAGGGTTCAATCGCTTCAAATTCAGACTTTCATCTGGTACCTACTACTTAACTCAATTTGAGCTTTTTTTTATTCATTCATATATATATATATATATAGTATATATATATATTATATGTTATAATATGTTATAATATGTTATATTAAAAAAGACAAATACAACAGATTGACAAAAGAGCTGTAACACAATATATATATATCTTTTTATATCTTTTCTTTTTTGAGGGACATGCACGTGGGATCGTACAGAAAGTTTCAAGCCATGTAACCGAAACATGATGATAACAGATCAATTGCTTTGTATCCCAGGAAGTAGCTGGAAAACAGCGATGGTGATGACTCCTCCAGGCCTGCAGACAGATGAACCAAAGATGAACCAGAGGCTGGTCCATAGAGGCGGAGGAGGTTGCTCCAAAATATAAAAAAAAGAGTAATTGTTAGAACTAAACAATTACCAAATTTCATTAAGGGCAGCGCATGGCTAATTCACCGGCGTTAGCATCCTTTTGCCGACTCTGGTAAAAGCAAAGCTAAAGTTAATAATTAAAACAATATTCAGGTAGAAAGGTAAGACTTTAGTTTAACACCATTGAATCCACTGAAAACATTACACAATCATTTACACGATGGATTTATATTTTTTATTAATATATAATTTATATACAAAGTTGGTCATGTCGTGGTCTTCAAACTGTGCTCCCTTTTAAAATCAGGTCCCACCATCATTTGTCCTCAAATCGCTGGATCCACGATATAGGTAATGCCAATTTACGTCACCGTTCTTGTGTTGGTTTTGTGCAAACACATTGCTTAATGTACACTGGTTGTGACTGACTACTCGTCACAGTTTCGTCATTACCACATTCGTTAAAAATGTCAGCTGTCAGGAATGGATTTCAAACCTACGCCTCCAGAAGAGACTGAAACCTGAACGCAGCACCTTGGACCGCTCTGCCATCCTGACCATCGTGAACCAATATATTTATCTAGTAGCTAACACGTAAGATTGAATATTTTAGAAACTCGGTCTTGGGTGTAAACTAAGCGTGCACAGTTGACAAGAGAGCAGATTTTCCAACAATGACACGTTACTGTCTTTAACATGAAGAAGGTGGAAAGGTTGCATTCTTTAACCCGTACTAAAGCTTAAAATAAGGTCCCACCAAGATGTGAACATGGATCACTGGATATAAAGTCCAGAGTGCTAACCAGTAGACCACCCATTCAAAGAACAGTGTGTCATTATACAGAGTTTCTCTCAGCACCACCAACTCTGACTGACTTCCAGCATCCTTGCTGACTAGGCTAACTGACTTAGTAAGCTCCTCCTTCACAGAGGGTTTGTATGAAATCGTCAAAAAAAAGAATTCTTACAAAGTATGAACCCAGAAACAGAGAGGGCACACACACTCCGGCCATGCTAATGCTGCATTCACACACAAGAACAACAGGAAACACAACACACAAGGTTCAGTCTTTCAACTACATAAAATCAGAGTTTACTGCCTTGGGTGTAAACTGTGATTTGAACTCAGATCACTTGATTCAAAGTCCAGAGTGCTAACCATTACACCATGGAACCACTGAAGACATCACAATACAACTGAATGTATAACAAAGTGATGACCAGGTGACCACACCTATGCTTTACAAACAGACAGGCTAACTTTACACTGATGAACGGACACTCAAGCCATTGTTCTGAGTGTCTACAGACAATGAATCCAACAACAGATAGCCGAGGCTTTCTGTATCAAACACATGGCAGCTTTACACAGGTTGAGACTAACAAATGCTGCTACTGTTCTAGTTATACTGTTTATTTTGTCATGTGTGTGTCCCCTAACATACAAAGGAGTGCTGACTTTTATTTCCAAACAGCATATTACAAACAATGGTTCCAGTGAAAAACACTGTCTGTCTTAATGAAAAATATGTGTTGAGTATCAATTTAAATATCACAAATACTTTAATATACTGCAAAATAAATAAAAATGAAAAAAGCTGCTAAAAAAAACCCTCAGGAAACTGTTTGATAGACTTCCTAAAAACAATGAATCCAGCAACAGACAAATGCATGCTGACTTTACACAGGTTCAGGTGATTATATGTGTATCACTACTAACCTTCAGATGAGATATGATGATGTTAGGTGATTTAGGACCTACCTGACTTTTCCAACACGATGTGGAACATGTCGTAGTCGTAGAATTGTGCTCCCTTTTAAAATCAGGCCCCACCACGACTTGGCTTCAGGTTGCTGGAGTACAGAGTGTTAACAGGTGTAAGCACTAAGCATTACGCTGTAATATAAATACAGTGCTCAGATACAGGTAAAGACGGAAAAGACTGAACCCAAGCTTCCAGGGGAAACTGTGACCTGAACGCAGCACCGCTCAGCCATCCTGACTGCACAAATCCTACTACTTAGTTGATTTTGATAAATGTCATGATATAGCACATTAAATATGTCATGAAAGAGTAAGCTATATTATAGTACGCATACACTGTTTACACTGTTCCACACAGCAACATGTGAGAATAATTTAGTTTGACAGAATAAAAGGTCCCACCAAGATTTAACCTCAGATCAGACCTGTATTCAGAGTGTTTGGAGCGAACTACCACTTCTTGTCGTCCCAGCCTTGGTATGTGCTTGGTATGTGCTGCTGTATCCATGGAAGAGGGTTAAGTTGGGAGATCAGAATGACACTACAGCAAGTCAGACATGAAATACCTTTGATAAGATAACATTTATTATTTGGGTTTGGTGAGTTCGGATGGTCTTGTCTACATATGTTCAGGGTTAAGCAATACAAGTTATATCTAAAGATTAACATGTCAACACATGTCAATTCAATTGATTCCTTTATCCAGTAAAAATAAAATAAATCACTAACTGTTTTGTGAGATCATATTTCTCAGATAGAAAGCTGTAATAATGGTATTAAAAGTATTACACAGATATGTCACTTTTGGAGTCCTCCTCATCTAAGGGAGGAAAACAGTCGGGCATTGGGAACAAGTCCAGTGTTGCAGGATCGGCCTTTTTCGGCTAACAACATGTCTACAACAATTCTGTTCTGCCATTTCATCTGGGTCGTAGCGTGGTGTAGTTAATAAATCGTTGTTGATTAAAATAGATATAATTTATCCAATCTACATTCTTGTTGATCGTTACCATGTAAATCAAACCCAGCTGCTATATAATTTCTCTATATTATTTGAATTCAGCCCTTTATTGTGACGTTGGCTGTGGCGTATAATGTCTGTACGTCATTTATTCCCGACAATAGCGCATCGTCAATGATATGTATATTTACACGTAATGTTTAATTTGCCTACGTCGGTGCCTTGTGATTCAAAGCAGTCAGTGAAAGTGAGATTCTTTGAAAGGTGAAAGTCTGTCGGAGAGATGATGTCTGGTGTTGGTCTGCCAAAATCTTTATGGCGCAAGACATGCTTACAGAATTTTTCATCTTTGAACAAATTAGCGTATAGGACGAGTTGGTGTAATACATAAAAAATTGGAACACGCATGTGTGATGTCAAAGAAGTTATTTTTTGCCATACTTGGAACAGTGTTTTCTTTTTTGAACATGAGAATATATGGATGTGTGTGTCCATGCTTTTCTTACTGGTTTGAAGTGGCCCGGGCCACATATTTCGGTGCAATATTTTAATCAAATGATAGCAGTTGGGTTATTAAGCCAGGTCAATGTCAATCAAATTTAATAAAACCACACACACAAGCACATTCGAGTTTTTGAGTGTTGAACTCTTTATAAATAATAACTAAAAATGTGTTTTTAATTTGCCCATCAAAAAGACAAATTCTCCAGAGTTGTACTCCTTTTTCTATTTTGATTCATCTGGTAACCAAAACAAGAAAGTAACTCTGTTACAAGAGTGAAACTAATGATGTTGTATAATGAGCTAGTCAGTTCAACCTCACAGTTGCTTTACTTCCCTATTAAGCTTTTCATAAGCGTCCTCTAGACCCACCTATCACCCACTTGACTGGACTGGCTCAACTTGTTTCTCCGTGTTTGGCATGTAAACAAATTCACTCTTCTGGAAAACTGATAAGAAGGGCAGGAACAAAGCATTTACTGTAAACTAGGGTTGTTAAGTCTGGGCAGTGACGGTGCTTTCAATGCTGATTATATGGCTGTAAATTATTTTGTGAGCTCAGCTGGAAGTAACGAGATTACAGCACATCAAATCAAAACTGAACCTTGTGCTGCATTTGAACCTCGCTCCTACCAGAGGATGGACACAGAACAACAGGACTGGTTGATCGCATGACCAGCTTGGAGAACAGATATGGCTCGTGTCCCAGAGCTGCTCTTGGCCACTTTGGATGAGCTGGTTGATAAAGAGCTGAGGATTTTCCAGTGGTTCCTTTATAGTAATGTTCTTGAAGGAATCCCTCATATTCCAAAGGCGCGAGCCGATGGGGTGGACAGGCCGGGCACGGTGGATATTTTGGTGCAGACTTATTGCTATGACGGTGCTGTTTCTGTTACAGTGGATATACTGATGAGGATGAAACTCAAACTGTGGGCTGAAACACTAAAGAATAAGTATGAGGAAGGTAAAACATGTCTAAAAATAACTTAATTTGACTATTTAGTTAGTTTGTGACACAACAGCTTGGGCATGTAACTCATCTCATGGGCTCATCTCTTTGTTTCTTTATCAGTTCCAAGAAATCAAGTTGACAAAGGTAAGGAAATAAAAAGCTACCCACCCACACACAGTCATGTTAAAAAGTTCAAACTTATATATCCACGTACTGTACAGACTCAAGATAAAAGGTTGAGCTGTATAAAACTAAAATGGAGTGATGGTTTTTATTTATTCTTCGGACAGAAATCGACCACCATGCAATCAGAGAAAAACTGAAATCTACCCTGAGGAGAAAGTGCCAAAACATTTACCAGGGCAATGCAGATGAAGGCGACACCGTCTACCTGAACAAAATCTATACCGAACTGCATGTGATCGAAGGAGCCTGGGGAGGTCTCAACGAGGAGCACGAGGTCAGACAGCAGAGGTCCAACCATGTGACGACAGAAGAAACCATTAAAGCTAGCGACATTTTCAAACCCAAGCCCAACCAAGAGAAGCGAATCAGAACTGTGCTTACCCAGGGTATACCTGGAGTGGGTAAAACTGTCTGCGCACAGAAGTTTACCCTTAGCTGGGCAGAAGGAGAGGAAAATCAGGATATTGCCTTCCTTTTCCCACTTCCTTTCCGTGAACTGAATCCCAACATCGGCGAGAAGGACTACAGTCTCATGCAGCTTCTCCATCAATTCTTCCCTGAGATGAAACCTCTTGAGACGCTGGGAACAGAATGCAAAGTCCTCTTCATCTTTGACGGACTGGACGAGACTCTCCTCCCCTTGAACTTCAAGCAAAACAAGGTTTTGAGAGATGAGACGGAGCCGGTCTCGCTAGATGTGCTGATCACCAACCTCATCACGGGAGATCTTCTCGGCAACGCTCTCATCTGGATCACGTCCAGACCTGCGGCAGGGTGCCGGATCCCTCGGAAGCACATCCAACAGTGGACAGAGGTGAAGGGCTTCGCTAATGAACAGAGGGAGGAATACTTCAAGAGGTCTTTGCCTGATGATAACCTTGCCATCAGGATCATCAACCATGTGAAGTCATCAAGAAGCCTCTGGATCATGTGTCAGATACCAGTTTTCTGCTGGATCACAGTCACTGTAATGAAGAAAATGTTGCAAGACAATGTGACAGGACGCATGCCCAACACCCTGACGGAGATGTACGCGAACCTCCTTCTCTGCCAGACAGACCGGATGACTGAAGGGCACTACCCAATGGGAAGTGACAATGTTGTTTTGAAGCTAGCAGAGCTGGCATTCCGTCAACTGGAGAAAGGCAAACTGATCTTCTACGAGGCTGACTTGAAAGAGTGTGGCATGGATGTCAAAGAGGCAACCATCTACTCAGGAGTTTGCACAGAGGTCTTTGTAATGGAGGGCAGGAGGAGGAGAGAAGTTTTTAGCTTTGTACATTTAACCATCCAAGAGTTTCTGGCAGCTCTGTACGCCCATCACTCCTACATGCAAAGAAAGGACAATGTTCTTCTTGGGTACCTGAAAAGGTACCCAAGAAGATGGCTCCCAAAGTCGGTGTTCGGTTTTCACAAGACAGCCATCGAAAAATCCTTGGAGTGTCCAGATGGCCACTGGGACCTCTTTCTTCGCTTTCTCCTGGGACTGTCACTGAAGCCGAACCAGGAGCTCCTGGGTAGAATACTGCCTTTGGAAGCAGGGGGAGAGGAGGACATGGAGAGAACCATCCAGTTCATCAAGGAGAAGATCAAAGAGGAACCAGAGGCCAGGCTCAACCTCTTCCACTGCTTAAGTGAGCTGAAAGAAGAGTCTTTGGTGCAGGAGATCCAAAGCTTTGTCAGTTCTGGGAGGCTTGAAGCCAAAAAGCTGTCTCCGGTCCAGTGGTCTGCTCTCACTTTTGAACTGATGACATCAGAGGCAACAGAGGAAGAGTTTGACTTGAAGAAGTACATAAGATCAGAAGAAGGGGTAGTGAAGCTGCTGGCCGTCATTACGTCCTCCACACGTGCTCTGTAAGTTGATGATGATGATAAGTGTTCCTCTTGTATGTTGGTTTATGTTGCTCTGTTAGCTGCAAACAAATTGTATTTCTGTGTAACACTGCAGCTATTCTTGGGTGGTAGCTTGAGCACTTTTTCACCCCATTAAAACAGAAAATGTGTTGTTTATGTATGGTTTTTCTAGGTTAAATCACTGCAACCTCACTGAGAACAGCTGTCAGGTTTTGGCCTCCGCGCTGAGCTCAACCTCCTCTCACGTGAGAGAACTGGACCTGAGTGACAACAACCTCAAGGATTCAGGGGTGAAGCTGCTTTCTGTTGGATTAGGGAATCCACATTGTAAACTGAAGAGTTTAAGGTTTGTAAAAATTGTCAGTAGTCTTTTAGAAACTTGCACTATAATTATTGTGGTTGAAAGACCTGGGTTTAGCTGTACTACTGTTTGCAGTCATAATTGCTATTGATTTATATACAATTCGCTTGCTATTTTTCAGTTCAGAATATTAACAGACCTATTTTCCCTTTTATTAGATTACATATGTGTAAACTGGAGGGAGACTGCTGTGAGGTACTGGCTGTTGCTCTCAGCACAGAGTCTACCCAACTCAGAGAACTGGACCTGAGTGCTAATAACTTCCAGAAAGCAGCAGTAAAAGCTCTGTGTGTGGGACTGCGCAGCCACCACTGCAAACTAGAAACAGTGAGGTTAGACTTTCTTGCTGACAAACTTAAATCACGTGCTTGGACTTGAATTTAATCAATTTAATTAATTAATTAAATCCTGTTGTTTTGGTTAATATTCTTGCAGGTTGAATCAGTGCAAGCTGAAAGAGAATTGCTGTGCAGATTTAGCTACAGTTTTGAGTTCAGGCCCATCGCACCTAAAAACTCTTGACCTGAGCAACAATCACCTGAAGGATTCCGGTGTATCTCTGCTTACTGCTGAACTGATGAGTCCACACTGTAGACTGGAAACACTTAGGTCAGTGCAATCCTCTCAAATGAAGATCATGACTGTGGTTGTCCGTGCAACTTTTACAGTATAGGGCCTTACAGGTTACTGTGACAATCTCATGGTTTAAATGTAAAGACATACTGCAACTCAAGAACTAGAACATAGTTCCTTAAGTGCAAAAATATGTAGTTAAAAAGGTGCATTGATCACATTTTGTCCTGTAGGTGACAGCAATTCTAAAATACAATAAGCCAAATTATACAGATATAGAGCAACATTAACATTCCACTGGATTTGTGTTTCTGGCCGCCTAACTAAGCCCAATATTTATTGATTTATTGCATTCAGTGCTGGGCTTGTAAAGAGTACCTAACAGTACAGTGGGTTTCGAGCTTGTTTAGTCCAAACAGATATCAGCTGCTGCAGACATGAATAATGAGAGCCATAAGACTGAACCATACAATAAATGTGTAAATCACGTAACCAAAATAATCTGCAAAAAGAGCCTAAAAACCTCTGTAAAGCTGAGAATTTTGGTCATAGTTCTCTGAAAATAACTACATTTAATGTGAAAGAGGTTGCTAGTAGAGTTTTGGATGTGGCAGGGAGTTAGTGTCAGTTTCCACTGTTTTTCAAAATAAAAACTTCCATCTTCACGTGAAGTTTAGGTTTAGGCAACTAAACCACTTAGGTTTAGGAAAAAAAGATGCTTGAAGTTTACTTGTTTACTTGTATTACTTTACAATGACTCAATTCACTACCGAGTGACTAATGACTCACGTGACAAAATGTCAACATTTACTTAGTTGCACACAGCATACGAATAGCAGTGTCCTGGACGAAAGTTCTGTTTGTCTGATCCATTCACCTCCCCTCCCAACAGCCCTGTGTGGACCATCTCGCACTTTAGACTACATCAGTTGCTCTGACCGTCTAATAATGACGCAAGTGGGTTTACCTTGGAGTTAATTATAAGCTTGGTGTGCCATTATCAGATGTCGAGAGGCACTGACCAACCGTCGGTATTTGACGAGACCCAGTTGACAGAAAGGACCCAAATGCAGAGTCAACGAAGACTCTAATCATATAAAGAAACTTACAGGTTCCCAAAAGGCAGGCAGGTACGGCTGGCAGATCATGAGCAAGCAAATCTCTATCAAACCACAGGCAGTCAAAGTTAGCAACTTGCTAGTGAACATATTGTTGTGTGTGGAGTCTTGCAGTGTGAACCGATCATGTGTTTATCATCACTGGGTCACATGTAGCGTGCTGTACCTTTATTTTACATTTCTTTCCACCTGTTAGGCTCAGCTGGTGTGGCTTTACACATAAATGCTGCCACCACATTGGCTCAGCTCTCAGCTCTAACTCTGCTACCATGAGAGAGCTGGACCTGAGTGGAAACAACCTGCAGGGTCCTGACAATCAGCTGCTGTTTGCTGGATTGCAAAGTCCACACTGTAAACTGGAGACAATGAGGTCAGGTCACGCAGGTTCAGCGGAGCAAATAATACAGTGGCTTATATCAATGCAATGACTCGGTTCTACATGCACACTCAGGCCATGACACTTTCCTTAAATAAAGTTAAATTCAAGGATCAGACCATTTCAAATGTTGTTGGGTACCACCTTCTAATGTAGCATACAACCCACTGGAACAAAACATATCCCCACCTGCAGGTTAAATGACTGCAATCTCGAGAAATGCTGTGCTGATTTGGCCTCAGTTCTCTGCTCCGACACCTCTCACCTGAAGGAGCTTGATCTGAGTGGGAACGATCTGCAGGACCCAGGAGTGAAGCTCCTCTGTGCTGGATTGGCATGTCCAGACTGTAAACTGGAGATGTTAAGGTAAGCTAGATTTACATCAAAGGACATTGTCTTTAATCAGCTAACGTGCAAGAAATAACTTAATCGTACATATCAAAAACAACTACAGATTTAAGGCAGGAAAGTAACAAATGATGGTTGGAGATGATCAAATATGTCTAATTAAGATGAAAAGACCAATCTTAAGTAGTATTTGGATTGACTTTTGAATACCCTGCCTCCACAAAGGCTGACGTTCTGTGGAGTCACAGAGAAAGGCTGCACTTATTTGGCTTCAGCGCTGAGCTCCAACCCTTCTCATCTGAGGCAGCTGGACCTCAGCTACAACTACCTGCAGGACTCTGGAGTGAATCTCATCTCTGTTCATTGGAATGACCCGCTCTGTACACTGGATAAATTAAGGTAAACAATCTATCTCTGCGTTGAGTGTTTTTGGGGATTCCTGGTGGCTTGGGGTTTCAATCTCTCCATTCGTTCTCTAGTACAATACAATTGACCAAAAATGCTAAGAAAATTGATTCAAGAAAATTCCTGTAAATAAAAGAAGTGCGACCACGTGTCTTGTTGAAATGAGAATTTCTTTGAATAGGCAACACGTCATTCAAAGAATGAAAATATATAATATAATAATAATATTATAGGGGTGTTAATTCCCACGCAGTTAGCATCTGGCAAAAATTGTTGCAGAACATAAGTGCTTGAGCTGCACAAATGATGATTGCATGGAACAGAAAATACATCATAGAGGAACCAAAGGGCCACACGTTCACATGTTCTGAATCACATACAATACAATTTTACATATATATAAAACATATATTATATGTAGAATTTTGGCAGAAAATGCAGATATAAATTATTATAATAACCTCATAATGTATCTAGTAATATGTGTATAAACTGTATATCCTCCTGTCTACAGAGTGGACTATAATGCAGAGTGCTACTTGAAATCAACACTGAAAAACTGTAAGTGCTGTATTTTCTATTTACATTATTTTCATTCACTTTTAATTTTCGGCAACAATCTGTAATGTGGGCAGAAGACTATACTCAAAAGCCTTGTAGTTGTTGGCAGCAGAAGGCTCAGGATCAGGCTCTGTATACCTGCAATCTCACAGCTGTATACGAAGAATTTCTGTAACTGGACTCTTTTACACAAAAACAAAACCTACCACATTTATTTAAGTAATGCATGAATTACTCTTTTTTAAATTTCAATCAAGCCTCTAAAAAGATTTCTTCAATTTATAATTTAAAACCTCTTACTTAAAATGGTCACGTTTAGTTTTGAATAATGTTTTCCGTCCGAGTTTAGTTGTAGTTTCAGTCGTGCTTTGATTGTTTGCATATAAATGTGACATATGCATGATGCCATCTTTCAGCCCATCCACTTGCTTTATCTTGAACAGATCTGGATAACTGACAGTGTGGGTTATGTGAATCTGGTTTGTTTGGCTTTCGTTTCTTTCTTTCTTTGCCTCTCCCTCTATTTCATTAGTAAATGACACTTGCCGTTGCTTCGTTGTTCTGTCTGTGTCCACTAGCAATTTTTCATATTTTAATATGTTGCATATTTGTCTGTTAACATGATATGCACCACCAAAGCCCATTAGAACCAAAATGGTAGGGTTCCTGAGTTAAAATCCAGTTTTAATGGCCTTTATTATTTCAGATTGGGGCCTCCTACTGAGTTAATATGGGCTGGGATGTCATCATTGCTGTGAAATAAAAAATAATGATTAAAAACCATTGAAATAGCCATATTGGTGTTTTGTACAGATGCATGTACGTTGACGTTGGACACAAACACAGCTGCAAAGTCTCTGTTTCTGTACGACGGTGGAAAGCAGGTGACGTGGGTCAGGGAGACACAGCAGTACCCAGATCACCCTGAGAGGTTCGAGAGTGTCTCCCAGGTTCTGTGTCACCAAAGCTTAACCCAACGCCACTACTGGGAGGTGGAGTGGCAAGGACGCTGGGTGGATGTCGCCGTGGCGATGAGAGGAATCCGTCGGAGGGCGAGCTCACACCTCTGTGGGTTCGGCTGCACAGACCATTCCTGGAGTCTGTACTGCTCTGAGGATCACTACAGCGCTCAGCACGACCACCAGCCTGTGGAAATACCAGCCCCCCCGTCTCGCTCCCGCAGGGTGGGAGTGTATCTGGACTGGCCAGGTGGCACCCTGTCCTTCTACAGCGTCTCCTCCAGGACCCTCAGCCACCTTCACACGTTCTACAGCACCTTCACAGAGCCCCTCTACCCCGGGTTTGGGATGGAATCCGATGACTGCTCTGTAACTATTTGTGCAGTGGAGGGTTTGCAAGAACTCATTCCTCTGTCAGCTAGCGCAGAAAGAATTGACGTTTTTTGAATGCAGGTTAATTTGAGAATAATTTAAATTTAAATTTCAGAAAATTGGTTTGTTCTGCTCACAGACGGTGGCAGCGACGCTGGAGAATATATGTGAAGAGTTGGTGAAAAAAAGAGAATTCAGAATTTTCACTTTGGTTGTCAATTAAATTGGTAGCATCTTTCATTAAAAAAGGTTTCTGTTAAACAGCCAATTGTAACCTTCCATCCAGTCATGCTAGCAGCTCTGTTAGGCTGTACTTCGAGTATTAAGCTCAATGCTTATGAAGCAAGGATAAATCACACACAAGACTTCAAGTGCTATTTTTTGTGGGATCTTCATTGTCTTCCCATTTTTTACTGTAATCTTTTGAATATAAGTAAATAAAAACTTGGAAATGGTTTTCAATTTACCAAAATAAAGTGGTCAAAATCTTGTACTATTTTGCCGTGGATTTTATACAGGCATGAGGACTGCTGACTGTATCAGGCTTTAACAACACGGCAGGTATTTCTTGTTTGAGTCAGCCTCAGAATTTTGTTTCCCTCGAGTAACAAGATGCTGATAATGTATGTCAAAAATTCATTTCAATTATTGGCAAAAATCTATGTGGATTTTAGGAGCCGTTTTCAATCCCATGCTGTTATACAGGCATGAGGAAATCACACAATGTTGTGACTGCACTCCAAGAGTTGGTGCTTACTGTATCAGGCTTCAACAACACAGCCGGTAATTCTTGTTTTGAGTCACAGGAAATGGGCAGCATATAAAAAGGGTTTTGGAAACTTGAAAGGTAAGTAAAGAATATAAAACTGGGATGTGAGGATGAATCAAACTTGTGATGAACTGTGACTCACCTACTTATTACACAGAGAATGTACATATCCAAGAAAGGTCATAGTTGAATGCAGAACATACATGATTTGGGATTCAATTAGCTGTTATTAAGGTGAAACATTGCATGAATAAACAGATGTTTTTTTCTTATCGACATTGGCTGGAAGACCCTTTTGCCACATTTTCTCCTCCATAATGTCGTGAAGAGTCGTAGTTTAGATTACAATGTGAACTCAATATGCACATTTTCTACCACACATACATTTACTACTCCTAGACTAAAGCATTGTGTGAACTTCAGAAATTGCAATCTTAAACTTTCAAAACCCTGCATCCTGCAGCAATGACAACTCAAAGCAAAGTCGTATCAGAAAAAAACTGAATCCTGTCCTTGTGCTCTGCTGATTCCCTTAGAGGACCACTGGCTCGGTCGGATGAAGGTTTTCTCCCTGGCCCAAAAACAAGACCAAGAAGTGGACCATGAGGGTCGACCTGTGGGACCACGAAGATGCCACTGCTGTTGCCGAGTACAGCAACTTCAGGTTGGGCAGTGTAAAAGCAGCTTTCAAACTGCATGTCGGGAAATACAGAGGAGATGCAGGTATTGCAGGCCTTTCGAATGGCTGCTTTTTTCTCATTGACCATCTTTTCCCTTTGCCTTTTAGTGATACACACATTTGATCCCATTTACTTCCCTTCCATCTATGCTGGTTGGAGGTCTTTTTGCCACGGTCATTTGAACCTTAGCATTTTGATAAATGTAAATGAAAGCTGCTCAGTGCAGAAGTTTCTAACGTTTAAAAATTGAGTTTTTCATGTTTAGTGTTGTTTCCTCGGCAACTATACCACCTGGGGTACTTAGGGGTCCACCTTCAATCAGACCACAGTCATATTGTTAGTGCTTATGGTTGTGGACATTTTCAACTTGTTACTTCCCACTATTTCCCCTTTGCCTTCTTCCGCCATCTGTTCCGCAATCGTTGCATTTCAAAAGGCACCCTCTGAATTCTAAACTTGCTTCAACAGTTTCCAACTTTGTCCACAGGTGATGCCATCCGTGGTGCATATTCAGGCATTGACCAGAATGGCTTCGGCTTCAGCAGCGTCGACCGCGACAGCGACGGCTGCTCCCCATGCATCGTTGGTGACATTGCTCAAATGGATTGTACTTCTTCAGATGGTGGCGGTTGGTGGTACAGCCGCTGCGGCTCTGCCGGGCTGAACGGAGACTGGCATCCTAGTGGTGAACACGTCGATTGGGCGTCAGGCCTCTACTGGCAAACCTAGAAAACTCATGCGCCTTACTCCCTGACGGCCCCCAGAAGGATGATCAAGTCTGCGTGAGAGGACCCAACCCACATTTAACTTCATACTGGCTTTTCTAGTCGCACATCGAGGCTGGTATTACATTTAAGAAAAAGGACTCTTTCTTTTTTATGTGCAAATCAGTTCTTTTTTTAAGATACTGAGCCTACTGTTCACATTTCCAAGGTGTTTCTGCCTTTACAGATTGATTATTCTTGAGAGGAAGACATGTTAACTGGTATATGACGTCATCATTGAGGTTTGACTGATTTTATTAATGAAAGTCCACATACAGAGCAAAGTTTGCAAAGGCTAAGTGCATTAATTCCATTATCATTAACACCTGAGTATAAATACATATATATTCATTAAATATATTTGTTTGCAGAACCCCTGATTTGTCTATAAAAAATTCCTGATAGAAAATCACACCAATTGATTAACAATGAGTACACTTCATGACTACATGAGGACTTTTCTGTAAACAATGTGTGGCATCAATACCCTTATAAACTTAATATCAAAAGTTGACATCATGTAAAAATATCATTGTTACATTATGAAAATAATCTTGGTTCTGGTCTTTTGAGCCATAAAACACATTCATTTCTCTTGAGGGAGACTTTCATAAATATATGGCTGTTAAGGTAAGGGTAGAGATTAATGTTAAGGCGTTTGTGTGCCAGAGCACAAACCAAACCAATCAGCATTCTGTAAGGGGCTATTGGCAGCTATTGGAGTGGATTAGGTGTGTTAGATCAGTGGTTCTCACCTGGTCTGGCTGCGGGACCCACCATCACTCCTTAATGACAAGTGGATCAATGAACACGTTTGCAGGGAAACAGCTCCACAACCGCGGCCCGGCGTGCGGTCTGCGCCGGCCGGTGCCCCGGCGGAGGAGGGAACCCGGCCCCGCTGCGAACCTGCCGCAGCAGACCGGCAAAATACAACTGGGGAGGCTCGACTGTCATCACTGGGTCCATGAATCGAGAAGGACTTCTTACTGGAACTGAAGCGATGTACTGGGATTAAACTCTTTAAGTTTCGGTAAGTGACAAACTGCGTGTTTTTTTTTACATAGTAACGATACTGTTCGTTTTTCTATCGTGTCGCTTTTATGAATAATATTTGAATGGCTAGTGCTCTTGTGTGGTGGAATGCGTGGATCCGCTGCAGGTTTGCTGGATTGATGTGTCATAATGAGGTTATTAGGAGGTAATTCAACTGTAGTAGGACAGCACTGAAGGCCCAAGTATAAAATCCATGGCCCACCACTGTCCATTTATAATGCAAAATGACCACTTGCCTAAATTCGAGCTGTGGTCTGTTGTTTGATGTCATCTGACATGTCTTCAATTTGTCTACTTATAGTGTCATTTGACAGAGGTATAGTTTTCAGTTTATCCCCTGCTGATATTAGCATTACAAGGCATTAATGCCAAATATTGTTAAGGAGTGTGAATAGACGGCACTCCGCTGCACACAAAATCCCTTTCAAAATAAAAGCACAGGAATGTTTTTTATTTTTTATTTTTTTTATTTTTTTCAGGCAAAGGTCCGCCTCAAAACCCACTGAAAACGGGTCCGCGACCCACCAGTTGAGAATCACTGTGTTAGATGCCACGTAGAAGGGACTTTTTGATCTAAACAACAATGGCGGCTCCTAGAATGGTTAGCGTAGAAGCTGCAATGGCATCAGTTATTTCAGAGCTGAGTATTTCTTCATTGAGAGAAAAGCAAAGAACGGAACTGTAGGTTTTTCTCGGTGGAAAAGATGTTTTTGCTTTTCACACGATTAACTTTGGTGAGAGTTTGATTGACAGATGGTTCATCCAATTACCTGCAAAGTATTTTTTGAAAGCGCCTGCCCTTTCCTAAAAAGTTTCCAATGACGGCTTCTTAGATGGTTCTGTGTAACAAACCATCTGGCGGGTTCAAGTTTTTTTAGAAATACATTGTTAGTCTGGTCTGAACATGGAGTGCTGAAGGAAAAATGCAGCACTTGGTGGAAACACAGAGATGACATGTAAACTTAATGTGTGCTTAAATCCACATTTCTCTCCCCCAAGACACAAACATCTAGCCGCCATTTTGAGGACATATGGAGGACAATAGATGGTTTATCATATTCCTAATAATAGGATATGGTGGATGGAGGTTATGCGGCAGGTGGTGGGCCTGGGTCATTTCCCAGGCATCAATCAGATGGTGTTGGGTCAGAAAATCTAAATGAATATCATATGTGTGCTTTGGTGTCCTCATGAGAAGGTTCCTGACCTGCCTATGGTGAACTTGCTCTGACATTAGACTCAGCGACTGATAAGTCTATCAAAGTGTCGAAGGCCTGCTGAGGGAGGGAGCTCCCTCGGCACCAGGTCCTAAATCGGAATGACAACAAGGATTGTGGAGGCGCTGAAGATGTTGTGAGAACGTCCTGATTGTGAGGAGACGACCTTAGTGCCAGGGCAGACGCTTAAGTGAAGTAACTGATACACTTCACTGAAGCGGGGCGTGAACGCAATTTATGTGCGTCACCTCGGGTGACGAAGATCTCAACTTGAAACAACCCATGTACCAATCATTGTGATTGTTTTACTATCCATGACCAATCATATGCAGTTGTTTTGCAGTATATATGCAAGTGGCTCAGAGTTAGACCTCTGAGCAATCCTGACATATTGTATGTATGTGATCAGCCTTGCTCCTTCTTGTGCGCAAAGAATAAATGTCCTGTGATTAATGATTTTCAACCGGTCTTGAGTGAATTTTTCTATCAGATGGTCCTTCGAGAGCCGGAATCAACATCTCCGTCTTCTCCCCAGCTTGTCCTGAAACCGTGCACGGGAGAGTCTAGGACTCTTGCTTAAAGCCCTCCGCCCTATTCTCACACGAGAATAGTTTGGCATATTGAGAGGCCAGGAATCCACTCGCTGTGGGGGGAGACGGAGTGACGATTGCCTTGAACCAGACCGTGTTGGAAAGTCATTGCAGGTAAATATAAACCGTTATGTGATCTCAGACTGGGTCTACACGAGACATGATAGCAACCAAAGTTAAGTAATCTAAAAACCAAATTTTAGGTGAAAATAACACTTTAGCGAATCTGAGAAGAGTAGTAAATTCTATTTTCGCTAATTAAAAAGTCCACTGGACTTATTAAGCCGTTCAGTTCTGGGGACTGGAAAGAGGTAACCTGAGATTGAAGAAATCCAAAATAGCTATGAGTCGGAGGACTAATAACCTTAGGTTCAAATAGTAACCTTTGTTGTGCGGGGCACCATAAAAACTATTAGGTACATTTGTTGATAAAGAGTCAGAGAACAGCAGCATTGATAGATCTGCCAATAGGGTGGACTGTTTAGACGCTGGTTCATAACACACTACAGAATAGGCAAATCTGCCACTTTAGGAGGTAGGATTTGGTACGTTCATGTTCCTGAATAATACAATTGACAAATCGACCTACTCGACCGCGGCTCTAGGAGCAAACAAATATTGAACAGTTTAGAAAATATTCCGGAAAACGTTGCAAACTTTCTTAGGAATCCAAATTTAAAGAAAACAAAATTAGAAAATGGGGTCGAACGCTAGTAAGATCAGTGGGGAAGAAACCTTAAAAGGGGAGGTGAAATACATGAAGATGAAAGATGAAGAAAGCATTAAAACATGTAAAGAAATGGAAAGAAAAATATGGGTTTGATGAGAAATTGACAGTCACAGGATGTCAAGTTTTGGTTGACCAGATAGAGGGAAAAAAGTAAGGGAAAGAAGAAAAAACTAAACTATTATGTTCAGATAGTAACCTTAGGTTCGAGGAACACTGAAATTGACAATCTACTAGGTTTAAAAATAGTTTCGACCTTGGCTCGAGGAGCCTAAAAAACTAACACTTTAGTGAAGTAAGGAAAGATTTTATTTTTAGTACTAAGCTAGAGGAGAGATTCAACTTTTTCACTATAAAGATGAAGAATGAGGAAAGTGCTGATGTGACTAATTCTCCTGATTTGTTCCCAAGTCTACATTTTTGTGGGAATCCAGACAATGAAGTGGTATGCACCAGGCGGCCTCCTCCGAACCTTCCCCCACCCTCTGCTTCACCCCCAGATCCTCCACAGGCGGAGGAGCTTGCTCAAACTTCACGGGCTCCCGATCCGAAAACTCCTCTCCTCTCTCTCCCGTCTCCCACTGTCCCGGAGGCTCTCAGACAAAACACAGAAACTACAACTGAGCTTGTGACGGCACTGAGAAAAGTCATGAGCGAGACTTTTGGCAGACCGCTCTACAGGCCAGCATCCGCTAAATCAGACGCAGAATACGGTGAGCAACACCCGCCAGTAGTATTATGCTGTACACACAGCAACAGTGTTGCAGCAAAAGAAAAGAAAAAAAAGGAAACAAAATACTATGATAATGATGATGAAATGTCTGAACATGTTTGTCCTAATGTGTATTTCCGAGACAACCAAAAACGTGGAGCTTTCCGCGGACGGAACAGAGGACGAGGGGAGAGCCGAGGAGGAGGAGGAGGGTTCGGGAGAAGGAGTGGAGCTTGCTTCATCTGTGGAGAAGAGGGGCACTGGGCACGGGAGTGCAGGAGCAGAAAAAGAGTGGACGGGGGAGGGACATCGGAAGAGGAGACCGTCAGGACACCACATTCAACAGATGAATCAGGTCATGTAAAAACACGCACACACACTGATGCACAGACACAGACTGACGGTGAAGAATAATAGATAGAAATATTAGAACTATCAAATAGAATTGTGGGGTTAGAGTTATTGAGATGTGCGAAGTAGTATTTTTGTGTGATTTTGGGGCATGTACAAACAGAATATCTATCAGTACCATGCAGAGAATGAAAGTGGTTTGAATAAACGATTGACTGTTGTGTGCAAGAGGTTTCTAACTTACCAAATTATTACTACGGTCTTGATAAACTGGGTCATGGTCACAGCAAAGGCTGTGCTCTTATCTAAATTTAAACAAAATAAGTGAGACACTTTTTCCTCTCTCCTCTGCTGAGGAAGAGGCTTTGAAAACAATGAATGCAGTTAAAACAGCTGAATTCAACCCACCAGGGGAAGAATCTTACTTTATATGGATGAACATGATCATAAAGTAAGCAAACAAAAACAAACTCCAACTCTGGAAAGAAAAAGTTAAATATTTGGGTTATGATTTATCTAAAGATGGCCGATCATTAGATAACAAAAGAAGAAGACAAATGATGTCATTCTTAGATGACTAATTTCTGTAGAAATTGGGGTTCTAATTACGCTGAATTAGCAAAACCTTTATCAAAATTGATATTACAAGTGCGAGATGCAGTACAATTCGGTTTATAAGTGCATAGCACACAAAACAGGTACTGACTCCGTTTCAACAGGAAACAGTAAAGCTGATGAGGAAGCATGCAAACGAATGCTCCACGGCAGGAAAAATAAAAAGCTGATTGGGTCAAAATGAAACGATGGTTTTTGGGAATGACCTGAGGGCAAACTAATACTACCGAAAGCTTTATATAGATATGCGGCTCTTTTGAGCCATGGGTTGAACCATGTCTCAAGAGGTGGGATGGTATCTATGGTAAACGGGGTGTTTACAGCCTATGGCTTTATCAATTACAAAAAAAATAATTTTTAGGTCTAGTATGCACGTTATGTGCAAAATATAATCCATTTCAACACATTTGCATGGATTTCATTGAACTAAACTAATATGAAGGGAAGAAATATTGTTTGACAATAATTGACAGATACTCTAAATGGATCGAGGTATTTCCAACCAAAACACCAGATGTATTAAAAAAAATGCAAAGGATTTGACTAAAGACAGGAATACGTTTTGATTAACCAGAAATAATTTGTTGTGAAAATGATACAAATTTTGTGAACAAGAGGATAAAACATTTGGCTGAGGTATTTGGAATAAAATATCATTGCTCTTATCACCCACAGTCAGCAGGGTTGATAGAAGGAACAAATGGTACAATTAAAACAAAATTAAGAACAAATATCTTGCCGAGCCTAAACCATTTCTAACATATGGGAGAAAATACAGGAAAATGTTACAAAGAAAATAGATTACGTCCTCTCCCACTCAGGGGGACTCATAACAAGTCCACGCTCAAGGTTATGAAAACTTGGAATGCACCGAGGTGGGGGGGGGAACGTAAAACACACCAACAGCTAGCATAGCACATAGCAGAGCATAAAAAAGGTGAAACAATTGTCCGCAACAAAATAGGGCCACTGATAACTCTTAATCTTGAGACACCTGTTTCCTCTGAGTGAGTCTGGAAGAACAGGGAAGCGAAAGCCTCTGGGGCCGCTTGTCTGACCAGTGAAGGCATAACTAACACACTCAGAGGGTTTAGAGGTGTCTGTAAGAAAAGAAAAGAGCTCAGTGGGAGAACTAACATGGCGGAAATTGGGAAAATTAAATAGCCAGGGCTATGTGGGATAAAGGGAACTATGTTTTGCTTTGCTTTAGCGGCGTTAATAATAGTTAAAATATATATATTACGATGGGGAACACGGCAGATAAATTGATGTTTTGCTTTAATAATAATTAGTCCAATATTATGGTAGGAAGTTAGGCAGATAAAATTGACAATTAATAATACAGAATACAACCACACGAACATTGACAAGCTGGGAAAATTACCAAACAGGTTTCAAATGTGCTTTACAATTTGTTTTCTCTTCCTCAAACTGACTAGTTGCAGCAATTGTGTCACTCTGCACTATCTGTTGCCACCCTGTTTCTCACCCGATGCAGCAAACTATACTTGTTTTCAGAAGGAGTTCCTGTAGGGACCTTGATATGGTGCATGTTATGAAAAACATCACACAGACAACTGATGGATATGACGATGCCGAGGGCTGGCACCTAGTGGTTCTGGGGAGATAAGCTTAAGCAGTGGAGCGGAACTAGTGCATCGGCACAGTGGTGAGGTCATTCTATGACCTATGGATGGCTCCTGCCTGCGTAACCTCCTAGAGACAGACCACGACCAAAAGGTCAGCGCCATCTGGCAGTGCAGTCAGTTTTGTGTACATAGATGACATGGGGGGGGGTCCCTAGGTGAAACTCAGTTTGCTGCGGGGTTTGAATAAGTGCTATTTTGGTGGTCAGCGATAGGTAGAGGGGTCAGGATGTGTTACTAGCGGGAAAAGGGAGGAGTCTGCAAAAAATGTTTGGTTCAGTTTGATTGTACTTTCATACCATGTTTGAGGAGATTGTTGCAGTGAAGAATTGATGTTGACATGACTAAACAGACTCTAGTGTAATTACAGACTTTCCAGCAGGATGGTGAGGAGCTGGGAGGTGACGACTACAACGAGGGCGTAATAGCCCTGTGTCAACGAAATGCTGACACTGAACTGTAGATCAATGATGATTCGTATGTCGAAAATTTAGAGAATAGACAAAATATATAACTTTCAATATAATCCATATACGAAGGCCTCATCATGTATTGTTTTGTTATGCATTACACATGTTTCTTTACACATTACACCACATTCAAAAATACACATTTATTTCTATGTATGTTTTGTATTTCATGTATGTCTGGACATTTATTCAAATTTATAGGAGGAAAAGGCTGAAAGTTTTTGATTATTTGTTTATGCATTTGATTTTATTATTTGTTTATACAATAGTATAAAGAGGTGGGTTATGTTGGGTCAGAAAATCTAAATGAATATCATATGTGTGCTTTGGTGTCCTCATGAGAAGGTTCCTGACCTGCCTATGGTGAACTTGCTCTGACATTAGACTCAGCGACTGATAAGTCTATCAAAGTGTCGAAGGCCTGCTGAGGGAGGGAGCTCCCTCGGCACCAGGTCCTAAATCGGAATGACAACAAGGATTGTGGAGGCGCTGAAGATGTTGTGAGAATGTCCTGATTGTGAGGAGACGACCTTAGTGCCAGGGCAGACGCTTAAGTGAAGTAACTGATACACTTCACTGAAGCGGGGCGTGAACGCAATTTATGTGCGTCACCTCGGGTGACGAAGATCTCAACTTGAAACAACCCATGTACCAATCATTGTGATTGTTTTACTATCCATGACCAATCATATGCAGTTGTTTTGCAGTATATATGCAAGTGGCTCAGAGTTAGACCTCTGAGCAATCCTGACATATTGTATGTATGTGATCAGCCTTGCTCCTTCTTGTGCGCAAAGAATAAATGTCCTGTGATTAATGATTTTCAACCGGTCTTGAGTGAATTTTTCTATCAGATGGACATTCAGTCCTTTGAACATGGCTCTGAGCACCTTGTTACACTGCAGCGAGTACCAGTCGCTGTTGAATAGCGACACAAAAAGGTTTAAAGCTTTGGGGTTCCCTGTCCGGATGACGACCAGCGTGCCTGGAGCCCTGTCCAGCAGCCTCACCACCGCCCTGCGGATGCTCTGCAGCCGCCGGATGTAGATCTCCATGGGGAAAGTGCCGAAGTGAGCCCAGATGGTAAAAACTACGACAGTGTTGGGGCCTCCGGTTAAGTCATCTAGCTCATTAGCAATGTAACGAAGCTCTCTAGTGTCTAAGGGGTCAAAACGGATAGGAGGACCGTGGGAGCGGAACGTCACCAAGATGTTGTTTACATAGTCCAAGGACATGTGAGGTCCAGTTCTCGGCGAGATGTGCAGGTCAAACTTCTTAAGACCTGAAAGTATGACAGGGGGAACACATTAAGCTGCAGTGGGAACAAAATCATCTGTTGCCAGAAATCCCTGTTGATCAGCTACCTGGTAGAGCTGCGTTGAGGTATTCAAACCACTGCCTGACGGTGGAGTCTCCATACATGTGGACCACCTTGCCTTTCAGACACTGACTGATGGCAGACGCGCTGAATTCGCGGACTGTGGTGCCACCTAGTGCTCGCCACACACCCTGGTAGTAATAACCAGAGGGTCCAGATGCCACAGTGATGCTCTTCACCTGTCGTTGACCTGAGAGGAAGTTAAAGAATAAGGTTGGGGTTATCCCATGAAAAAATAAAACCAAAGTATAAAGTGATTGTATGAACCTCTTAAGTACTATCCTTACTCCTGAGAGACTATAAACACTGCTAACAGCTGAGGAGAATGCTACCCAGAAGAATGTAGTACGCTTTTTCCTGAACTTTCTCATATTTTTTCTTCGTACGGTAAACTCGTACGAGTGTACCACAACAGATTCAGCAAACGCTCCTAACTTCAGATAACCGTGTCAATGACCAGCGTAAACATGATGAATGCCACCTATGCATAAATGAGTGTGCATTCATGAGAATTACAAGTAACCCCAATAATACCATAATATAAGGCTATCATGTGTCCTATATTGAAGTCCTGCATTCAGAGATCCATAAAGAAAAGTCTCAAATTTTTAACAGCAAAGGATCTGCTAAAGTCAAGGGATGGGATACAATAAATGTTTTTGCCGTGTCTCCTGAGGGTCGCACTGTCACTGAAATAAAGAAAAAATGGTTCCATATGAAAAATGTCTCGCCATTGATGACTGCAACGGAAAGGGGTCAAATAATTTAACTTGTTTTGCAGTATGAGATGATCATATACTGTAGGTATTGGAGAGTTACACAATAGCATCAAAAGCCAGTACAACTGATGATAAAGTTAGGCTGTATGAATACATTTAGAACTATATTAGCCTATAATTTGAAATCGCAGAGTAAAATGTTAACATAATTATTAAGTGTAATTCATACAGGTATATTTCAGACTCAATATTGACTGTTATGACAGTTAAACTGTTAAAAATAAACTCATACAAGCCACTAAAGAACAAATCTGTTTGTACAAATGGTTCTTGCATGAGGACCATTGTCTGAAACACATTTTGTTTTGAATTATTGTTATAGGCAGTTGTGGCAGTAACAGTAATGAATTAAAATTCAATATCATGCTTTACCTTCTTTTTGTGGCAACACGGTGACATTAGCAGGTCCTGAAGCCCGAATGTAGACTTTCATGTTAACACCGCTGAAGAAAAGCACACATAATATATCTCTTAAAAACACTTCAACATTAAGGACATAGATACAAAAGGAGGACAAACATTTAAAATAATTTAATCAAACAAGCACTCAAACACAAATGGGAATCAACTGCTAGAAAGTTCATTCAAGATCACACAAAACTTACTTTGTAAATTCAATGGCACTAATTAAAAAATGTAATGGGTCCAATGACTGTATAATGTTCAAAGTGCCACTCGCAGTGATGAACCCAAAGATAATGATTACTATCTACAGATTGTTTAGCATCTTTCATTTCATAGTTTGACAGCCGGCAAACTAAATTGTTTTGGTTGAGTCTCACCGTTCTCATCAACATAGTTTATTGATTCAGCTGTTTCATGCAGGAAAGCTGATTAACCAATTGACCCGTTGGTTAGTCCTGCCAATCTAACGCAGACTGGTCAATCAAAGTGTAGCTTTGGCCAACTCTGACCAGGGTCTGACAACTATACGGCTCTGCTCTATGAACTCTAATGCAATCCTTTCAGATTTACTTCATTTTCAGGCAAGTTTTGTTGATCTGGAGCTAGTGTTAAGAATTCAAGTATTAAAAGTATTATTAGTAGGATTAATAGCACCCCTAGTGGTGAATAAAAGTGTCACAGTAATAAGAATGTCAAAAATATGTTAAGAGTCACAAAATATTTACTTATTAGGGGTGTAACGGTTCACAAAAGTCACGGTTCGGTTCGGTACGGTACAGTGGTGCCACGGTTCGGTACGTTTTCAATACAGTAGAATACTATAAATGCCAGAGAAACGTACTTGATTTTAAAATATATTTATTCATTAAAACTAACATCATAAAGCTATTCTTTGACTTTGAACAATGATGGAACTATACCTGAGTGACCCATCTTCTGGGGTGTCTTCTTAGCAACACATGAGCATAAAAAACAAAAACTGCTCCTTAAAAAATGTAACGTTAATGTAGTATTGTTACTTACATCTTCTCCATCATCATTTTAGTATGAACAATGATGGAACTACACCTAGTGAACGTGGCTCTTCATCTTACAGTTACTACTTAGAAAGTCCCTCAATTTACTACCAAGTTTTCCTTTTGTTCATTGGGATTTTATTATATATTTTCCATGACAGACAAAGACAGTACAAGGACCAACCAGTGGGAGGAGGGAGGGCAGGGTTATACTGTTACATTATTTAATGTATGCATTTCTATTTGGACTATTACGTTCAACCGTAGCTTCCATAGTGTTTTTAATGTTAATTCATTGTTGCAGACACGTCTCACCCGGCTCTTAATACGTTCTCTCTCCTTCTCTTCTCATTGCTCCGTTACGGAGGCAGCATGTCCCTGCAGAGCGCCATGAGCGTCCGCTTCAACAGCACTGGCACGCAGCTGCTGGCGTGTAACGGGCTCAATAACATTCAGCAGGTTCATAAAGCGTTTTACACTACAGAGTCGGGTCTCATGTCCGCGGCTATAAATGTACCAACCGCCGTGGTGATCGATTGTTGATCGCGTTGTTTTTTTATCCACCACTCTCTCACCATCGCCCTCATAGTTCACAGAGAAACCAAAGTGGCTCCAAACACCAGACCTGTAGGCCGTTGGAGGATCTTTTATTTCTGGTCTATTACTAGCCATGTTGCACCGAGCTAACGTTAGCTTCGTGTAGCGTGTCTCACAGCGCAAAGTGCCCGACTGGAGTAGGAAGTGTTTCTTTGGTGGTGGGCGTGTCAGAGAGCACGCTGTCCGTTACGTCATGTGTGTTGCCAGTTTAAAAACAGTGGCTCCACCGAAAACATAATATATCCCACAATTTAAGCTTCTGCATTTCCAAATGCACTAGTATGAACGTATTGTTCGGTTCGTCATGCGTACCGAACCGTGAGCCTCGTACCGAACGGTTCAATACGAATACGCGTATCGTTACACCCCTATTACTTATGGAATGTATTATATGTTTACAGTATGTTTACTTATAGAGGATATTATATGTTACAGTATATTAACACATTGAATGTATTAAACCATAAAAGCATAGTCACTGTAGGTATTAAACGCTGTAAAGAATAAGTATTAAGGGTCAGACATAGGGATATTCTGAGTGAGGCTTTACAGGCATGGAGCAGAGGTGCAGCAGTGATACCAAATAAGGAGAGAAGCAGCAAGGAGCAGAGGTGACAGCAAGGAGCAGAGGTGACCTCACCGATGAGGAATGTGATCAGAAGGATGGACAGCGTGCCAGCCACGACAGAGGAGGGGTCGAAGAACTTTTGCCACAAAGGATCGATAAGAGGAGGAGCCAACACAACAACAAGCCAATCACTGATGGACACAGACATTCGTTTTCAACGTTTTGGGACAGTTCGAACACTTTCCGACTTTTAGTGGATATAAAAGGCAACGTTTTAGAGAGTATTCTTCAGAACATATCACAATCGCTCTTTTCAGAACCTGCTTAAATGGAGACCTGTGAGGGCGAGAGTGTGTGATCTCTGCTCTCGAGAACATTACTATCGATAGTTAATTTAGTTTGCAATTGTTATTAAATACTTGTTTTACTTTGAAACCGGATCCAGTAACTTTTTGGGTGCGCCTGCGCAGTAGGCAGTAAACAAAGGCGCAGCCCAGTCAAGTGGCCTTCCCTCCATTCAGGAAAAGTGAAGCCTCAACACTAGTCATGGTTAATTCTAGCCCGAGAGCCCCCCCACCGGGGAGCTAGTGGTACCGATTGGTTAAATATATAGTTATTTAGGTTGTAAAAGTACAATAGAACAGCTGGAGAGGAGTTTCTCACATGACGACCTCTCGTGACCTCGCGTAACATTTATGTCTCTAATTCTGGCATACTTCACTCAATTCACTCCAATTCTTTTTCTATTCACTACTGCCATCATTTGCTATGATGGTGGGTGGTTTCTAGGCGTCACTGAGCCTCATTTAATATAGTATTATGAATAATAGTGCTTTCTCACCAATACGAATTTGACATGTTTCAAAATAGGGCTGTGTTCCATCTTCAGGAGCTATTAACCAGTAACATATACATAATATTTACTCAATTCATATGAGCAAACCCTTCTTAGTGTTAATAATCCTTTGGAATTTTTCAAATAGCCCTTGTAGTTGGAGTGTAGGGCCCTTTGAGTATGTGTAAAATAATTTCGAGAAAAAGCCAAAAAACAACCTCTACGGGGCTGTGGGTCAAAAAGGTTAAACGTTGTGTAATAGTGAAACTCGTTGCCCAGAGAGGTTGGAAAGAGATATGCATTTCTAAAATGTTACATTTGTAGATTAAAACCTGTGGAGCTAACATCAGCAGAGTACTTTAGCACATCATTAACTCAGGTTAGGACATATGCTATGCTAGCTACTAAAGGTTAACTGAATGTATGTCGTGCTCAAGGACACACCGACATGCGACTAGTGGAGCCGGGGATCGAACCGTCTATCCTCTGATAGAGGGACAATCCTGCTCTCCACTTAGCCACAGTTGCCCGCTAAGTGAAGGGCAATTGTTTACTACCAACCAGTTAACCGCAGACAGACAATGTTAGCGACTAGCAGGTTAAACATAGCGCCACATTTATATTAAGTTAGTTATTTCCCTCTGATCTCGGTGAAGACCAAAATACAGCTAAAAGGAGAAGAAATATTAGACACAACTCCAAATGAATGCTAATGTGTCTCCATGTCAACTGGTATTAAATAGGCCAGTGCTTGCTCACATTTTAGCCATATCCACTTCATAGCTTGTTGTGCTGCCCCCAAGTGGCAACAAATAATAACATCTTTATATTCAATCTTAACTGCATGTAGTTACAACTTCTGAAACATTCCACCAAGGAGATACAAAGGTAACACTGGATGTACATATTTAGAAGTCACACAAAATTCCAGTCTCTCTGTTCCCTCACCTTTGAAAGAGCTTCTCCTCATTAGCATTGAGGACCTTTTGTTTCCATCCTCCATTGTAGTGGTTGATCCTGGCATCACAGCTCAGGTTCTTTGGCTTGTAGCAGAACCACGGCTCGCCTGTATGGGGGTCAGTATAATTGCACAGCGGCTGCTGGGTTGGCCTTAGGCAGACGTTACAGAAGGTGGTTTCAGAGAGTGAGCCTGAGCGGAAGAGGCTCTTGAAGTAAATCCTGTCGGGCTGTTCTCTGTTCAGCCTGTTCAGCACTGAGATGGCCTCACCAGGGTGAACCAGAGTCACCTAATGGGATAGAGAA
The DNA here is from genome assembly GCA_032191485.1 of Leptoclinus maculatus. Classification (NCBI taxonomy): domain Eukaryota; kingdom Metazoa; phylum Chordata; class Actinopteri; order Perciformes; family Stichaeidae; genus Leptoclinus; species Leptoclinus maculatus. Next base: position 2,736,476 of record JAVDOI010000019.1, on the reverse strand, counting down.
CTAGAGTTTTCCCCAAGTCCAATCATGGTCAGTCATATCAATTGAGACAAATACATTGAATAGCTCCACACGTCACATTTATGACGATTTAAGACAATAATCTCTGTATAATTGTCTATTCATCTAAACCATTCCCTGAACAGCAATTGTCCAATCAAAACTTAGCAACAGTACCTAGGCATGACAGGTCTGTCAAGCTCTAAACTTGTTGAAGTGGTGTGCATGGGACTGTAGCAGGAGAGATACTTTGCATTTTAAGTGTTTAGAGAGGGAGTTGTCTTTTTTTGAACTTGTTCTAAACTAAAAAACACAAGAGTAACAGTCCTACAAATTAAGGGAATTAATTCTGTTTTGTCTGCTTTCATGTAATTTGCTAATTTTAGCATGAACATCTGACCAACTGGCTACCTTCATAACCTAACAACCAACATGACATAATAACCTAGCCTTACTTCCAACACCAAGGAGTATGTAGAGGTTAGGTAAAAATATATTTTTTAAAGTTACTTTCAGAACTAGCACATCTACTGTTTAGTATTCCCCCAATATGTGTGAGCCTCCTGGCTGCTGCTGTTCGAGACTAAACTAACGTTGGCAGTGCTGTTTCATTGGATTTAAAACCCCAGCCGAGATTATGTTAGGATTTTTTAATCATAATTATAACACTAGGACTAACTACCGGTAGGTAGCTACAGTTAAAGAAATCTGCTAGTGACAGTTTACAGTGGATTAAAAATCTACAATCATGAGAACCTGCTTTTGTCTGAAAGGACTGAGATTTTGAGTGGTAAATCTGTCCCTGTTAGCTTCGTGAACAATGAATTATGATATTAAAAACACTTACTATACAATACCATTACATTAAACATCATGGTTTTAGCATCACCTCAACCTGTGCGTCTCCTTCCCAGAGTAAAGAGAATACAGCAGAGTAGCTCCCATTCAGATGATCCACCACTTGACCAGCCACACCTGCTTCAAGCTTCCGGCTGTGCAGACTGGCGAGTAGGAAGTCCCCCCCAGACTTCTTGGGACGACCCTGGAAGTCAGAGGTTTGTATCATGACCTCCAGCTGATCTCCGACATGCCACTGTCTCCCTTTCCTCCCTGGGAGAATGGTGAAGGTGCTGTGAGCTGGATCACTGGTCTGCTCCAGGGAAATAGGAGCTGGCAAAAGTGGAGTTTCAGGCCAAGCAGTGGAGGCGAGTATGAGACGTTCCTCCAGAGCGTCCTCAGGGGACAGTGGCTGGAAGGTGCAGAAGCTGCGAATCATGTTAGGGTGAGTGGAGACTCTCGGCATGATGACGGTGGAGTTGAATTTAGGCTGAAACTGGCAGTGGGTCGAGAGAGAGATGGTGTCAAAGATACATCAAGCATATGCACTGAAAAAATTGTAAAATGGCCAAGAATTTAATATTTTGGGGTTGTTAACAACTGTTCTTAACATTAACCCAGGGGAAAAGTTTCAAGATACTCTTGCTTTCTGTTTTACACAAGGCAAGAAAGTGAATGTTAAATTCAAAGATTTTTTTTGCGTATGCTTTAAAAGTTTTGTTCACTGAAATTCATGTTTTGGGATATTCAGTAAGTATGCTCATATATATTCTTCGATATATATTTATATTGTATATAGTACTTGAATGTTAAATGTTTATGCTTAGTTTCTCTGTTCTACTTTGTTGTCTTTAATGTCCTTGTTTTTATATTTCTCTTGTTTATTGTATATTCTATGTGTGTATGTACAATGAGAGCAATGTGTAACTGGAGTCAAATTCCATGTATGCACACGCATACATGGCCAATAAAGCTGATTCTGATTCTGATTCTGAGAACAAATGGGAACCAGTAGGTTGTCACACATGGAGGTTTGTTCTAAAGTATAGAATACTGCCAGCTTTATCCTTTAACTACAGGAGCCGCTGCTGTCAACAAGTCAAGGTGCAGGATCGAGAGGGAAAATACAATTGAACTCAAATTGTATTTATTTGCAACGAAGAACATTGAAACACACATTTTAAAACGATATCCAAAAACCTGACTTATATTAAACATTTCAAACAGGGTCCACCCTTCACACGATCCCACTTAAACCAAGTTCTTACCTCCAGAATGTCCATGTGACGTAGCACAAAGATTAAGACATAGACAGCCAGAAAGAGGAAGATGGCGCAGAACTCCCTTCTTGTACAACATGTGGCCTTCATGATCAGTGGTTAGTCTTCACCTTCAGCGTCAGTTACTTTGGTACTGGATTGAGAAAATATATATTAAAAATACAAATGGGTATTGACACCTTGTAATGCTGAAGAATATTACTTGTTTAAATCTGAACCCAACTCCCTCTCTATACTAATAGTGTGACATGTTCAGCTTTCAATCTTTAGTACCAAACTAAATCAAGTCACCCAGGAAACTCCTTTGATTGATCATCCGTCAATCAAGGCCACAACCAAAGACAACATCCCTCTCTTGCTGTTTAACATGATCCATTCTATCATGTACACTTTGCAACATCATTCAGTCCTTTGTAATCCACACCACACTCTGCAAAGTAACCCTTCAAATAAATATCTGTTTTCACTCTCATTATACAGATCAGAGGTGCTCGTGTCTTTCTAACTACAGTTTTTCACAGTTGGTTAATGTGGACATTTTATTTTCAGTTATTTTTGAACTATTACGACTGACTGCAGTATTTGTTGTATATGTTCCCGATAAGGATCTTGCCGAGCCCAGGAGGGGACATGGAGAAGAAAAAAAAAGTGTGAGTGGTGCATTGTTTTAGCAAACTGAAAGATTTACCTCATGTCTCGATGGTTCAGAGCATCGCGGCATTAACACAATACACACATCACCACAAAGATAGAGATAATGTGATTCAAGGCTACAGCATGAGGCGCAACCTTTGCTAATAAAGAAAGTTGGAAGGCTCTGATGCTGATGTAATCAGACCACATCGTCATCCAAAAGCAGATTTTATTTGTTATAACTGGTTAGACCAGTCTGCTGTGTGTAGAGGTCTGTATGATTATAGCCTATACTGATCAGCTTTGTGTTTTAATGCAATTAAATGAAGGTTAACACAGTGAACGGCTATGCTAATGGCACTTCGCTCTGCGCAGTACTTCTCACGGATTTATAACCAGTTGGACCAGTCTCTACCAATATTTGATCAAACTTCTGAAATAACGTTTGCATTATCTTTGCAGTGGAAAGATACACATGCACAGAGAGAAAGAGAGAGGAGCAGACTGAGGAGCAGAATCTCTTCTGGTGTGATCATCATGGCCGTAGCAAGCTATGAGGTCATCGATGGTCACTGCAGCGATTTAACACTCAAACACTATATGAAAACTGAAACTGTACTTGGTGATATGTGCACAGTATTAGAAGATATTATCGTTGTCGCTCTATTGTGCCATTATTTCATGCTATTTGATGTAATCTTGGATTTCTACAACCGATGATTATGATTTCATCAGCTGATTCACAGCTGACCACGAGCGTCTGTAGCACACAGTCCTCCCTCTCCTCTGTGCTCCGGAATGTGATGGTGAGACATTACTGATGAAATATCTGATTAGAGATTTGAGTTGGTTTATATCTTGTACAGTTGAAAGGTGCTTATGGAATAATTATGGCTCACTAGCACAAGCACAAATAACTTTGATTTTTTTGTATCAGAGGTGGTGAAGTTCACATTTGTGTGCACAAGACATAGTGAGATTCATGCCTTATCAAAAGCTTTTTCTGTTAGTTTTTGTTTTACAGGGCAGGTACTTTTTTTTCTTTACATTTATTTCCCCTAAAATATTACGACTATTCTCAGCTTCACAGAGAGTCACAGATATGTGGGATATATTCTGAATGTGAAGAAATCTATCTGAAACACATCTGAGCTATGCCAGATGAGGACAAACGAGATTTGGACAGATGAGGTTTGTCCCGTGCTTCAAGTCAAATCACTCTCAGCTCTACTGAATCTCAGGTTACAGGTTCATAATAAAGACTACAGCCCTGGTGTAAAAGAAACCAGACAATCTGATCTAATAGACTTTGTAAATCCCAAATCTTGTGAATACTCTGCTCAGTGTTTACATTGAAATATCCTATTATAAAAACTGTTACTACAGCAATGTGCAAACACAAGAGAACAAGAAACACAAGCAGATGGCGATCCATTTAGTTCAGCTTTCAGATACTGCAGTATGAATTTGGGGAAGATATAATATAGTAATATATTATAAAATGGGCATTCTGCAAGTATTTTTGCTTGAGGTACTTGAGGTATATTTTGATGATAATACTTTTGCACTTTTACTTCCATCAAGTTTTGAATGCATGATTCTATAAACTGGTCATATGTCTTTTTTAACTTTATGTAAATCTTAAATCAACAAAGAATCCAATAACTACAGTCGAGTAAATGTAATGTAATGCACAAAGTACAAATTTCCCTCTGAAATGTAGTGGAGCAGAAGTATTAAGTAACATAAAACAGAAGTAGTAGAAGTAAAACCCTAAATTTCACACATGTACAGTATATAAGAATGGTTTCTGATGCTGATTCATGAAAAAGTTAAACTTCATATATTCTTTGTTTAAGCGTTTCATGTGTCTTACCTCAGCAGAGATTCATTTGGAGATTCTGTTCATCACAGTGTGATCCGTCACTTTATCTCACAGGTTTACAATAAATGTTGTTCTCTGTGCTTGACTTTCAGGAAATTAATTTAAGGGTAGTGACAGCAAACAGCACTGTCACAGCTAAAACTAACAATAGAATGTCATGTTGATGACGCCTTCTCTTCTTAACCACTCCCATGTGCCAACAGACCACAGAATAAAAGCAAAGAATAGGGGCTTCTCTGTTGGAGCTTTAACATACCTAAAATGAAACAAATACTAAAAAAAAGAACATAAAGTGATTATAGTGTCCTCAAGCTTTTCTTAACCTTTGTACTCTGACTGTCACTTCCATCTAAATAGCTAAAAGTTTATTTCATGAGAAGTATGGAAGATTGAAACTCCCTGAATTAAAACAAATCAAATTAAGATATGAAGTTCAATGGACATATATATATATATATATAGATGGTTATATGTATTTTTTGGATGCAATACCTCTCATAATGAAATGGAAAATATTTGGTAAATACCAATTATTCAGCTTTTCTTTAAAGACTAAATTAATTATATTTCAAAGTGAAAATCTGCATTGCATTGAAGTGTTGTCCACTCAAGTGCTGTATATTTAAGTACAATTTTGAAGAACTTTATCATTGTATGCAACTTTGTACTTCTACTTCTACTACTTCTAACTTTGTACTTGTTTAGCCATTCTACCGTTTGAGCCCTAAAGAGGTCAAACCATCCATGCTACTCAGTAGCTAGAGAGTAGCTGCAGTTTAGCGAGAGGTTTCTGACCAGTAGCTGGAGCAGCCTGTCTGCATTTAGTTTAATGCACATTATGCTGTGTTGTTTAGCAGTCGGACTGCCCTCCACACTGCTGGCCCCGCCCTCTACATACAGCTTGAAAATGGAAAATGTTAAATGGCTCTATACAAAAGGATACATGCCAAAAATATAAAAAAATTGAATTTTCTTCCTAATTTTCTGATAGATTGTATTACGTTTCAAGTACACATTTTTGTTTGAGCATGTAGCAGTTGCAATTTCACATTATCAAGTTCTTTTTTCCGTTTTCTTTTTTTTTTCTTTTTAACATTTAAACATTTCCTGATTAAAATGGAAATGCACACAAAAATGTGTATTTGTTGTGCTTCATTTCTTTGTTTGATTTGTTTCAATTTAGACACTTTAAGTCTTCCATACTTCACAGGAATATGTTATGCAAATTACAAGAAAGGCCCATGTTCATAGGACTCAAATCTTAGTGGCCATTATTGCTTCTTTATGGACTGATTATCTGTCTGTACTACTGTCAGGATACAGTGACAGTTTGAGCAAATATGACAAAAGCGTCATCTTTATTAAAGTTACAGATAGTACCTTTTAATACTGGATGCACATACAGAGCAGTTTGCAAAGGCTAAGTGCATTTATTCCATTATGAAACACATTCATGAATACATGCATATTCATTAAAGATATTTGTTTGCAGAAGCCTTGATTTGTCTATTTTTTTTAATTCCTGATAGAAAACCACACCATTTGATTAACAATGAGTACACTTTATTACTACATGAAGACTTTTCTGATTTTGTTAAAGTCACGGTCAAAGAATTTAAAGTTGGCTGTACTCAGAAAGCAAAGCAAAAAGAGATATAGAGTGTTAATTAGTGCGATTAAGAAGTGCTGGAAGCTGGATTTTGTTACCTTTCAACATATCCAGGCTAGCTGTTACCTTGCACAGCAGCTGGATTATTGTGATGTCACAGGAGAGTTGGAAAAATGCAGCACTTGGTGGAAACACAGAGATAACATGTAAACTCAACGTGCGCTTAAATCCACATTCCTCTCCCCAAGACACAAACATCTAGCCGCCATTATGAGGACATATGTAGGACAATAGATGGTTTATCATATTCCTAATAATGGGAGGTGGTGGGTGGAGGTTATGTGGCAGGTGGTGGGCCAGGTTCATTTCCCAGGCATCGATCAGATGAACATTCAGTCCTTTGAACATGGCTCTGAGGACCTTATCACGCTGCAGCGAGTACCAGTCGCTGTTGGTAATTGTCTCATATAACGTCAAGGCTTTGGGGTTTGCGGTCCGGATGACGACTAGCGTACCTGGAGCCCTGTCCAGCAGCCGCACCACCGCCCTGCGGATGCTCTGTAGCCTCCTGATGTAGATCTCCATGGGGAAAGAGCCGAGGTGAGACCAGATGCCAAGGACTACAACGATGTTGTTGCCTCCTTTTAAGTCATCTAGTTCATTGGCAACGTAATGAAGTTCTCTAGTTGGGACGGTAAAACGGATAGGAGGACCGTGGCAGCGGTACGTCACCAAGATGCTGTTTGCATAGTCCAAGGACATGTAAGGTCCAGTTCTCCTCAGGCTGTGCAGGTCAAACTCCTTAAGACCTGAAAGTATGACAGGGGGAACACATTAAGCTGCAGTGGGAACAAAATAATTTGTTGCCAGAAATCCCTGTGGATCAGCTACCTGGTAGAGCTGCGTTGAGGAATTCAAACCACTGCCTGATGGTGGAGTCTCCATACATGTGGACCACCTTGCCTTTCAGACACTGACTGGTGGCAGACATGCTGAATTCGGCGACTGTGGTGCCACCTAGTGCTCGCCACACACCCTGGTAGTAATAACCAGAGGGTCCAGATGTCACAGTGCTGCTCTTCTCCTTTAGCTGACCTGAGGAAGTAAAAAAACAAGGTATAAAGTGATTGTATGAATCTTTTATGGAGTATCCTTACTCCTGAGAGACTACATACACTGCTAACAGGAAGAGCAACATTCATGAACTTTTAGCCTAGTGCTCCATGCTCCCAACACTCTTTTATTGACTGTAGGACATTCAGTTTTGAATTATTGTTATTATAGTCAGCAGTAAACTCTTGTTGTACCTTCCTGTTTTGGCAACACAGTGACATTGGAAGGTCCTGAAGCCTGAATGAAGACTTTCATGTTAACACCACTGAAGAAAAAAGCACACATAAAATATGTCTTAAACATACTACAACAACTCAAATAAAAGTAAAGGAGAACATTTGAAATCATTAAATACAATTAAAACTAGAAAGATCCAGTAGTAAAATGGGAAACAATGGCTTGAAAGTTCATTCAACATCCCACAAAACTCAATCCCTAAAAATCAATTTTGTGAGTTAAATCTGCACTTATACATTTTTTCATATAAGCAAATGGGTCAATGACTATGAGTAATCTGCCGCACTGTATGTCGCTCACACTGATTGAGACACAGATCATTCTTACCTGACTTTGCAGTTCCCTCAGCTCTACGGAACACTGTAGCATCTTTCAGCTCATTGTTTTGGTTTGACGGTCTTGCAGAACCAATTAAAACAACTCCAAATAAATGTTAATGTTTCTCCATGTCTTCTAGATATTTAAATAGTCCAGTGTTTGCTAACACTTTAGTCATATCAACTTTATAAGGTGTTCATATGTCAATAGCTTGTTTTGCTGCCCCCAATTGGCAGAAAAATAATAATGTGTGCATCTTTAAGTTTCTCAAAAGACCACATCCAAAATAAAATGTATACATTTACAACTAGAAAGGTGCACTCAGTAGAGGGAAGTTCTCCGCCAGGTGTGTCTGGAACGACCAGTGTTGGATTGTGTCATTGAATGAATACAACCCACAATTGGCTAACCCCACATCATCAGTTGCCTGTTTAGCTTGTGTACTGGTAGTTCCGCTAGCCGTTAGCCAAACACACCATCCAAAACAATGAAAGTGAGCTGCAAAGCAGCGGCCAAGAGGTACGCAGCAGTTTGTGTACTGGTAGTAATGTTAGCTGTAAGCCAAACACAACTCAAATCCCAACACTGTGGGCACAGAGTAGCAGATACAAGGGACCGTATAGGCACTCTTATTTCAAGTGGTCCCTACTGGCCAGTGGCCATGGAGTAGTAAGTCACTGGCAGTATTAAACAGGCTGTAAAAAGTGTTTTGAGAAAGCATGAGTCAACGCAACCATGAGAGGTCCAGGAGCATGCAGTCATAACTGGGCACACAAGAGTTTATGCAGTTCGCTGCATCAGAATGCGAGATTAGCTGTGGACAGATACAGAGGTGCACACGCATGCACAAACGAGACCAATCACATGATTATTCTGGCGGAGGCGATAAAAAGTAAATTAATAACAGAAAATACTACGCAATGTTAAAAATGTAAGTCAAGTAGTATTTGTATTTTCTTTACATCTCAAAGATATTTAGGGTCAATAATACTGCCTGTGGTAACAAACTTCTATGCTTGTCTTTGTCTCCCTGCTCCTTCACCTTTTAAAGAGGTCCTTCTCCTTGGCCTTGAGATTTTCTTTGTATCCTCCCATGTGGTGGCTGATCCTGGCATCACAGCTCATGTTCTTTGGCTTGTAACAGAACCAAGGCTCACCTGTACGGAGGTCAGTGTAGTTACACAGCGGCTGCTGGGTTGGCCGTAAGCAGACGTTACAGATGGTAGATTCAGAGAGTGAGCCTGAGCGGAAGAGGCTTTTGAAGTAAATCCTGTCAGGGTTTTCGGTGGTCAGCCTGTTCAGCACTGAGATGGCCTCACTAGGGTGAACCAGCATCACCTGATTGGAAAGAGAACCAGAGTTTTCAATAGAAAGCTACAACTCATGCCTAAAAATGACACATTGCTTTGTCTGAAATGAAAAACTCCCGTTGTTTATAAATAGACTTACATTTTTGAGTGTTAAATCTGCCACTGTTACCATTACAAGCTGCATATGTGCAGTATGAAAAGTGAACGTTAACAGGCATAACAACAGTAACCAAGGGAGGGCTGGCTTAGTGATCAATCATTTAGAACAGGGGTCTTCAATGTTTTTCAGGGACCCCAAACTGATAGAGAGATGGAGCAGGGACCCCCGACTAGATATATTGTATAACATTGTGTTTTATATTAAACTGGGCCTAGTGCCATGTATGAACATACCTTGTTATTGTGCATTCAATACTAAGCTATTCAAATAATACACATGTTTTTATTTTAAACATGTGCAAGGTACAGTGAGTCGGATGGCCGTGCCACTGCCATTCATAAACATACCTTGTCAACTGATACCAATGCCAATATCAACATTGTCTGTCAATTGCATGATAATCATGCATACAAGCTATTCAAATTTACGTTTTTATTTTAAACATAAATCTGGAAACGAAAATGAGTGATGGCCTATTAGTGCTACTGCCATGTGTTACAAGTCCCAGCATGAATGAGCCTGCTAACAGATTAATGCCTGAGAAAAACAGGAAATAATAAGTGTCTTCTCAAGCTATGAGCTAAGATGAATTGTAGTGTGTAGAATTTAGTGGAATTTATTGCAGAGCTGCACAACATCACAAAAAAATGCGATATTGACTGAGAGTATCAGCAGAAAACTGCACTTTAAAAGTCTGTTGAATCATTATTCTGTTGGTGCCTTTTATGTACAATTGACCCATTGCTAAAAATCAACCATTGAGCCCACACTGTCCCTGGAGAATTATTATCTAAATATAATTTTTTTTAAAGCAATGAAAACAAGTTAAACAGAAAAAGAGATAAAGCCCACAGATCACAGTGTAAAATATAACCACCAGATCACCTGGCCTTGAGAAAGAAAAATGAAGCAAGAACACTCCTCCTGTAAAGGCTCCACAGGTTTTTATGTAGAAACTTAACATTTTAGAAATGTATATATTTGTCTTACGAGTATCACTACTACAAAATGTTTAATCATGACTAGCTCCAAATCCACGAAACCAGCCTGAAATGGAGAAAATCTGAAAATATTGCATGACAGCCAGATAGATAGGAGCTGGCAGATGCTACGCTATGATTGGCCAGTCTGCATTCAAGGGTGGGACTTAGCGAAGGGACAATTCAATGTTCAGTTTGTTTAAGAAAAGAATGTTGGAAATACTTTCCCTTCATTTGAAAAATTCAACAAGCAATTTCTTGTATTTTAGTATACTGAAAGCAGCAGAAAGGCAGAACTGAGTACACTTTAATATTTGTTCATTTATCGCAAATAATATTGTTATCCCGCTATTCAAGAACATTATCGCATATCTCATTTCCTCATATTGTGAAGGCCCAATTTGTTGGCAAAAATGGATATAATATTCATAACTTTGTTTTTGTTGGTGTATATTCACCTGAAACTAAGAATCATTATGTTTTTGTTACCTTAGAATGAGTCCTTCATCTCTACATAGGGAGTGGGTCCTCCTCACGGAGTCATGTTGCACAACCATGTTTCTAAGTAGCCCTGAACGGACAAACCAAACATAGGATCTAGCGAGAGCCTTTCGCATTTTTTAGTTACTTGAAGGTGTACTGAAGGTGTACTTCTCAGACACGCTTGGAAAGGACCGAGTGAGCAGAGGGGTATTCAGCTGGTTGCAATGCGCAACCTCACCACTAGATGCCACTAAATCCTACACACAGAACCTTTAATGTGATTGTGATGTGAGTTTTTAGCATCACCTCAACCTGTGCGTCTCCTTCCCAGAGTAAAGAGAATACAGCAGAGTAGCTCCCATTCAGATGATCCACCACTTGACCAGCCACACCTGCTTCAAGCTTCCGGTTGTGCAGACTGGCGAGTAGGAAGTCCCCCCCAGACTTCTTGGGACGACCCTGGAAGTCAGAGGTTTGTATCATGACCTCCAGCTGATCCCCGACATGCCACTGTCTCCCTTTCCTCCCTGGGAGAATGGTGAAGGTGCTGTGAGCTGGATCACTGGTCTGCTCCAGGGAAATAGGGGCTGGCAAAAGTGGAGTTTCAGGCCAAGCAGTGGAGTCGAGTATGAGACGTTCCTCCAGAGCGTCCTCAGGGGACAGTGGCTGGAAGGTGCAGAAGCTGCGAATCTCGTTGGGGTGAGTGGAGACTCTCGGCATGATGATGGTGGAGTTGAAGTTAGGCTGAAACTGGCAGTGGGCCGAGCGAGAGATGGTGTCAAAGATACATCAAGCATATGCACTGAAAAAAAATAATTAACCAAATAAAGTAAAAGGGCCAAGATGTGAATATTATTTGGAGGGTTGCTAACAACTGTTCTTAACATTAACCCAGGGGAAAAATGTCAAGATACTCTTGCTTTCTGTTTTACACAAGGCAAGAAAGTGAATTTTAAATTCAAATATAGTTTTTGGTGTGTGATTTCAAGGTTTTGTTCACTGAAATTCATGTTTTGCGATATTCAGTCAGAGATACAACAGATGCAAAAAAAAGGCAGGAAATAGAACCTGTTACAAAAACTTTCATGGGGCTTTTTAAAAACTATATACTTCTGACCCCTTTGTTAAGATGTATGTCTCAGTGAGTGTCTCCACTGGCCGTCACTCTGATGAACAATTAATCAGACATATTGCATCTTCATTTGCACTATTTGCATTATTACCACCTTCTGCACTAATATCCATTGTCCATTGTCATTGTTGTTGTTCTTTATGCTCATATATATTCTTCGATATATATTTATATTGTATATAGTACTTGAATGTTAAATGTTTATGCTTAGTTTCTCTGTTCTACTTTGTTGTCTTTAATGTCCTTGTTTTTATATTTCTCTTGTTTATTGTATATTCTATGTGTGTATGTACGATGAGTAGCAATGTGTAACTGGAGTCAAATTCCATGTATGCACACGCAAACATGGCCAATAAAGCTGATTCTGATTCTGAGAACAAATGGGAACCAGTAGGTTGTCACACATGGAGGTTTGTTCTAAAGTATAGAATACTGCCAGCTTTATCCTTTAACTACAGGAGCCGCTGCTGTCAACAAGTCAATGTGCAGGATCAAGAGGGAAAATACAATTGAACTCAAATTGTATTTATTTGCAACGAAGAACATTGAAACACACATTTTAAAACAATATCCAAAAACCTGACTAATATTAAACATTTCAAACAGGGTCTACCCTTCACACAATCCCACTTAAACCAAGTTCTTACCTCCAGAATGTCCTTGTGACGTAGCACAAAGATTAAGACAAAGACAGCCAGAAAGAGGAAGAGGGCGCGGAACTCCCTTCTTGTACAAAATGTGGCCTTCATGATCAGTGGTTAGTCTTCACCTTCAGCGTCAGTTACTTTGGTACTGGATTGAGAAAATATATATTAAAAATACAAATGGGTATTGACACCTTGTAATGCTGAAGAATATTACTTGTTTAAATCTGAACCCAACTCCCTCTCTATACTAATAGTGTGACATGTTCAGCTTTCAATCTTTAGTACCAAACTAAATCCAGTCACCCAGGAAACTCCTTTGATTGATCATCCGTCAACCAAGGCCACAACCAAAGACAACATCCCTCTCTTGCTGTTTAACATGATCCATTCTATCATGTACACCTTGCAACATAATTCAGTCCTTTGTAATCCACACCACACTCTGCAAAGTAACCCTTCAAACAAATATCTGTTTTCACTCTCATTATACAGATCAGAGGTGCTCGTGTCTTTCTGCTAACTACAGTTTTTCACAGTTGGTTAATGTGGACATTTTATTTTCAGTTATTTTTGAACTACTACTATGACTAATGACTGCGGTATTTGTTGTATATGTTCCCGATAAGGATCTTGCCGAGCCCAGGAGGGGACATGGAGAAGAAAAGAAAAGTGAGTGGTGCATTGTTTTAGATTTACCTCATGTCTCGATGGTTCAGAGCATCGCGGCATTAACACAATACACACATCACCACAAAGATAGAGATAATGTGATTCAAGGCTACAGCATGAGGCGCAACCTTTGCTAATAAAGAAAGTTGGAAGGCTCTGATGCTGATGTAATCAGACCACATCGTCATCCAAAAGCAGAATGTATTTGTTATAACAGGTTAGACCAGTCTGCTGTGTGTAGAGGTCTGTATGATTATAGCCTATACCAGGGGTCTTCAATTAAAATTCCAAAAGGTCCAGATTGAGAAAATCTCCTCGGGCAAAGGTCCGGAACATTACAATAATATCTAACTTGCGCCACTTAGTGCCATATATATATATTCAAGAAGTCTAGTAGTAGTAACGTCTCTGTGTAGTCAACAACTGTCAAATCAAATAAAGAAAGTACACATCAATTGTATTTTAACAATTATTATTCTCAGTTTTCAAATTTAACTGGATAGATTATAAATAATACATAGAAATACATGAATAAATGTTCTTCTCTCATTTCAAGTAAAGTAAGGGCTCCATCTAAAAGTAAAATACACAAAAAAGAACTTTTGAAAAACTTACATCTTAAAAGAAAGCTTGATTTTAGAAAGATGAGCCTTGTGGCTGAGGCTGCTGACAGGTATTTGCTTGATTTTTTCACGTAACTCTTCTTTTTGTTTCCCCTCAAGTAAAGTTCCAGCTACTGCACTCATGCACTCCTTGACAACCTCTCCATCAGTGAATGGCTTTTTATGTTGACCCAAAATCCAAGCAACTTTCAGGGAACATTCGTAAGCACGTTGTTGGGCAGTGAATGAATTTGTTAATATTCTGGTGGAACGTTCATATTGGGCTCTTAAATGGTTTATTTTCTGTGCCCTCAGTTCGGATTGGAGTGGGTATGTTTGGTCTCGTTTCACATCGGCGCTTTGAATAATGGCCACGGTATCTGAGCATATGAGACAGAGTGGTTTAGTAGCGCCAGCAGGAAGAAAGAACAAATACGAGCCCGTCCATTCTTTGTTAAAGCTGTTTTCGAGGTCCACCTTTCTCTTTTTAGAGCACGCCATGTTAACTTGCTTCTCCGATTTACTCACTTCTCTCACTGCTTCTCTCTCACTGCTCTCGCTCCGTCTCCCGCCTGTCTGCGTAATCTCTCTCGACTCATGATGCATTTTGGAATAAATATTCGATTGGCTGAGTAGCGTCACGTGAGATTATTTACAATGCATGTAATTGGTCGGTGTGTTTCCTGAACTGCTGAATGAGTGCCGTAAAGAGGTATAATTCTCAATTATCCATCAATTATACGTCCGGGTCCGGATAGGACAGCGTCTGGGTCCGGATCCGGATCCCTGGCCTATACTGATCAGCTTTGTGTTTTCATGCAATTAAATGAAGGTTAACACAGTGAACGGTTATGCTAATGGAACTTCGCTCTGCGCAGTACTTCTCACGGATTTATAACCAGTTGGACCAGTCTCTACCAATATTTGATCAAACTTCTGAAATAACGTTCGCATTATCTTTGGAGTCGAAAGATACACACGCACAGAGAGAAAGAGAGAGGAGCAGAATCTCTTCTGGTGTGATCATCATGGCCGTAGCAAGCTATGAGGTCATCTATGGTCACTGCAGCGATTTAACACTCAAACACTATATGAAAACTGAAACTGTACTTGGTGATATGTGCACAGTATTAGAAGATATTATCGTTGTCGCTCTATTGTGCCATTATTTCATGCTATTTGATGTAATCTTGGATTTCTACAACCGATGATTATGATTTCATCAGCTGATTCACAGCTGACCACGAACGTCTGTAGCACACAGTCCTCCCTCTCCTCTGTGCTCCGGAATGTGATGGTGAGACATTACTGATGAAATATCTGATTAGAGATTTGAGTTGGCTTATATCTTGTACAGTTGAAAGGTGCTTATGGAATAATTATGGCTCACTAGCACAAGTACAAATAACTTTGATTTTTTTGTGTCTGTATTTCTGTTTGAATGTTATGATCAAGTGGATCTAGCCTGCACTTTATCAGAGGTGGTGAAGTTCACATTTGTGTGGACAAGACATAGTGAGATTCATGCCTTATCAAAAGCTTTTTCTGTTAGTTTTTGTTTTACAGGGCAGGTACTTTTTTTTCTTTACATTTATTTCCCCTAAAATATTACGACTATTCTCAGCTTCAGTCACAGATATGTGGGATATATTCTGAATGTGAAGAAATCTTTCTGAAACACATCTGAGCTATGCCAGATGAGGACAAACGAGATTTGGACAGATGAGGTTTGTCCCGTGCTTCAAGTCAAATCACTCTCAGCTCTACTGAATCTCAGGTTACAGGTTCATAATAAAGACTACAGCCCTGGTGTAAAAGAAACCAGACAATCTGATCTAATAGACTTTGTAAATCCCAAATCTTGTGAATACTCTGCTCAGTGTTTACATTGAAATATCCTATTATAAAAACTGTTACTACAGCAATGTGCAAACACAAGAGAACAAGAAACACAAGCAGATGGCGATCCATTTAGTTCAGCTTTCAGATACTGCAGTATGAATTTGGGGAAGATATAATATAGTAATATATTATTATAAAATGGGCATTCTGCAAGTATTTTTGCTTGAGGTACTTGAGGTATATTTTGATGATAATACTTTTGCACTTTTACTTCCATCAAGTTTTGAATGCATGATTCTATAAACTGGTCATATGTCTTTTTTAACTTTATGTAAATCTTAAATCAACAAAGAATCCAATAACTACAGTCGAGTAAATGTAATGTAATGTACAAAGTACAAATTTCCCTCTGAAATGTAGTGGAGCAGAAGTATTAGGTAACATAAAACAGAAGTAGTAGAAGTAAAACCCTAAATTTCACACATGTACAGTATATTAGAATGGTTTCTGATGCTGATTCATGACAAAGTTAAACTTCATATATTCTTTGTTTAAGCGTTTCATGTGTCTTACCTCAGCAGAGATTCATTTGGAGATTCTGTTCATCACAGTGTGATCCGTCACTTTATCTCACAGGTTTACAATAAATGTTGTTCTCTGTGCTTGACTTTCAGGAAATTAATTTAAGGGTAGTGACAGCAAACAACACTGTCACAGCTAAAACTAACAATAGAATGTCATGTTGATGACGCCTTCTCTTCTTAACCACTCCCATGTGCCAACAGACCACAGAATAAAAGCAAAGAATAGGGGCTTCTCTGTTGGAGCTTTAACATACCTAAAATGAAACAAATACTAAAAAAAAGAACATAAAGTGATTATAGTGTCCTCAAGCTTTTCTTAACCTTTGTACTCTGACTGTCACTTCCATCTAAATAGCTAAAAGTTTATTTCATGTGAAGTATGGAAGATTGAAACTCCCTGAATTAAAACAAATCAAATTAAGATATGAAGTTCAATGGATATATATATATAGATGGTTATATGTATTTTTTGGATGCAATACCTCTCATAATGAAATGGAAAATGTTTGGTAAATACCAATTATTCAGCTTTTCTTTAAAGACTAAATTAATTATATTTCAAAGTGAAAATCTGCATTGCATTGAAGTGTTGTCCACTCAAGTGCTGTATATTTAAGTACAATTTTGAAGAACTTTATCATTGTATGCAACTTTGTACTTCTACTTCTACTACTTCTAACTTTGTACTTGTTTAGCCATTCTACCGTTTGAGCCCTAAAGAGGTCAAACCATCCATGCTACTCAGAAGCTAGAGAGTAGCTGCAGTTTAGCGAGAGGTTTCTGACCAGTAGCTGGAGCAGCCTGTCTGCATTTAGTTTAATGCACATTATGCTGTGTTGTTTAGCAGTCGGACTGCCCTCCACACTGCTGGCCCCGCCCTCTACATACAGCTTGAAAATGGAAAATGTTAAATGGCTCTATACAAAAGGATACATGCCAAAAATATAAAAAATTGAATTTTCTTCCTAATTTTCTGATAGATTGTATTACGTTTCAAGTACACATTTTTGTTTGAGCATGTAGCAGTTGCAATTTCACATTATCAAGTTCTTTTTTCCGTTTTCTTTTTTTTTTCTTTTTAACATTTAAACATTTCCTGATTAAAATGGAAATGCACACAAAAATGTGTATTTGTTGTGCTTCATTTCTTTGTTTGATTTGTTTCAATTTAGACACTTTAAGTCTTCCATACTTCACAGGAATATGTTATGCAAATTGCAAGAAAGGCCCATGTTCATAGGACTCAAATCTTAGTGGCCATTATTGCTTCTTTATGGACTGATTATCTAGCTGTACTACTGTCAGGATACAGTGACAGTTTGAGCAAATATGACAAAAGCGTCATCTTTATTAAAGTTACAGATAGTACCTTTTAATACTGGATGCACATACAGAGCAGTTTGCAAAGGCTAAGTGCATTTATTCCATTATGAAACACATTTATGAATACATGCATATTCATTAAAGATATTTGTTTGCAGAAGCCTTGATTTGTCTATTTTTTTTTATTCCTGATAGAAAACCACACCATTTGATTAACAATGAGTACACTTTATTACTACATGAAGACTTTTCTGATTTTGTTAAAGTCACGGTCAAAGAATTTAAAGTTGGCTGTACTCAGAAAGCAAAGCAAAAAGAGATATACAGTGTTAATTAGTGCGATTAAGAAGTGCTGGAAGCTGGATTTTGTTACCTTTCAACATATCCAGGCTAGCTGTTACCTTGCACAGCAACTGGATTATCGTGATGTCACAGGAGAGTTGGAAAAATGCAGCACTTGGTGGAAACACAGAGATAACATGTAAACTCAACGTGCGCTTAAATCCACATTCCTCTCCCCAAGACACAAACATCTAGCCGCCATTATGAGGACATATGTAGGACAATAGATGGTTTATCATATTCCTAATAATGGGAGGTGGTGGGTGGAGGTTATGTGGCAGGTGGTGGGCCAGGTTCATTTCCCAGGCATCGATCAGATGAACATTCAGTCCTTTGAACATGGCTCTGAGGACCTTATCACGCTGCAGCGAGTACCAGTCGCTGTTGGTAATTGTCTCATATAACGTCAAGGCTTTGGGGTTTGCGGTCCGGATGACGACCAGCGTGCCTGGAGCCCTGTCCAGCAGCCGCACCACCGCCCTGCGGATGCTCTGTAGCCTCCTGATGTAGATCTCCATGGGGAAAGAGCCGAGGTGAGACCAGATGCCAAGGACTACAACGATGTTGTTGCCTCCTTTTAAGTCATCTAGTTCATTGGCAACGTAATGAAGTTCTCTAGTTGGGACGGTAAAACGGATAGGAGGACCGTGGCAGCGGTACGTCACCAAGATGCTGTTTGCATAGTCCAAGGACATGTAAGGTCCAGTTCTCCTCAGGCTGTGCAGGTCAAACTCCTTAAGACCTGAAAGTATGACAGGGGGAACACATTAAGCTGCAGTGGGAACAAAATAATTTGTTGCCAGAAATCCCTGTGGATCAGCTACCTGGTAGAGCTGCGTTGAGGAATTCAAACCACTGCCTGATGGTGGAGTCTCCATACATGTGGACCACCTTGCCTTTCAGACACTGACTGGTGGCAGACATGCTGAATTCGGCGACTGTGGTGCCACCTAGTGCTCGCCACACACCCTGGTAGTTATAACCAGAGGGTCTAGATGTCACAGTGCTGCTCTTCTCCTTTAGCTGACCTGAGGAAGTAAAAAAACAAGGTATAAAGTGATTGTATGAATCTTTTATGGAGTATCCTTACTCCTGAGAGACTACATACACTGCTAACAGGAAGAGCAACATTCATGAACTTTTAGCCTCGTGCTCCATGCTCCCAACAGTCTTTTATTGACTGTAGGACATTCAGTTTTGAATTATTGTTATTATAGTCAGCAGTAAACTCTTGTTGTACCTTCCTGTTTTGGCAACACAGTGACATTGGAAGGTCCTGAAGCCTGAATGAAGACTTTCATGTTAACACCACTGAAGAAAAAAGCACATAAAATATGTCTTAAACATACTACAACAACTCAAATAAAAGTAAAGGAGAACATTTGAAATCATTAAATACAATTAAAACTAGAAAGATCCAGTAGTAAAATGGGAAACAACGGCTTGAAAGTTCATTCAACATCCCACAAAACTCAATCCCTAAAAATCAATTTTGTGAGTTAAATCTGCACTTATAAATTTTTTCATATAAGCAAATGGGTCAATGACTATGAGTAATCTGCCGCACTGTATGTCGCTCACACTGATTGAGACACAGATCATTCTTACCTGACTTTGCAGTTCCCTCAGCTCTACGGAACACTGTAGCATCTTTCAGCTCATTGTTTTGGTTTGACGGTCTTGCAGAACCAATTAAAACAACTCCAAATAAATGTTAATGTTTCTCCATGTCTTCTAGATATTTAAATAGTCCAGTGTTTGCTAACACTTTAGTCATATCAACTTTATAAGGTGTTCATATGTCAATAGCTTGTTTTGCTGCCCCCAATTGGCAGAAAAATAATAATGTGTGCATCTTTAAGTTTCTCAAAAGACCACATCCAAAATAAAATGTATACATTTACAACTAGAAAGGTGCACTCAGTAGAGGGAAGTTCTCCGCCAGGTGTGTCTGGAACGACCAGTGTTGGATTGTGTCATTGAATGAATACAACCCACAATTGGCTAACCCCACATCATCAGTTGCCTGTTTAGCTTGTGTACTGGTAGTTCCGCTAGCCGTTAGCCAAACACACCATCCAAAACAATGAAAGTGAGCTGCAAAGCAGCGGCCAAGAGGTACGCAGCAGTTTGTGTACTGGCAGTAATGTTAGCTGTAAGCCAAACACAACTCAAATCCCAACACTGTGGGCACAGAGTAGCAGATACAAGGGACCGTATAGGCACTCTTATTTCAAGTGGTCCCTACTGGCCAGTGGCCATGGAGTAGTAAGTCACTGGCAGTATTAAACAGGCTGTAAAAAGTGTTTTGAGAAAGCATGAGTCAACGCAACCATGAGAGGTCCAGGAGCATGCAGTCATAACTGGGCACACAAGAGTTTATGCAGTTCGCTGCATCAGAATGCGAGATTAGCTGTGGACAGATACAGAGGTGCACACGCATGCACAAACGAGACCAATCACATGATTATTCTGGCGGAGGCGATAAAAAGTAAATTAATAACAGAAAATACTATGCAATGTTAAAAATGTAAGTCAAGTAGTATTTGTATTTTCTTTACATCTCAAAGATATTTAGGGTCAATAATACTGCCTGTGGTAACAAACTTCTATGCTTGTCTTTGTCTCCCTGCTCCTTCACCTTTTAAAGAGGTCCTTCTCCTTGGCCTTGAGATTTTCTTTGTATCCTCCCATGTGGTGGCTGATCCTGGCATCACAGCTCATGTTCTTTGGCTTGTAACAGAACCAAGGCTCACCTGTACGGAGGTCAGTGTAGTTACACAGCGGCTGCTGGGTTGGCCGTAAGCAGACGTTACAGATGGTAGATTCAGAGAGTGAGCCTGAGCGGAAGAGGCTTTTGAAGTAAATCCTGTCAGGGTTTTCGGTGGTCAGCCTGTTCAGCACTGAGATGGCCTCACTAGGGTGAACCAGCATCACCTGATTGGAAAGAGAACCAAAGTTTTCAATAGAAAGCTACAACTCATGCCTAAAAATGACACATTGCTTTGTCTGAAATGAAAAACTCCCGTTGTTTATAAATAGACTTACATTTTTGAGTGTTAAATCTGCCACTGTTACCATTACAAGCTGCATATGTGCAGTATGAAAAGTGAACGTTAACAGGCATAACAACAGTAACCAAGGGAGGGCTGGCTTAGTGATCAATCATTTAGAACAGGGGTCTTCAATGTTTTTCAGGGACCCCAAACTGATAGAGAGATGGAGCAAGGACCCCCGACTAGATATATTGTATAACATTGTGTTTTATATTAAACTGGGCCTAGTGCCATGTATGAACATACCTTGTTATTGTGCATTCAATACTAAGCTATTCAAATAATACACATGTTTTTATTTTAAACATGTGCAAGGTACAGTGAGTCGGATGGCCGTGCCACTGCCATTCATAAACATACCTTGTCAACTGATACCAATGCCAATATCAACATTGTCTGTCAATTGCATGATAATCATGCATACAAGCTATTCAAATTTACGTTTTTATTTTAAACATAAATCTGGAAACGAAAATGAGTGATGGCCTATTAGTGCTACTGCCATGTGTTACAAGTCCCAGCATGAATGAGCCTGCTAACAGATTTATGCCTGAGAA
Organism: Leptoclinus maculatus; assembly: GCA_032191485.1. NCBI lineage: Eukaryota > Metazoa > Chordata > Actinopteri > Perciformes > Stichaeidae > Leptoclinus > Leptoclinus maculatus. The sequence goes on along the minus strand of JAVDOI010000019.1, from coordinate 2,714,880 downwards.
AAACAGGAAATAATAAGTGTCTTCTCAAGCTATGAGCTAAGATGAATTGTAGTGTGTAGAATTTAGTGGAATTTATTGCAGAGCTGCACAACATCACAAAAAAATGCGATATTGACTGAGAGTATCAGCAGAAAACTGCACTTTAAAAGTCTGTTGAATCATTATTCTGTTGGTGCCTTTTATGTACAATTGACCCATTGCTAAAAATCAACCATTGAGCCCACACTGTCCCTGGAGAATTATTATCTAAATATAATTTTTTTTAAAGCAATGAAAACAAGTTAAACAGAAAAAGAGATAAAGCCCACAGATCACAGTGTAAAATATAACCACCAGATCACCTGGCCTTGAGAAAGAAAAATGAAGCAAGAACACTCCTCCTGTAAAGGCTCCACAGGTTTTTATGTAGAAACTTAACATTTTAGAAATGTATATATTTGTCTTACGAGTATCACTACTACAAAATGTTTAATCATGACTAGCTCCAAATCCACGAAACCAGCCTGAAATGGAGAAAATCTGAAAATATTGCATGACAGCCAGATAGATAGGAGCTGGCAGATGCTACGCTATGATTGGCCAGTCTGCATTCAAGGGTGGGACTTAGCGAAGGGACAATTCAATGTTCAGTTTGTTTAAGAAAAGAATGTTGGAAATACTTTCCCTTCATTTGAAAAATTCAACAAGCAATTTCTTGTATTTTAGTATACTGAAAGCAGCAGAAAGGCAGAACTGAGTACACTTTAATATTTGTTCATTTATTGCAAATAATATTGTTATCCCAATATTCAAGAACATTATCGCATATCTCATTTCTTCATATTGTGAAGGCCCAATTTGTTGGCAAAAATGGATATAATATTCATAACTTTGTTTTTGTTGGTGTATATTCACCTGAAACTAAGAATCATTATGTTTTTGTTACCTTAGAATGAGTCCTTCATCTCTACATAGGGAGTGGGTCCTCCTCACGGAGTCATGTTGCACAACCATGTTTCTAAGTAGCCCTGAACGGACAAACCAAACATAGGATCTAGCGAGAGCCTTTCGCATTTTGTAGTTACTTGAAGGTGTACTGAAGGTGTACTTCTCAGACACGCTTGGAAAGGACCGAGTGAGCAGAGGGGTATTCAGCTGGTTGCAATGCGCAACCTCACCACTAGATGCCACTAAATCCTACACACAGAACCTTTAATGTGATTGTGATGTGAGTTTTTAGCATCACCTCAACCTGTGCGTCTCCTTCCCAGAGTAAAGAGAATACAGCAGAGTAGCTCCCATTCAGATGATCCACCACTTGACCAGCCACACCTGCTTCAAGCTTCCGGTTGTGCAGACTGGCGAGTAGGAAGTCCCCCCCAGACTTCTTGGGACGACCCTGGAAGTCAGAGGTTTGTATCATGACCTCCAGCTGATCCCCGACATGCCACTGTCTCCCTTTCCTCCCTGGGAGAATGGTGAAGGTGCTGTGAGCTGGATCACTGGTCTGCTCCAAGGAAATAGGGGCTGGCAAAAGTGGAGTTTCAGGCCAAGCAGTGGAGTCGAGTATGAGACGTTCCTCCAGAGCGTCCTCAGGGGACAGTGGCTGGAAGGTGCAGAAGCTGCGAATCTCGTTGGGGTGAGTGGAGACTCTCGGCATGATGATGGTGGAGTTGAAGTTAGGCTGAAACTGGCAGTGGGCCGAGCGAGAGATGGTGTCAAAGATACATCAAGCATATGCACTGAAAAAAAATAATTAACCAAATAAAGTAAAAGGGCCAAGATGTGAATATTATTTGGAGGGTTGCTAACAACTGTTCTTAACATTAACCCAGGGGAAAAATGTCAAGATACTCTTGCTTTCTGTTTTACACAAGGCAAGAAAGTGAATTTTAAATTCAAATATAGTTTTTGGTGTGTGATTTCAAGGTTTTGTTCACTGAAATTCATGTTTTGGGATATTCAGTCAGAGATACAACAGATACAAAAAAAAGGCAGGAAATAGAACCTGTTACAAAAACTTTCATGGGGCTTTTTAAAAACTATATACTTCTGACCCCTTTGTTAAGATGTATGTCTCAGTGAGTGTCTCCACTGGCCGTCACTCTGATGAACAATTAATCAGACATATTGCATCTTCATTTGCACTATTTGCATTATTACCACCTTCTGCACTAATATCCATTGTCCATTGTCATTGTTGTTGTTCTTTATGCTCATATATATTCTTCGATATATATTTATATTGTATATAGTACTTGAATATTAAATGTTTATGCTTAGTTTCTCTGTTCTACTTTGTTGTCTTTAATGTCCTTGTTTTTATATTTCTCTTGTTTATTGTATATTCTATGTGTGTATGTACGATGAGAGCAATGTGTAACTGGAGTCAAATTCCATGTATGCACACGCATACATGGCCAATAAAGCTGATTCTGATTCTGAGAACAAATGGGAACCAGTAGGTTGTCACACATGGAGGTTTGTTCTAAAGTATAGAATACTGCCAGATGTATCCTTTAACTACAGGAGCCGCTGCTGTCAACAAGTCAAGGTGCAGGATCGAGAGGGAAAATACAATTGAACTCAAATTGTATTTATTTGCAACGAAGAACATTGAAACACACATTTTAAAACAATATCCAAAAACCTGACTAATATTAAACATTTCAAACAGGGTCTACCCTTCACACGATCCCACTTAAACCAAGTTCTTACCTCCAGAATGTCCTTGTGACGTAGCACAAAGATTAAGACAGAGACAGCCAGAAAGAGGAAGAGGGCGCAGAACTCCCTTCTTGTACAAAATGTGGCCTTCATGATCAGTGGTTAGTCTTCACCTTCAGCGTCAGTTACTTTGGTACTGGATTGAGAAAATATATATTAAAAATACAAATGGGTATTGACACCTTGTAATGCTGAAGAATATTACTTGTTTAAATCTGAACCCAACTCCCTCTCTATACTAATAGTGTGACATGTTCAGCTTTCAATCTTTAGTACCAAACTAAATCCAGTCACCCAGGAAACTCCTTTGATTGATCATCCGTCAACCAAGGCCACAACGAAAGACAACATCCCTCTCTTGCTGTTTAACATGATCCATTCTATCATGTACACTTTGCAACATCATTCAGTCCTTTGTAATCCACACCACACTCTGCAAAGTAACCCTTCAAACAAATATCTGTTTTCACTCTCATTATACAGATCAGAGGTGCTCGTGTCTTTCTGCTAACTACAGTTTTTCACAGTTGGTTAATGTGGACATTTTATTTTCAGTTATTTTTGAACTACTACTATGACTAATGACTGCGGTATTTGTTGTATATGTTCCCGATAAGGATCTTGCCGAGCCCAGGAGGGGACATGGAGAAGAAAAGAAAAGTGAGTGGTGCATTGTTTTAGATTTACCTCATGTCTCGATGGTTCAGAGCATCGCGGCATTAACACAATACACACATCACCACAAAGATAGAGATAATGTGATTCAAGGCTACAGCATGAGGCGCAACCTTTGCTAATAAAGAAAGTTGGAAGGCTCTGATGCTGATGTAATCAGACCACAGCGTCATTCAAAAGCAGAATTTATTTGTTATAACAGGTTAGACCAGTCTGCTGTGTGTAGAGGTCTGTATGATTATAGCCTATACCAGGGGTCTTCAATTAAAATTCCAAAAGGTCCAGATTGAGAAAATCTCCTCGGGCAAAGGTCCGGAACATTACAATAATATCTAACTTGCGCCACTTAGTGCCATATATATATATTCAAGAAGTCTAGTAGTAGTAACGTCTCTGTGTAGTCAACAACTGTCAAATCAAATAAAGAAAGTACACATCAATTGTATTTTAACAATTATTATTCTCAGTTTTCAAATTTAACTGGATAGATTATAAATAATACATAGAAATACATGAATAAATGTTCTTCTCTCATTTCAAGTAAAATAAGGGCTCCATCTAAAAGTAAAATACACAAAAAAGAACTTTTGAAAAACTTACATCTTAAAAGAAAGCTTGATTTTATAAAGATGAGCCTTGTGGCTGAGGCTGCTGACAGGTATTTGCTTGATTTTTTCACGTAACTCTTCTTTTTGTTTCCCCTCAAGTAAAGTTCCAGCTACTGCACTCATGCACTCCTTGACAACCTCTCCATCAGTGAATGGCTTTTTATGTTGACCCAAAATCCAAGCAACTTTCAGGGAACATTCGTAAGCACGTTGTTGGGCAGTGAATGAATTTGTTAATATTCTGGTGGAACGTTCATATTGGGCTCTTAAATGGTTTATTTTCTGTGCCCTCAGTTCGGATTGGAGTGGGTATGTTTGGTCTCGTTTCACATCGGCGCTTTGAATAATGGCCACGGTATCTGAGCATATGAGACAGAGTGGTTTAGTAGCGCCAGCAGGAAGAAAGAACAAATACGAGCCCGTCCATTCTTTGTTAAAGCTGTTTTCGAGGTCCACCTTTCTCTTTTTAGAGCACGCCATGTTAACTTGCTTCTCCGATTTACTCACTTCTCTCACTGCTTCTCTCTCACTGCTCTCGCTCCGTCTCCCGCCTGTCTGCGTAATCTCTCTCGACTCATGATGCATTTTGGAATAAATATTCGATTGGCTGAGAAGCGTCACGTGAGATTATTTACAATGCATGTAATTGGTCGGTGTGTTTCCTGAACTGCTGAATGAGTGCCATAAAGGCCAGAAAGGCTGCGCAGGTTGAAACAGAAGCGCTCCGCCAAAAGGTATAATTCTCAATTATCCATCAATTATACGTCCGGGTCCGGATAGGACAGCGTCTGGGTCCGGATCCGGACCGCGGTCCGCCTATTGGCGATCCCTGGCCTATACTGATCAGCTTTGTGTTTTCATGCAATTAAATGAAGGTTAACACAGTGAACGGTTATGCTAATGGCACTTCGCTCTGCGCAGTACTTCTCACGGATTTATAACCAGTTGGACCAGTCTCTACCAATATTTGATCAAACTTCTGAAATAACGTTCGCATTATCTTTGGAGTCGAAAGATACACACGCACAGAGAGAAAGAGAGGAGCAGAATCTCTTCTGGTGTGATCATCATGGCCGTAGCAAGCTATGAGGTCATCTATGGTCACTGCAGCGATTTAACACTCAAACACTATATGAAAACTGAAACTGTACTTGGTGATATGTGCACAGTATTAGAAGATATTATCGTTGTCGCTCTATTGTGCCATTATTTCATGCTATTTGATGTAATCTTGGATTTCTACAACCGATGATTATGATTTCATCAGCTGATTCACAGCTGACCACGAACGTCTGTAGCACACAGTCCTCCCTCTCCTCTGTGCTCCGGAATGTGATGGTGAGACATTACTGATGAAATATCTGATTAGAGATTTGAGTTGGCTTATATCTTGTACAGTTGAAAGGTGCTTATGGAATAATTATGGCTCACTAGCACAAGCACAAATAACTTTGCTTTTTTTGTGTCTGTATTTCTGTTTGAATGCTATGATCAAGTGGATCTAGCCTGCACTTTATCAGAGGTGGTGAAGTTCACATTTGTGTGGACAAGACATAGTGAGATTCATGCCTTATCAAAAGCTTTTTCTGTTAGTTTTTGTTTTACAGGGCAGGTACTTTTTTTTCTTTACATTTATTTCCCCTAAAATATTACGACTATTCTCAGCTTCAGTCACAGATATGTGGGATATATTCTGAATGTGAAGAAATCTTTCTGAAACACATCTGAGCTATGCCAGATGAGGACAAACGAGATTTGGACAGATGAGGTTTGTCCCGTGCTTCAAGTCAAATCACTCTCAGCTCTACTGAATCTCAGGTTACAGGTTCATAATAAAGACTACAGCCCTGGTGTGAAAGAAACCAGACAATCTGATCTAATAGACTTTGTAAATCCCAAATCTCGTGAATACTCTGCTCAGTGTTTACATTGACATATCCTATTATAAAAACTGTTACTACAGCAATGTGCAAACACAAGAGAACAAGAAACACAAGCAGATGGCGATCCATTTAGTTCAGCTTTCAGATACTGCAGTATTAATTTGGGGAAGATATAATATAGTAATATATTATTATAAAATGGGCATTCTGCAAGTATTTTTGCTTGAGGTACTTGAGGTATATTTTGATGATAATACTTTTGCACTTTTACTTCCATCAAGTTTTGAATGCATGATTCTATAAACTGGTCATATGTCTTTTTTAACTTTATGTAAATCTTAAATCAACAAAGAATCCAATAACTACAGTCGAGTAAATGTAATGTAATGTACAAAGTACAAATTTCCCTCTGAAATGTAGTGGAGCAGAAGTATTAAGTAACATAAAACAGAAGTAGTAGAAGTAAAACCATAAATTTCACACATGTACAGTATATTAGAATGGTTTCTGATGCTGATTCATGACAAAGTTAAACTTCATATATTCTTTGTTTAAGCGTTTCATGTGTCTTACCTCAGCAGAGATTCATTTGGAGATTCTGTTCATCACAGTGTGATCCGTCACTTTATCTCACAGGTTTACAATAAATGTTCTCTGTGCTTGACTTTCAGGAAATTAATTTAAGGGTAGTGACAGCAAACAACACTGTCACAGCTAAAACTAACAATAGAATGTCATGTTGATGACGCCTTCTCTTCTTAACCACTCCCATGTGCCAACAGACCACAGAATAAAAGCAAAGAATAGGGGCTTCTCTGTTGGAGCTTTAACATACCTAAAATGAAACAAATACTAAAAAAAAGAACATAAAGTGATTATAGTGTCCTCAAGCTTTTCTTAACCTTTGTACTCTGACTGTCACTTCCATCTAAATAGCTAAAAGTTTATTTCATGTGAAGTATGGAAGATTGAAACTCCCTGAATTAAAACAAATCAAATTAAGATATGAAGTTCAATGGAGATATATATATATATATAGATGGTTATATGTATTTTTTGGATGCAATACCTCTCATAATGAAATGGAAAATATTTGGTATATACCAATTATTCAGCTTTTCTTTAAAGACTAAATTAATTATATTTCAAATTGAAAATCTGCATTGCATTGAAATGTTGTCCACTCAAGTGCTGTATATTTAAGTACAATTTTGAACTACTTTATCATTGTATGCAACTTTGTACTTCTACTTCTACTACTTCTAACTTTGTACTTGTTTAGCCATTCTACCGTTTGAGCCCTAAAGAGGTCAAACCATCCATGCTACTCAGTAGCTAGAGAGTAGCTGCAGTTTAGCGAGAGGTTTCTGACCAGTAGCTGGAGCAGCCTGTCTGCATTTAGTTTAATGCACATTATGCTGTGTTGTTTAGCAGTCCGACTGCCCTCCACACTGCTGGCCCCGCCCTCTAGTTTATATACAGCTTGAAAATGAAAAATGTTAAATGGCTCTATACAAAAGGATACATGCCAAAAATATAAAAAATTTAATTTAATTCCTAATTTTCTGATAGATTGTATTACGTTTCAAGTACACATTTTTTGTTTGAGCATGTAGCAGTTGCAATTTCACATTATCAAGTTCTTTTTTCCGTTTTCTTTTTAACATTTAAACATTTCCTGATTAAAATGGAAATGCACACAAAAATGTGTATTTGTTGTGCTTCATTTCTTTGTTTGATTTGTTTCAATTTAGACACTTTAAGTCTTCCATACTTCACAGGAATAATATGTTATGCAAATTACAAGCCCATGCTCATAGGACTCAAATCTTAGTGGCCATTATTGCTTCTTTATGGACTGATTATCTAGCTGTACTACTGTCAGGATACAGTGACAGTTTGAGCAAATATGACAAAAGCGTCATCTTTATTAAAGTTACAGATAGTACCTTTTAATACTGGATGCACATACAGAGCAGTTTGCAAAGGCTAAGTGCATTTATTCCATTATGAAACACATTTATGAATACATGCATATTCATTAAAGATATTTGTTTAAAGAAGCCTTGATTTGTCTATTTTTTTAAATTCCTGATAGAAAACCACACCATTTGATTAACAATGAGTACACTTTATTACTACATGAAGACTTTTCTGATTTTGTTAAAGTCACGGTCAGAAAGAATTTAAAGTTGGCTGTACTCAGAAAGAAAAGCAAAAAGAGATATACTGTGTTAATTAGTGGGATTAAGAAGTGCTGGAAGCTGGATTTTGTTACCTTTCAACATATCCAGGCTAGCTGTTACCTTGCACAGCAACTGGATTATCGTGATGTCACAGGAGAGTTGGAAAAATGCAGCACTTGGTGGAAACACAGAGATAACATGTAAACTCAACGTGTGCTTAAATCCACATTCCTCTCCCCAAGACACAAACATCTAGCCGCCATTTTGAGGACATATGTAGGACAATAGATGGTTTATCATATTCCTAATAATGGGAGGTGGTGGGTGGAGGCTATGTGGCAGGTGGTGGGCCAGGTTCATTTCCCAGGCATCGATCAGATGGACATTCAGTCCTTTGAACATGGCTCTGAGCACCTTATCACGCTGCAGCGAGTACCAGTCGCTGTTGGTAATTGTCTCATATAACGTCAAGGCTTTGGGGTTTGCGGTCCGGATGACGACCAGCGTACCTGGAGCCCTGTCCAGCAGCCGCACCACCGCCCTGCGGATGCTCTGTAGCCTCCTGATGTAGATCTCCATGGGGAAAGAGCCGAGGTGAGACCAGATGCCAAGGACTACAACGATGTTGTTGCCTCCTTTTAAGTCATCTAGTTCATTGGCAACGTAATGAAGTTCTCTAGTTGGGACGGTAAAACGGATAGGAGGACCGTGGCAGCGGTACGTCACCAAGATGCTGTTTGCATAGTCCAAGGACATGTAAGGTCCAGTTCTCCTCAGGCTGTGCAGGTCAAACTCCTTAAGACCTGAAAGTATGACAGGGGGAACACATTAAGCTGCAGTGGGAACAAAATAATTTGTTGCCAGAAATCCCTGTTGATCAGCTACCTGGTAGAGCTGCGTTGAGGAATTCAAACCACTGCCTGATGGTGGAGTCTCCATACATGTGGACCACCTTGCCTTTCAGACACTGACTGGTGGCAGACATGCTGAATTCGGCGACTGTGGTGCCACCTAGTGCTCGCCACACACCCTGGTAGTAATAACCAGAGGGTCTAGATGTCACAGTGCTGCTCTTCTCCTTTAGCTGACCTGAGGAAGTAAAAAAACAAGGTATAAAGTGATTGTATGAATCTTTTATGGAGTATCCTTACTCCTGAGAGACTACATACACTGCTAACAGGAAGAGCAACATTCATGAACTTTTAGCCTCGTGCTCCATGCTCCCAACAGTCTTTTATTGACTGTAGGACATTCAGTTTTGAATTATTGTTATTATAGTCAGCAGTAAACTCTTGTTGTACCTTCCTGTTTTGGCAACACAGTGACATTGGAAGGTCCTGAAGCCTGAATGAAGACTTTCATGTTAACACCACTGAAGAAAAAAGCACATAAAATATGTCTTAAACATACTACAACAACTCAAATAAAAGTAAAGGAGAACATTTGAAATCATTAAATACAATTAAAACTAGAAAGATCCAGTAGTAAAATGGGAAACAACGGCTTGAAAGTTCATTCAACATCCCACAAAACTCAATCCCTAAAAATCAATTTTGTGAGTTAAATCTGCACTTATACATTTTTTCATATAAGCAAATGGGTCAATGACTATGAGTAATCTGCCGCACTGTATGTCGCTCACACTGATTGAGACACAGATCATTCTTACCTGACTTTGCAGTTCCCTCAGCTCTACGGAACACTGTAGCATCTTTCAGCTCATTGTTTTGGTTTGACGGTCTTGCAGAACCAATTAAAACAACTCCAAATAAATGTTAATGTTTCTCCATGTCTTCTAGATATTTAAATAGTCCAGTGTTTGCTAACACTTTAGTCATATCAACTTTATAAGGTGTTCATATGTCAATAGCTTGTTTTGCTGCCCCCAATTGGCAGAAAAATAATAATGTGTGCATCTTTAAGTTTCTCAAAAGACCACATCCAAAATAAAATGTATACATTTACAACTAGAAAGGTGCACTCAGTAGAGGGAAGTTCTCCGCCAGGTGTGTCTGGAACGACCAGTGTTGGATTGTGTCATTGAATGAATACAACCCACAATTGGCTAACCCCACATCATCAGTTGCCTGTTTAGCTTGTGTACTGGTAGTTCCGCTAGCCGTTAGCCAAACACACCATCCAAAACAATGAAAGTGAGCTGCAAAGCAGCGGCCAAGAGGTACGCAGCAGTTTGTGTACTGGTAGTAATGTTAGCTGTAAGCCAAACACAACTCAAATCCCAACACTGTGGGCACAGAGTAGCAGATACAAGGGACCGTATAGGCACTCTTATTTCAAGTGGTCCCTACTGGCCAGTGGCCATGGAGTAGTAAGTCACTGGCAGTATTAAACAGGCTGTAAAAAGTGTTTTGAGAAAGCATGAGTCAACGCAACCATGAGAGGTCCAGGAGCATGCAGTCATAACTGGGCACACAAGAGTTTATGCAGTTCGCTGCATCAGAATGCGAGATTAGCTGTGGACAGATACAGAGGTGCACACGCATGCACAAACGAGACCAATCACATGATTATTCTGGCGGAGGCGATAAAAAGTAAATTAATAACAGAAAATACTACGCAATGTTAAAAATGTAAGTCAAGTAGTATTTGTATTTTCTTTACATCTCAAAGATATTTAGGGTCAATAATACTGCCTGTGGTAACAAACTTCTATGCTTGTCTTTGTCTCCCAGCTCCTTCACCTTTTAAAGAGGTCCTTCTCCTTGGCCTTGAGATTTTCTTTGTATCCTCCCATGTGGTGGCTGATCCTGGCATCACAGCTCATGTTCTTTGGCTTGTAACAGAACCAAGGCTCACCTGTACGGAGGTCAGTGTAGTTACACAGCGGCTGCTGGGTTGGCCGTAAGCAGACGTGACAGATGGTAGATTCAGAGAGTGAGCCTGAGCGGAAGAGGCTTTTGAAGTAAATCCTGTCAGGGTTTTCGGTGGTCAGCCTGTTCAGCACTGAGATGGCCTCACTAGGGTGAACCAGCATCACCTGATTGGAAAGAGAACCAGAGTTTTCAATAGAAAGCTACAACTCGTGCCTAAAAATGACACATTGCTTTGTCTGAAATGAAAAACTCCCGTTGTTTATGAATAGACTTACATTTTTGAGTGTTAAATCTGCCACTGTTACCATTACAAGCTGCATATGTGCAGTATGAAAAGTGAACGTTAACAGGCATAACAACAGTAACCAAGGGAGGGCTGGCTTAGTGATCAATCATTTAGAACAGGGGTCTTCAATGTTTTTCAGGGACCCCAAACTGATAGAGAGATGGAGCAGGGACCCCCGACTAGATATATTGTATAACATTGTGTTTTATATTAAACTGGGCCTAGTGCCATGTATGAACATACCTTGTTATTGTGCATTCAATACTAAGCTATTCAAATAATACACATGTTTTTATTTTAAACATGTGCAAGGTACAGTGAGTAGGGTGGCCGTGCCACTGCCATTCATAAACATACCTTGTCAACTGATACCAATGCCAATATCAACATTGTCTGTCAATTGCATGATAATCATGCATACAAGCTATTCAAATTTACGTTTTTATTTTAAACATAAATCTGGAAACGAAAATGAGTGACGGCCTATTAGTGCCACTGCCATGTGTTACAAGTCCCAGCATGAATGAGCCTGCTAACAGATTTATGCCTGAGAAAAACAGGAAATAATAAGTGTCTTCTCAAGCTATGAGCTAAGATGAATTGTAGTGTGTAGAATTTAGTGGAATTTATTGCAGAGCTGCACAACATCACAAAAAAATGCGATATTGACTGAGAGTATCAGCAGAAAACTGCACTTTAAAAGGCTGTTGAATCATTATTCTGTTGGTGCCTTTTATGTACAATTGACCCATTGCTAAAAATCAACCATTGAGCCCACACTGTCCCTGGAGAATTATTATCTAAATATAATTTTTTTTAAAGCAATGAAAACAAGTTAAACAGAAAAAGAGATGAAGCCCACAGATCACAGTGTAAAATATAACCACCAGATCACCTGGCCTTGAGAAAGAAAAATGAAGCAAGAACACTCCTCCTGTAAAGGCTCCACAGGTTTTTATGTAGAAACTTAACATTTTAGAAATGTATATATTTGTCTTACGAGTATCACTACTACAAAATGTTTAATCATGACTAGCTCCAAATCCACGAAACCAGCCTGAAATGGAGAAAATCTGAAAATATTGCATGACAGCCAGATAGATAGGAGCTGGCAGATGCTACGCTATGATTGGCCAGTCTGCATTCAAGGGTGGGACTTAGCGAAGGGACAATTCAATGTTCAGTTTGTTTAAGAAAAGAATGTTGGAAATACTTTCCCTTCATTTGAAAAATTCAACAAGCATTTTCTTGTATTTTAGTATACTGAAAGCAGCAGAAAGGCAGAACTGAGTATACTGTAATATTTGTTCATTTATCGCAAATAATATTGTTATCCCAATATTCAAGAACATTATCGCATATCTCATTTCTTCATATTGTGAAGGCCCAATTTGTTGGCAAAAATGGATATAATATTCATAACTTTGTTTTTGTTGGTGTATATTCACCTGAAACTAAGAATCATTATGTTTTTGTTAACTTAGAATGAGTCCTTCATCTCTACATAGGGAGTGGGTCCTCCTCACGGAGTCATGTTGCACAACCATGTTTCTAAGTAGCCCTGAATGGACAAACCAAACATAGGATCTAGCGAGAGCCTTTCGCATTTTTTAGTTACTTGAAGGTGTACTGAAGGTGTACTTCTCAGACACGCTTGGAAAGGACCGAGTGAGCAGAGGGGTATTCAGCTGGTTGCAATGCGCAACCTCACCACTAGATGCCACTAAATCCTACACACAGAACCTTTAATGTGATTGTGATGTGAGTTTTTAGCATCACCTCAACCTGTGCGTCTCCTTCCCAGAGTAAAGAGAATACAGCAGAGTAGCTCCCATTCAGATGATCCACCACTTGACCAGCCACACCTGCTTCAAGCTTCCGGTTGTGCAGACTGGCGAGTAGGAAGTCCCCCCCAGACTTCTTGGGACGACCCTGGAAGTCAGAGGTTTGTATCATGACCTCCAGCTGATCCCCGACATGCCACTGTCTCCCTTTCCTCCCTGGGAGAATGGTGAAGGTGCTGTGAGCTGGATCACTGGTCTGCTCCAGGGAAATAGGAGCTGGCAAAAGTGGAGTTTCAGGCCAAGCAGTGGAGGCGAGTATGAGACGTTCCTCCAGAGCGTCCTCAGGGGACAGTGGCTGGAATGTGCAGAAGCTGCGAATCTCGTTGGGGTGAGTGGAGACTCTCGGCATGATGATGGTGGAGTTGAATTTAGGCTGAAACTGGCAGTGGGCCGAGAAAGAGATGGTGTCAAAGATACATCAAGCATATGCACTGAAAAAAGAATAATTAACCAAATAAAGTAAAAGGGCCAAGATGTGAATATTATTTGGAGGGTTGCTAACAACTGTTCTTAACATTAACCCAGGGGAAAAGTTTCAAGATACTCTTGCTTTCTGTTTTACACAAGGCAAGAAAGTGAATTTTAAATTCAAATATAGTTTTTGGTGTGTGATTTCAAGGTTTTGTTCACTGAAATTCATGTTTTGCGATATTCAGTAAGAGATACAACAGATGCAAAAAAAAGGCAGGAAATAGAACCTGTTACAAAAACTTTCATGGGGCTTTTTAAAAACTATATACTTCTGACCCCTTTGTTAAGATGTATGTCTCAGTGAGTGTCTCCACTGGCCGTCACTCTGATGAACAATTAATCAGACATATTGCATCTTCATTTGCACTATTTGCATTATTACCACCTTCTGCACTAATATCCATTGTCCATTGTCATTGTTGTTGTTCTTTATGCTCATATATATTCTTCGATATATATTTATATTGTATATAGTACTTGAATGTTAAATGTTTATGCTTAGTTTCTCTGTTCTACTTTGTTGTCTTTAATGTCCTTGTTTTTATATTTCTCTTGTTTATTGTATATTCTATGTGTGTATGTACGATGAGAGCAATGTGTAACTGGAGTCAAATTCCATGTATGCACACGCATACATGGCCAATAAAGCTGATTCTGATTCTGATTCTGAGAACAAATGGGAACCAGTAGGTTGTCACACATGGAGGTTTGTTCTAAAGTATAGAATACTGCCAGCTTTATCCTTTAACTACAGGAGCCGCTGCTGTCAACAAGTCAATGTGCAGGATCAAGAGGGAAAATACAATTGAACTCAAATTGTATTTATTTGCAACGAAGAACATTGAAACACACATTTTAAAACAATATCCAAAAACCTGACTAATATTAAACATTTCAAACAGGGTCTACCCTTCACACAATCCCACTTAAACCAAGTTCTTACCTCCAGAATGTCCTTGTGACGTAGCACAAAGATTAAGACAAAGACAGCCAGAAAGAGGAAGAGGGCGCGGAACTCCCTTCTTGTACAAAATGTGGCCTTCATGATCAGTGGTTAGTCTTCACCTTCAGCGTCAGTTACTTTGGTACTGGATTGAGAAAATATATATTAAAAATACAAATGGGTATTGACACCTTGTAATGCTGAAGAATATTACTTGTTTAAATCTGAACCCAACTCCCTCTCTATACTAATAGTGTGACATGTTCAGCTTTCAATCTTTAGTACCAAACTAAATCCAGTCACCCAGGAAACTCCTTTGATTGATCATCCGTCAACCAAGGCCACAACCAAAGACAACATCCCTCTCTTGCTGTTTAACATGATCCATTCTATCATGTACACCTTGCAACATAATTCAGTCCTTTGTAATCCACACCACACTCTGCAAAGTAACCCTTCAAACAAATATCTGTTTTCACTCTCATTATACAGATCAGAGGTGCTCGTGTCTTTCTGCTAACTACAGTTTTTCACAGTTGGTTAATGTGGACATTTTATTTTCAGTTATTTTTGAACTACTACTATGACTAATGACTGCGGTATTTGTTGTATATGTTCCCGATAAGGATCTTGCCGAGCCCAGGAGGGGACATGGAGAAGAAAAGAAAAGTGAGTGGTGCATTGTTTTAGATTTACCTCATGTCTCGATGGTTCAGAGCATCGCGGCATTAACACAATACACACATCACCACAAAGATAGAGATAATGTGATTCAAGGCTACAGCATGAGGCGCAACCTTTGCTAATAAAGAAAGTTGGAAGGCTCTGATGCTGATGTAATCAGACCACATCGTCATCCAAAAGCAGAATGTATTTGTTATAACAGGTTAGACCAGTCTGCTGTGTGTAGAGGTCTGTATGATTATAGCCTATACCAGGGGTCTTCAATTAAAATTCCAAAAGGTCCAGATTGAGAAAATCTCCTCGGGCAAAGGTCCGGAACATTACAATAATATCTAACTTGCGCCACTTAGTGCCATATATATATATTCAAGAAGTCTAGTAGTAGTAACGTCTCTGTGTAGTCAACAACTGTCAAATCAAATAAAGAAAGTACACATCAATTGTATTTTAACAATTATTATTCTCAGTTTTCAAATTTAACTGGATAGATTATAAATAATACATAGAAATACATGAATAAATGTTCTTCTCTCATTTCAAGTAAAGTAAGGGCTCCATCTAAAAGTAAAATACACAAAAAAGAACTTTTGAAAAACTTACATCTTAAAAGAAAGCTTGATTTTAGAAAGATGAGCCTTGTGGCTGAGGCTGCTGACAGGTATTTGCTTGATTTTTTCACGTAACTCTTCTTTTTGTTTCCCCTCAAGTAAAGTTCCAGCTACTGCACTCATGCACTCCTTGACAACCTCTCCATCAGTGAATGGCTTTTTATGTTGACCCAAAATCCAAGCAACTTTCAGGGAACATTCGTAAGCACGTTGTTGGGCAGTGAATGAATTTGTTAATATTCTGGTGGAACGTTCATATTGGGCTCTTAAATGGTTTATTTTCTGTGCCCTCAGTTCGGATTGGAGTGGGTATGTTTGGTCTCGTTTCACATCGGCGCTTTGAATAATGGCCACGGTATCTGAGCATATGAGACAGAGTGGTTTAGTAGCGCCAGCAGGAAGAAAGAACAAATACGAGCCCGTCCATTCTTTGTTAAAGCTGTTTTCGAGGTCCACCTTTCTCTTTTTAGAGCACGCCATGTTAACTTGCTTCTCCGATTTACTCACTTCTCTCACTGCTTCTCTCTCACTGCTCTCGCTCCGTCTTCCGCCTGTCTGCGTAATCTCTCTCGACTCATGATGCATTTTGGAATAAATATTCGATTGGCTGAGTAGCGTCACGTGAAATTATTTACAATGCATGTAATTGGTCGGTGTGTTTCCTGAACTGCTGAATGAGTGCCGTAAAGGCCAGAAAGGCTGCGCAGGTTGAAACGGAAGTGCTCCGCCAAAAGGTATAATTCTCAATTATCCATCAATTATACGTCCGGGTCCGGATAGGACAGCGTCTGGGTCCGGATCCGGACCGCGGTCCGCCTATTGGCGACCCCTGGCCTATACTGATCAGCTTTGTGTTTTCATGCAATTAAATGAAGGTTAACACAGTGAACGGTTATGCTAATGGCACTTCGCTCTGCGCAGTACTTCTCACGGATTTATAACCAGTTGGACCAGTCTCTACCAATATTTGATCAAACTTCTGAAATAACGTTCGCATTATCTTTGGAGTCGAAAGATACACACGCACAGAGAGAAAGAGAGAGGAGCAGAATCTCTTCTGGTGTGATCATCATGGCCGTAGCAAGCTATGAGGTCATCTATGGTCACTGCAGCGATTTAACACTCAAACACTATATGAAAACTGAAACTGTACTTGGTGATATGTGCACAGTATTAGAAGATATTATCGTTGTCGCTCTATTGTGCCATTATTTCATGCTATTTGATGTAATCTTGGATTTCTACAACCGATGATTATGATTTCATCAGCTGATTCACAGCTGACCACGAGCGTCTGTAGCACACAGTCCTCCCTCTCCTCTGTGCTCCGGAATGTGATGGTGAGACAGTACTGATGAAATATCTGATTAGAGATTTGAGTTGGTTTATATCTTGTACAGTTGAAAGGTGCTTATGGAATAATTATGGCTCACTAGCACAAGCACAAATAACTTTGCTTTTTTTGTGTCTGTATTTCTGTTTGAATGTTATGATCAAGTGGATCTAGCCTGCACTTTATCAGAGGTGGTGAAGTTCACATTTGTGTGGACAAGACATAGTGAGATTCATGCCTTATCAAAAGCTTTTTCTGTTAGTTTTTGTTTTACAGGGCAGGTACTTTTTTTTCTTTACATTTATTTCCCCTAAAATATTACGACTATTCTCAGCTTCAGTCACAGATATGTGGGATATATTCTGAATGTGAAGAAATCTTTCTGAAACACATCTGAGCTATGCCAGATGAGGACAAACGAGATTTGGACAGATGAGGTTTGTCCCGTGCTTCAAGTCAAATCACTCTCAGCTCTACTGAATCTCAGGTTACAGGTTCATAATAAAGACTACAGCCCTGGTGTAAAAGAAACCAGACAATCTGATCTAATAGACTTTGTAAATCCCAAATCTCGTGAATACTCTGCTCAGTGTTTACATTGACATATCCTATTATAAAAACTGTTACTACAGCAATGTGCAAACACAAGAGAACAAGAAACACAAGCAGATGGCGATCCATTTAGTTCAGCTTTCAGATACTGCAGTATTAATTTGGGGAAGATATAATATAGTAATATATTATTATAAAATGGGCATTCTGCAAGTATTTTTGCTTGAGGTACTTGAGGTATATTTTGATGATAATACTTTTGCACTTTTACTTCCATCAAGTTTTGAATGCATGATTCTATAAACTGGTCATATGTCTTTTTTAACTTTATGTAAATCTTAAATCAACAAAGAATCCAATAACTACAGTCGAGTAAATGTAATGTAATGTACAAAGTACAAATTTCCCTCTGAAATGTAGTGGAGCAGAAGTATTAAGTAACATAAAACAGAAGTAGTAGAAGTAAAACCCTAAATTTCACACATGTACAGTATATTAGAATGGTTTCTGATGCTGATTCATGAAAAAGTTAAACTTCATATATTCTTTGTTTAAGCGTTTCATGTGTCTTACCTCAGCAGAGATTCATTTGGAGATTCTGTTCATCACAGTGTGATCCGTCACTTTATCTCACAGGTTTACAATAAATGTTCTCTGTGCTTGACTTTCAGGAAATTAATTTAAGGGTAGTGACAGCAAACAACACTGTCACAGCTAAAACTAACAATAGAATGTCATGTTGATGACGCCTTCTCTTCTTAACCACTCCCATGTGCCAACAGAGCACAGAATAAAAGCAAAGAATAGGGGCTTCTCTGTTGGAGCTTTAACATACCTAAAATGAAAAAAATACAAAAAAAAACAACATAAAGTGATTATAGTGTCCTCAAGCTTTTCTTAACCTTTGTACTCTGACTGTCACTTCCATCTAAATAGCTAAAAGTTTATTTCATGTGAAGTATGGAAGATTGAAACTCCCTGAATTAAAACAAATCAAATTAAGATATGAAGTTCAATGGATATATATATATATATAGATGGTTATATGTATTTTTTGGATGCAATACCTCTCATAATGAAATGGAAAATATTTGGTATATACCAATTATTCAGCTTTTCTTTAAAGACTAAATTAATTATATTTCAAATTGAAAATCTGCATTGCATTGAAGTGTTGTCCACTCAAGTGCTGTATATTTAAGTACAATTTTGAACTACTTTATCATTGTATGCAACTTTGTACTTCTACTTCTACTACTTCTAACTTTGTACTTGTTTAGCCATTCTACCGTTTGAGCCCTAAAGAGGTCAAACCATCCATGCTACTCAGTAGCTAGAGAGTAGCTGCAGTTTAGCGAGAGGTTTCTGACCAGTAGCTGGAGCAGCCTGTCCGCATTTAGTTTAATGCACATTATGCTGTGTTGTTTAGCAGTCCGACTGCCCTCCACACTGCTGGCCCCGCCCTCTAGTTTATATACAGCTTGAAAATGAAAAATGTTAAATGGCTCTATACAAAAGGATACATGCCAAAAATATAAAAAATTGAATTTACTTCCTAATTTTCTGATAGATTGTATTACGTTTCAAGTACACATTTTTTGTTTGAGCATGTAGCAGTTGCAATTTCACATTATCAAGTTCTTTTTTCCGTTTTCTTTTTAACATTTAAACATTTCCTGATTAAAATGGAAATGCACACAAAAATGTGTATTTGTTGTGCTTCATTTCTTTGTTTGATTTGTTTCAATTTAGACACTTTAAGTCTTCCATACTTCACAGGAATATGTTATGCAAATTACAAGCCCATGCTCATAGGACTCAAATCTTAGTGGCCATTATTGCTTCTTTATGGACTGATTATCTGTCTGTACTACTGTCAGGATACAGTGACAGTTTGGGCAAATATGACAAAAGCGTCATCTTTATTAAAGTTACAGATAGTACCTTTTAATACTGGATGCACATACAGAGCAGTTTGCAAAGGCTAAGTGCATTTATTCCATTATGAAACACATTTATGAATACATGCATATTCATTAAAGATATTTGTTTAAAGAAGCCTTGATTTGTCTATTTCTTTTTAATTCCTGATAGAAAACCACACCATTTGATTAACAATGAGTACACTATATTACTACATGAAGACTTTTCTGATTTTGTTAAAGTCACCGTCAGAAAGAATTTAAAGGTGGCTGTACTCAGAAAGCAAAGCAAAAAGAGATATACAGTGTTAATTAGTGCGATTAAGAAGTGCTGGAAGCTGGATTTTGTTACCTTTCAACATATCCAGGCTAGTTGTTACCTTGCACAGCAACTGGATTATCGTGATGTCACACGAGAATTGGAAAAATGCAGAACTTGGTGGAAACACAGAGATAACATGTAAACTCAACGTGTGCTTAAATCCATATTCCTCTCCCCAAGACACAAACATCTAGCCGCCATTTTGAGGACATATGTAGGACAATAGATGGTTTATCTTATTCCTAATAATGGGAGGTGGTGGGTGGAGGTCATGTGGCAGATGGTGGGCCAGGTTCATTTCCCAGGCATCGATCAGATGAACATTCAGTCCTTTGAACATGGCTCTGAGGACCTTATCACGCTGCAGCGTGTACCAGTCGCTATAGCTAATCGTCATTTGTAATAACGCCATAGCTTTGGGGTTCCCTGTCCGGATGACGACGAGCGTGCCTGGAGCCCTGTCCAGCAGCCGCACCACCGCCCTGCGGATGCTCTGCAGCCTCCTGATGTAGAACTCCATGGGGAAAGAGCTGAAGTGAGCCCAGATGCCAAAAACTACGACAGTGTTGGGGCCTCCGGTTAAGTCATCTAGCTCATTAGCAATGTAACGAACCTCTCTAGTGTCTAAGGGGTAAAAATGGATAGGAGGACCGTGGCAGCGGTACGTCACCAAGATGTTGTTTGCATAGTCCAAGGACATGGAAGGTCCAGTTCTCCTCAGGCTGTGCAGGTCAAACTCCTTAAGACCTGAAAGTTTGACAGGGGGAACACATTAAGCTGCAGTGGGCACAAAATCATCTGTTGCCAGAAATCCCTGTTGATCAGCTACCTGGTAGTGTTACGTTGATGAATTCAAACCACTGCCTGACGGTGGAGTCTCCATACATGTGGACCACCTTGCCTTTCAGACACTGACTGATGGCAGACGCGTTGAATTCGCGGACTGTGGTGCCACCTAGTGCTCGCCACACACCCTGGTAGTAATAACCAGAGGGTCCAGATTTCACACTGCTGCTCTTCTCCTTTAGCTGACCTGAAAGGCAGTTAAAGAATAAGGGTGGGGTTATCCCATTTAAAAACAATACCAAAGTATAAAGTGATTGTATGAACCTCTTAAGTACTATCTTTACTCCTGAGAGACTATAAACACTGCTGACAGCTGAAGCCACATTCATGAACTTTTAGCCTAGAGCTCCATGCTCCCAGCACTCTTTTGAAATTGGGCTGAATACTGTTAATCTCTCTTCAGGGACCCCCAGAGTCAGGGACCCCCACTGACTCTGTCATCCCCAGGACAATTTCCTACCGGTCACTCCCCTGCACATCCCTTCTAGGTTCTTATTTAAATACACTCTACACTTTTACATTACACTTACATTACACTTGTTTATAGTCCTGTTATCTGTTCATTTGTGCACTTTATCTTATATTTCACTTTATTTTATATTCTACTTTATTTTATATTTTTCTGTAAATTTTAATATAATTCCACTTTGCACTGTGTTGATTGTTGTTGATTGTGAAATGTTATGCATCTCCCGTCATGTCAAATTCCTTGTATGTTCAACATACCATGGCAATAAACGATTCTGATTCTGATTCAGGAGAACGCTACCCAGAAGAATGTAGTACGCTTTTTCTGAACGTTCTCTTACTTTTCTTGTGCCACAACAGATTCAGAAAACGCTCCTAACTTCAGATAACCGATTCAATGACCAGTGTAAACATGATGAATGCCACCTATGCATAAATGAGTGTGCATTCATGAGAATTATAAATTAGCATTGTAACCCCACTAATAGCATATAAGGCTACGCGTAATACGTCATATATTCAGAGATTTTGTTTTGAATTATTGTTATAGGAAGTTGTGGCAGTAACAGTAATAAATAAAAATTCAATATCATGCTTTACCTTCTTTTTGTGGCAACACGGTGACACTAGCAGGTCCTGAAGCCCGAATGTAGACTTTCAAGTTAACACCCCTGAAAAAAAGCACACATAATATATCTCTTAAAAACACTTCAACATTAAGGACATAGATACAAGAGGAGGACAAACATTTGAAATAATGTAATCAAACTCAAGCATAAAAATGGGAAACAACTGCTAAAAAGTTTATTCAAGATCATACAAATCTTAACGGCAAATCCACTTTGTAAGTTCAATGGCACTAATTAAAATGTTCATATAAGCAATGGGTCCAATAACTGTATAACGTGCAAGGTGCCACTCGCAGTGATGAACCCAAATATAATGATTACTATCTACACAGAATGTTTTAGCATCTTTCATTTCATAGTTTTGGTTTGATGGCCGGCAAACTAAACTGATTTGATTGAGTCTCATTGTTCTCATCAACATATTTTACTGATGCAACAGGCAGCTGCTTCATACCGGAAAGCTGATAAACCAATTGACCCTTTGGTAGTCCTGGTCCTGCCAATCCAACGCAGACTGGTCAATCAAAGTGTAGCTTTGGCCAACTCTGACCAGGGTCTGACAACTATCCGGCTCTGCTCTATGAACTCTAATGCAATCCTTTCAGATTCACTTCATTTTCAGGCTAGTTTTGTTGATCTGGAGCTAGTCCTGGTTAAACGTTGTGTAATAATGAAACTGTTTACCTGGAGAAGTTGAAAGGAGATACACATTTCTAAGACGTTACGTTTCTTCATTAAAACATCAGCAGAGTACTTTAGCACATCATTAACTCGGGTTAGTACATATGCTATGCTAGCTATTAAAGGTTAACTGAATGCATACCTGCAAACTCATAAGAGGTGAAAAAGGTGACAAGCACCGTAACCCGGGGGGCATGAGCTTTAAAATGTAGCATTCTGGTGTACTCTGTAAGAAAATTAAGTGATAAGACATTTACTTTAAGCAAAAAACTAATTTATTATTCAGTGATTAAGCAGTATTTCAGCTCTAGTTTAACAGCTGGCTAGTTGGCTTTTTTATTTTTTTCAATCAATATTATTATTATTATTATTTAGACAAAATCCATTGAGACAGAGGTCTCATTTTCCAAAGTTTTAGTCATATAAAAACAAAGATAGCAAGAGTAGCGAGAACCATCGCCTATACAAAAGACAGTGATTAGTTTTCATTCAACCCTGTTACTGTATGGCTTAATATTAACTTCCACTGTTACTGTACAGCTGTTAGAATTGTGGCCCATCTTCTATTTGCAATTAATATGCATTCAATCCAGTTCAATTATTTAAATTAAAATGATAATCTACTCTGGCTAAGGTAGCTTATCAAGAGTAAAATAATAGCTGTGATCTATACACACCTCTGCATTAGCAACCAGCTGAAATGAAGGTACAGGCTCCTTAACACTCTCTCATTACTTCAGGGCCCTTGAGAGCAACTGCACGTGGGACTGTTGGGACTGGAAGTACACTGGCTGTGATCATTACAGTGAACAGTGTCTGGCAGTGTGATGAGAGGGCACGTGAGCCCTTGTTGCTGTACTTTATCTCCTTGGAGCAGAGGCTCCATTTAGCATACCCTGCCTTATCAATGTATTTAAAATACTGTGACAGCGGGAAGCTGTACTGCTCTCCCTTCACGTTTGTTTAGACCTCCACCTTTATCCAGGCCCAGCTCCACTCACATCTCAGCCCTGCGTCAAGCTGCGCTACACAAACAGCATCCTCTTCTTTAAGCTCTTTGACCACATCATCTTATTAGTATCTGGGCCTCATGTTTCGTGGTCATAAAAGTTATTATGACCACGAAATCGCCTCATTCTACTTTGAGTTAAAAAAAAAACAACCTGCAACCAGATCCGCCGGTGTTCCGGTTTAACGTTAATGAGTGACCGCATGAACTGAACCGGAACACGGGGGGGTTTGTGAAGAATTTAAGTATTAAAAATAGTATTAGTATGATTATTAGCACCTCTAGTGGTGAATAGAAGTGTCACAATAATAATAATGTCACAATATGCTAAAGGATCACAAAATAGGTTAAAGATTCACAATATAGTTATTTATGAAATGTATTCTATGTTTACAGGAGGTTTACTGATAGAGGATATTATATGTTACAGTATATTGACACATAGAATGTATTAAGCCATAAAAGCATAGTCACTGTAGGTATTAAACACTGTAGAGAATAAGTCTTAAAGGGTCAGATATAGGGACTTCTTGAGTGAGGCATGGAGCAGAGAGGTGCAGCAGAGATGACCACATCAAAGGACAATGCAGCAGGAAGGACAGGCCCAGCCAGGCCCTAAAAAGGGGGATGGATATTCAGCCATGAGGCTGCTTCGAGGGATTGTGCCACAAAGTATCGATTAGGGGAGGAACCAAGATGACCACAAGCCAAACACTGATTGGCTTAGACAACTGTTTTCAGCGTTTTTGAGACAGTTTCCTTCTTTTCAGCAATATATAAGCCTTTGTTTTAGGGAGCAGTAGTCAGATCATATCGTATCTTGCTTTTTTCAGAACCTCCTTCAATGGAGAACTGTGAGGGCAGGTGTGTGTGTGGTCTCTGTTCTCGAGAGCATTTACTATCGATAGTTAATTTAGTTCGCATTTGTTATTAAATACTTGTTTTACTTTTAAACCGGATTCAGTAACTTTTTGGATGCGCCTGCGCAGTAAGTAGTAAATAGAGAAGGCACCCAGTCAAGCGGCCTCCCCTCCATTCAGGAAAAGTGAAGCCTTAACAGGTTGCATGTTTCACCACGTTACGGTCATGCAGTGGCCGTTAGCCTGAACCCAGCAAGTCTGAACTGTAACGGAACATAATGTAACTTAAACTTTAACGCCAATACAATCCACTAACGTTAACGCTAACGTGATATCAAGCTGACTAGCTTTCCATGAAGACGTGTAGACATCTTAACGCTGATTGGCCAAGACTCAACACGTCACATCAAAGATGTTTTATTGCGAAGATCACGACATCACCTTTTCTCCTTGTCTCACTTCAATCTGAGAAACGCTGGCTGGCCAGTTGACCCCCCCCCCCTCCCCTAAAAAAACCCCCAAACTCTACGGATCTACACGATTCACGTGGATGACATATTTTGATTCAAAACGGCGAATTTCGCCGAAAAGCGACAAGTTTGCAGGTATGTGAATGTATACACATGCTGCTGCAAAAAAGTGTGCATCTTAAAGTTCAGGAAAAGACTACATCCAAGATAATATGATATCACAAAGAATTTATAATACATGTCACGAATTCCCCTTCATATTAGTTTGTTTTCATCCTGTCTGCTTGTTTAATTAACTCTCCTGTCATTTCAGATTCTACCATTCACACCCGATCACCTCTCATTCACCTCACCTGGTCCTCCACACCCATCTCACCTGCAACCCATTCCCTCATTAGCCCTCACTATTTAGGTCCCCTCACTTGCACTTGTTCCCTGCCAGATTGTCTTGTGTGTTCTTGCCAAGTTCTCCAGCGTATCTTCATATTGTTCCTGATCTGCCTGTTCCGACCCCGTCTGCCTGTTTTCGAAGGGGCAGGATTTTTGCCTGCCCCTTATTGGATTTGTTCGCCTGTTCGACTGACCTCCCGGTTTTGACCCTGCCTGAACACTAGTAAGGAACTAAACTTGTATTTTTGTCTCCGAGTTGTGCTTTTGGGTTCAAGTATCTGTAATCCTTACAATAAAACACAAATTAATCATGGCTAATACTATCTAATATACCAAGTGAAAGTCAACTAGTATGATATAGACTGGTTTGTGTGATTCGCATTACCTTTAAAATATCTTTATATTCAATCTTAACTGCATGTAGTTACAAGCTTTTGAAACATTCCACCAGGGAGATACAAAGGTAACACTGGATGTACGTATTTAGAAGTCACACAAAATACCAGTCTCTCTGCTCCCTCACCTTTGAAAGAGCTTCTCCTTATTAGCATTGAGGAGGTTTACTTTGGATCCTGCTCTGAAATGGTTGATCCTGGCATCACAGCTCAGGCTCTTTGGCTTGTAGCAGAACCACGGCTCGCCTGTACGGAGGTCAGTGTAGTTGCACAGCGGCTGCTGGGTTGGCCTTACGCAGACATTACAGAGGGTGGTTTCAGAGAGTGAGCCTGAACGGAAGAGGCTCTTGTAGTACATCATGTCGGGCTGTTCTCTGTTCAGCCTGTTCAGCACTGAGATGGCCTCACTTGGGTGAACCAGAGTCACCTGATTGGATAGAGAACCAGAGTTTTCACCAAGTCCAATCATGGTCAGTCATATCAATTGACATTTATAAAGATTCATGTCTTCAAATTCTACACCAGATTGACATGAGACAATAATCTCTGTAGAATTGTCTATTCATCTAAACCCTTACCTGAACAGCAATTGTCCAATCAAAGCTCAGCAACAGTACCTATGGCAGTTCTGTCAAGCTCTAAACTTGTTGAAGTGATGTGCATGGGACTGTAACAGGAGAGATACTCTGCATTTTAAGTGTTTAGAGAGGAGGTTGTCTTTTTTTTTAACTTGTTCAAAACTAAAAAACACAAGAATAACAGTCCTACAAATTAAGGGAATTAATTCTGTTTGTCTGCTTTCATGTAATCTGCTATTCTTAGCATGAACATCTGACCAACTGGCTACCTTCATAACCTAACAACCAACATGACATAATAACATAGCCTTACTTCCAACACCAAGGAGTATGTAGAGGTTAGGTAAAAATATATATTTTTAAAGTTACTTTCAGAACTAGCACATCTACTGTTTAGTATTCCCCCAATATGTGTGAGCCTCCTGGCTGCTGCTGTTCGAGACTAAACTAACGTTGGCAGTGCTGTTTCATTGGATTTAAAACCCCAGCCAAACTTGATATCTGAGCTGTTATGTGCACCATCCACATCAGCCAAACAAGATTATGTTCGCAATAGAATCATGCTATACATTTTCCCATCATAATTATAACACTAGGACTAACTAGGTAGCTACAGTTAAAGAAATCTGCTAGTGACAGTTTGCAGATGAAAATCTGAAATTTGTCTGAAATTAAAGCGTCTGAAATGACTGAGATTTTGAGTGGTAAATCTGTCCTTGTTAGCTGAACAAACTGCACATGTGCCGTGTGAGAAGTGGAAGTTAACAGGCATAGCAACAGTTAGTGTAAGGCTTCGTGAACAATGAATTATGGTATTAAAAACACTTACTATACAATATCATTACATTAAACATGGTTTTAGCATCACCTCAACCTGTGCGTCTCCTTCCCAGAGTAAAGAGAATACAGCAGAGTAGCTCCCATTCAGATGATCCACCACTTGACCAGCCACACCTGCTTCAAGCTTTCGGTTGTGCAGACTGGCGAGTAGGAAGTCCCCCCCAGACTTCTTGGGACGACCCTGGAAGTCAGAGGTTTGTATCATGACCTCCAGCTGATCCCCGACATGCCACTGTCCCCCTTTACTCCCTGGTAGAATGGTGAAGGTGCTGTGAGCTGGATCACTGGTCTGCTCCAGGGAAATAGGAGCCGGCAAAAGTGGAGTTTCAGGCCAAGCAATTGAGTCGAGTATGAGACGTTCCTCCAGAGCATCCTCAGGGGACAGTGGCTGGAAGGTGCAGAAGCTGCGAATCTCGTTGGGGTGAGTGGAGACTCTCGGCATGATGATGGTGGAGTTGAATTTAGGCTGAAACTGGCAGTGGGTCGAGAGAGAGATGGTGTCATAGATACATCAAGCATATGCACTGAAAAAAAAAATTAGCCAAATAAAGTAAAAGGGCCAAGATGTGAATATTATTTGGAGGGTTGCTAACAACTGTTCTTAACATTAACTCTGGGGAAAAATTTCAAGATACTCTTGCTTTCTGTTTTACACAAGGCAAGACAGTGAATGTTGAATTCAATGATTGTTTTTGGTGTGTGATTTCAAGGTTTTGTTGACTGAAATTCATGTTTTGGGATATTCAGTCAGAGATACAACAGATGCAAAAAAAAAGGCAGAAAATAGAACCTGTTACAAAAACTTTCATGGGGCTTTTTAAAAACTATATACTTCTGACCCCATTGTTAAGATGTATGTCTCAGTGAGAACAAATGGGAACCAGTAGGTTGTCACACATGGAGGTTTGTTCTAAAGTATAGAATACTGCCAGCTTTATCCTTTAACTACAGGAGCCGCTGCTGTCAACAAGTCAATGTGCAGGATCGAGAGGGAAAATACAATTGAACTCAAATTGTATTTATTTGCAATGAAGAACATTGAAACACACATTTTAAAACAATATCCAAAAACCTGACTAATATCAAACATTTCAAACAGGGTCCACCCTTCACACGATCCCACTTAAACCAAGTTCTTACCTCCAGAATGTCCATGTGACGTAGCACAAAGATTAAGACATAGACAGCCAGAAAGAGGAAGAGGGCGCAGAACTCCCTTCTTGTACAAAATGTGGCCTTCATGATCAGTGATTAGTCTTCACCTTCAGTGTCAAAAAAATCAACTGTTGAAGAAAAACAAAAAAAAGCAGTACATTTACGAGATCTCGCTAGTTGGATGAGATATCGCAAACTCAAAGCTTTACCTCATGTCTCGATGGTTCAGAGCATCACGGCATTAACACAATACACACATCACCACAAAGATAGAAATAATGTGATTCAAGGCTACAGCAGAATAAAGAAAGGTGGAAGGCTCTGATGCTGATGTAATCAGACCACAGTGTCATCCAAAAGCAGAATATATTTGTTATAACCGGTTAAACCAGTCTGCTGTGTGTAGAGGTCTGTATGATTATAGCCTATACTGATCAGCTTTGTGTTTTCATGCAATTAACTAGCTAGGGCCCCGCCTCAGCGGCGGTTTTGTCTCAGCGTTGGGGAATGGTTGGTGGAGATTTAGCCTGGATGAAGTGGTTTGGGGAAAGGCTAGGTTGAAGGTCCACTGCGGCTCCCGGGCCTTGCAGACACCCTGTGTCCATATGGGACGGGAAGATGGAATTTTTATCTTAAGCATTAGCTCCAGGGGCGGAGGCATATGTACGGACGCGTCCCTACCAATATTTTGGGAGACCGAATCGTCTCTACCAATATTCAATATCAGTAACATACACACGCACAGAGAGAAAGAGAGAGGAGAAGACTGAGGAGCAGAATCGCTTGTTGTTCGATGCGGAATATTGCGCTTCTGGTGTGATCATCAGGGCCGTAGCCAGGTATGAGGTCACCGAGGTATTTATTTCCTAAAAAGCTCACCGCCTCTCTTCATTTGAATGACGCTTGAAACTGACAGCCATCAGTAAGACAGCTACCTGTGGTGGTGAGGTGACTGGAGAAGGCAGAGTGAGGCCCACCGCGACGTCTCCATTGCGCTCTGTGCGCCTGACAGCAGATCTATGGTCACTGCAGCGATTTAACACTCAAAAACTATATGAAAACTGAAACTGTACTTGGTGATATATGCACAGTATTAGAAGATATTATCGTTGTCGCTCTATTGTGCCAGTATTTCATGCTATTTGATGTAATCTTGGATTTCTACAACCGAGGATGATAATTTCATTAGTTGATTCACAGCTGACTACGAGCGTCTGTAGCACACAGTCCTCCCTCTCCTCTGTGCTCTGGAATGTGATGGTGAGCCAGTACTGATGAAATATCTGATTAGAGATTTGAGTTGGTTTGTATCTTGTAAAGTTGAAAGGTGCACAAATAACTTTGATTTTTTTTGTGTCTGTATTTCTGTTTGAATATTATGATCAAGTGGATCTAGCCTGCACTTTATCAGAGATGGTGAAGTTAACATTTATTTGGACAACAAGACACGCAATAGTGAGATTTACTGTATGCCTTATCAAAAGTGTTTTCTATTAGTTTTGGTTTTACAGGGCAGATGAGGACAAACAGACTGACGTCAGACTGGTTTGTCCCGTGCTTTAAGTCAAATCACTCTCAGCTCTACTGAATCTCAGGTTACAGGTTCATAATAAAGACTACAGCCCTGGTGTAAAAGAAACCAGACAATCTGATCTAATAGACTTTGTAAATCCCAAATCTCGTGAATACTCTGCTCAGTGTTTACATTGAAATATCCTATTATAAAAACTGTTACTACAGCAATGTGCAAACACAAGAGAACAAGAAACACAAGATGAAGATTCATTTAGTTCAGCTTTCAGACACTGCAGTATGAACTTGGGGAAGATATAATATAATAATATATTATTCTAAAATGGGCCTTCTGCATTATGAGCATTTTTGCTTGAGGTACTTGAGGTATATTTTGATGATAATACTTTTGCACTTTTACTTCCATCAAGTTTTTAATGCATGATTCTATAAACTGGTCATATGTCTTTAACTTTATGTAAATCTTAAATCAACAAAGTATCCAATAACTACAGTCGAGTAAATGTAATGTAATGCACAAAGTACAAATTTCTTTCTGAAATGTAGTGGAGCAGAAGTATTAAGTAACATAAAACAGAAGTAGTAGAAGTAAAATAAAATGTCACAAATACAGTATATTAGAATGGTTACTGATACCGATTCATGATCAAATTAATCTTCATATATATTTTGTTTAAGCGTTTCATGTGTCTTACCTCAGCAGAGATTAATTTGGAGATTCTGTTCATCACAGTGCGATCCGTCACTTTATCTCACTTGTTTTTAAATAAACGTTCTCTTGACTTTCAGGAAATTAATTTAAGGGTAGGGACAGCAAACAGCACTGCATCATGAATCACTGTCACAGCTAAAAATAACAATAGAATCTCATGTTGATGACGCCTTCTCTTCTTAACCACAACTAGTAACTAAAACAACAAGTATGTAAGTATGTATTGAGTTGATGTAAATTGTGCTATTACACATACTCGTACTATCTTTTTGATTCCAGAAAAAACAGCAAACCATGAGAGGCTTCTTGATGGGAAATGCATCATGTACACCACAGCAAGCCGCTGTCTTGACGGATAGTATCCTCAACATACTCGTCACATGAGGCCTCTGTCGATGGTTGAAGATGACGGCTTCACTAAAATGATCCACACCTTGAACCCTGGTTACACTCTGCCCTCCAGGACCCACTTCACAAAGCTCATGGAGAGAAAATATGAAGAGACATTCAAGGAAGTGAAGAGTGCAATAAACACCAACAACAGCAAACTTGCTCTCACCACTGATGTATGGACAAGTGTAGCAAGTGAAGCCTACCTTGGCGTTACATGCCACTACATCACAGATGACTGGGACATGCAGTCAATCTGCCTCACCACCATGCCTGCAGGACAGACATACTGCATCTAACATACCTTGTCAACTGATACCAATGCCAATATCAACATTGTCTGTCAATTGCATGATAATCATGCATACAAGCTATTCAAATTTACCTTTTTATTTTAAACATAAATCTGGAAACGAAAATGAGTGATGGCCTATTAGTGCCACTGCCATGTGTTACAAGTCCCAGCATGAATGAGCCTGCTAACAGATTTATGCCTGAGAAAAACAGGAAATAATAAGCGTCTTCTCAAGCTATGAGAAGACGCTGCACGCGCACATACAAGTCTCGCGTCGCGAGGCGGAACCACAGCGCTGCACTGCCACCTACTGGGCATAGATATAAATACACTTCTAAAGGAAGTTTTATTATGATTAGCAAATCACAGAAATCGCAGACGCCCTGCAGTAACATCGCGGACCCCCTAGGGGTCACAGACCCCTGTTGAAGACCTCTGATTTAGAAGATGAATTGTAGTGTGTAGGATTTAGTGGAATTTATTGCAGAGCTGCACAACATCACAAAAAAATGCGATATTGACTGAGAGTATCAGCAGAAAACTGCACTTTAAAA
The DNA here is from genome assembly GCA_032191485.1 of Leptoclinus maculatus. Taxonomy (NCBI): domain Eukaryota; kingdom Metazoa; phylum Chordata; class Actinopteri; order Perciformes; family Stichaeidae; genus Leptoclinus; species Leptoclinus maculatus. Next base: position 2,683,218 of record JAVDOI010000019.1, on the reverse strand, counting down.
GGCTGTTGAATCATTATTCTGTTGGTGCCTTTTATGTACAATTGACCCATTGCTAAAAATCAACCATTGAGCCCACACTGTCCCTGGAGAATTATTATCTAAATATAATTTTTTTTAAAGCAATGAAAACAAGTTAAACAGAAAAAGAGATAAAGCCCACAGATCACAGTGTAAAATATAACCACCAGATCACCTGGCCTTGAGAAAGAAAAATGAAGCAAGAACACTCCTCCTGTAAAGGCTCCACAGGTTTTTATGTAGAAACTTAACATTTTAGAAATGTATATATTTGTCTTACGAGTATCACTACTACAAAATGTTTAATCATGACTAGCTCCAAATCCACGAAACCAGCCTGAAATGGAGAAAATCTGAAAATATTGCATGACAGCCAGATAGATAGGAGCTGGCAGATGCAACGCTATGATTGGCCAGTCTGCATTCAAGGGTGGGACTTAGCGAAGGGACAATTCAATGTTCAGTTTGTTTAAGAAAAGAAGGTTGGAAATACTTTCCCTTCATTTGAAAAATTCAACAAGCAATTTCTTGTATTTTAGTATACTGAAAGCAGCAGAAAGGCAGAACTGAGTACACTTTAATATTTGTTCATTTATCGCAAATAATATTGTTATCCCGCTATTCAAGAACATTATCGCATATCTCATTTCCTCATATTGTGAAGGCCCAATTTGTTGGCAAAAATGGATATAATATTCATAACTTTGTTTTTGTTGGTGTATTTTCACCTGAAACTAAGAATCATTATGTTTTTGTTACCTTAGAATGAGTCCTTCATCTCTACATAGGGAGTGGGTCCTCCTCACGGAGTCATGTTGCACAACCATGTTTCTAAGTAGCCCTGAACGGACAAACCAAACATAGGATCTAGCGAGAGCCTTTCGCATTTTTTAGTTACTTGAAGGTGTACTGAAGGTGTACTTCTCAGACACGCTTGGAAAGGACCGAGTGAGCAGAGGGGTATTCAGCTGGTTGCAATGCGCAACCTCACCACTAGATGCCACTAAATCCTACACACAGAACCTTTAATGTGATTGTGATGGGAGTTTTTAGCATCACCTCAACCTGTGCGTCTCCTTCCCAGAGTAAAGAGAATACAGCAGAGTAGCTCCCATTCAGATGATCCACCACTTGACCAGCCACACCTGCTTCAAGCTTCCGGTTGTGCAGACTGGCGAGTAGGAAGTCCCCCCCAGACTTCTTGGGACGACCCTGGAAGTCAGAGGTTTGTATCATGACCTCCAGCTGATCCCCGACATGCCACTGTCTCCCTTTCCTCCCTGGGAGAATGGTGAAGGTGCTGTGAGCTGGATCACTGATCTGCTCCAGGGAAATAGGAGCTGGCAAAAGTGGAGTTTCAGGCCAAGCAGTGGAGTCGAGTATGAGACGTTCCTCCAGAGCGTCCTCAGGGGACAGTGGCTGGAAGGTGCAGAAGTTGCGAATCATGTTAGGGTGAGTGGAGACTCTCGGCATGATGACGGTGGAGTTGAATTTAGGCTGAAACTGGCAGTGGGTCGAGAGAGATGGTGTCAAAGATACATCAAGCATATGCACTTTAAAAAAATGAACCAAATAAAGTAAAAGGGCCAAGATGTGAATATTATTTGGAGGGTTGCTAACAACTGTTCTTAACATTAACCCAGGGGAAAAGTTTCAAGATACTCTTGCTTTCTGTTTTACACAAGGCAAGAAAGTGAATGTTGAATTCAATGATTGTTTTTGGTGTGTGATTTCAAGGTTTTGTTGACTGAAATTCATGTTTTGGGATATTCAGTCAGAGATACAACAGATGCAAAAAAAAGGCAGAAAATAGAACCTGTTACAAAAACTTTCATGGGGCTTTTTAAAAACTATATACTTCTGACCCCTTTGTTAAGATGTATGTCTCAGTGAGAACAAATGGGAACCAGTATGTTGTCACACATGGAGGTTTGTTCTAAAGTATAGAATAGTGCCAGCTTTATCCTTTAACTACAGGAGCCGTTGCTGTCAACAAGTCCCACTTAAACCAAGTTCTTACCTCCAGAATGTCCTTGTGACGTAGCACAAAGATTAAGACAAAGACAGCCAGAAAGAGGAAGAGGGCGCAGAACTCCCTTCTTGTACAAAATGTGGCCTTCATGATCAGTGATTAGTCTTCACCTTCAGCGTCAGTTACTTTGGTACTGGATTGAGAAAATATACATTAAAAATACAAATGGGTATTGACACCTTGTAACGCTGAAGAATATTACTTGTTTAAATCTGAACCCAACTCCCTCTCTATACTAATAGTGTGACATGTTCAGCTTTCAATCTTTAGTACCAAACTAAATCCAGTCACCCAGGAAACTCCTTTGATTGATCATCCGTCAACCAAGGCCACAACGAAAGACAACATCCCTCTCTTGCTGTTTAACATGATCCATTCTATCATGTACACTTTGCAACATCATTCAGTCCTTTGTAATCCACACCACACTCTGCAAAGTAACCCTTCAAACAAATATCTGTTTTCACTCTCATTATACAGATCAGAGGTGCTCGTGTCTTTCTAACTACAGTTTTTCACAGTTGGTTAATGTGGACATTTTATTTTCAGTTATTTTTGAACTACTACGACTGACTGCGGTATTTGTTGTATATGTTCCCGATAAGGATCTTGCCGAGCCCAGGAGGGGACATGGAGAAGAAAAAAAAAGTGTGAGTGGTGCATTGTTTTAGCAAACTGAAAGATTGACCTCATGTCTCGATGGTTCAGAGCATCGCGGCATTAACACAATACACACATCACCACAAAGATAGAGATAATGTGATTCAAGGCTACAGCATGAGGCGCAACCTTTGCTAATAAAGAAAGTTGGAAGGCTCTGATGCTGATGTAATCAGACCACATCGTCATCCAAAAGCAGAATTTATTTGTTATAACTGGTTAGACCAGTCTGCTGTGTGTAGAGGTCTGTATGATTATAGCCTATACTGATCAGCTTTGTGTTTTAATGCAATTAAATGAAGGTTAACACAGTGAACGGCTATGCTAATGGCACTTCGCTCTGCGCAGTACTTCTCACGGATTTATAACCAGTTGGACCAGTCTCTACCAATATTTGATCAAACTTCTGAAATAACGTTTGCATTATCTTTGCAGTGGAAAGATACACATGCACAGAGAGAAAGAGAGAGGAGCAGACTGAGGAGCAGAATCTCTTCTGGTGTGATCATCATGGCCGTAGCAAGCTATGAGGTCATCTATGGTCACTGCAGCGATTTAACACTCAAACACTATATGAAAACTGAAACTGTACTTGGTGATATGTGCACAGTATTAGAAGATATTATCGTTGTCGCTCTATTGTGCCATTATTTCATGCTATTTGATGTAATCTTGGATTTCTACAACCGATGATTATGATTTCATCAGCTGATTCACAGCTGACTACGAGCGTCTGTAGCACACAGTCCTCCCTCTCCTCTGTGCTCCGGAATGTGATGGTGAGACATTACTGATGAAATATCTGATTAGAGATTTGAGTTGGTTTATATCTTGTACAGTTGAAAGGTGCTTATGGAATAATTATGGCTCACTAGCACAAGCACAAATAACTTTGCTTTTTTTGTGTCTGTATTTCTGCTTGAATGTTATGATCAAGTGGATCTAGCCTGCACTTTATCAGAGGTGGTGAAGTTCACATTTGTGTGGACAACAAGACATAGTGAGATTCATGCCTTTATCAAAAGCTTTTTCTGTTAGTTTTTGTTTTACAGGGCAGGTACTTTTTTTTCTTTACATTTTTTTCCCCTAAAATATTACGACTATTCTCAGCTTCACAGAGAGTCACAGATATGTGGGATATATTCTGAATGTGAAGAAATCTTTCTGAAACACATCTGAGCTATGCCAGATGAGGACAAACGAGATTTGGACAGATGAGGTTTGTCCCGTGCTTCAAGTCAAATCACTCTCAGCTCTACTGAATCTCAGGTTACAGGTTCATAATAAAGACTACAGCCCTGGTGTAAAAGAAACCAGACAATCTGATCTAATAGACTTTGTAAATCCCAAATCTTGTGAATACTCTGCTCAGTGTTTACATTGAAATATCCTATTATAAAAACTGTTACTACAGCAATGTGCAAACACAAGAGAACAAGAAACACAAGCAGATGGCGATCCATTTAGTTCAGCTTTCAGATACTGCAGTATGAATTTGGGGAAGATATAATATAATAATATATTATTATAAAATGGGCATTCTGCAAGTATTTTTGCTTGAGGTACTTGAGGTATATTTTGATGATAATACTTTTGCACTTTTACTTCCATCAAGTTTTGAATGCATGATTCTATAAACTGGTCATATGTCTTTTTTAACTTTATGTAAATCTTAAATCAACAAAGAATCCAATAACTACAGTCGAGTAAATGTAATGTAATGTACAAATTTCCCTCTGAAATGTAGTGGAGCAGAAGTATTAAGTAACATAAAACAGAAGTAGTAGAAGTAAAACCATAAATTTCACACATGTACAGTATATTAGAATGGTTTCTGATGCTGATTCATGAAAAAGTTAAACTTCATATATACTTTGTTTAAGCGTTTCATGTGTCTTACCTCAGCAGAGATTCATTTGGAGATTCTGTTCACAGTGTGATCCGTCACTTTATCTCACAGGTTTACAATAAATATTCTCTGTGCTTGACTTTCAGGAAATTAATTTAAGGGTAGTGACAGCAAACAGCACTGTCACAGCTAAAAATAACAATAGAATCTCATGTTGATGACGCCTTCTCTTCTTAACCACTCCCATGTGCCAACAGAGCACAGAATAAAAGCAAAGAATAGGGGCTTCTCTGTTGGAGCTTTAACATACCTAAAATGAAACAAATACTAAAAAAAAGAACATAAAGTGATTATAGTGTCCTCAAGCTTTTCTTAACCTTTGTACTCTGACTGTCACTTCCATCTAAATAGCTAAAAGTTTATTTCATGTGAAGTATGGAAGATTGAAACTCCCTGAATTAAAACAAATCAAATTAAGATATGAAGTTCAATGGATATATATATATAGATGGTTATATGTATTTTTTGGATGCAATACCTCTCATAATGAAATGGAAAATATTTGGTAAATACCAATTATTCAGCTTTTCTTTAAAGACTAAATTAATAATATTTCAAAGTGAAAATCTGCATTGCATTGAAATGTTGTCCACTCAAGTGCTGTATATTTAAGTACAATTTTGAAGTACTTTATCATTGTATGCAACTTTGTACTTCTACTTCTACTACTTCTAACTTTGTACTTGTTTAGCCATTCTACCGTTTGAGCCCTAAAGAGGTCAAACCATCCATGCTACTCAGTAGCTAGAGAGTAGCTGCAGTTTAGCGAGAGGTTTCTGACCAGTAGCTGGAGCAGCCTGTCTGCATTTAGTTTAATGCACATTATGCTGTGTTGTTTAGCAGTCGGACTGCCCTCCACACTGCTGGCCCCGCCCTCTAGTTTATATACAGCTTGAAAATGGAAAATGTTAAATGGCTCTATACAAAAGGATACATGCCAAAAATATTAAAAAATTGAATTTTCTTCCTAATTTTCTGATAGATTGTATTACGTTTCAAGTACACATTTTTGTTTGAGCATGTAGCAGTTGCAATTTCACATTATCAAGTTCTTTTTTCCGTTTTCTTTTTTTTTTCTTTTTAACATTTAAACATTTTCTGATTAAAATGGAAATGCACACAAAAAATGTGTATTTGTTGTGCTTCATTTCTTTGTTTGATTTGTTTCAATTTAGACACTTTAAGTCTTCCATACTTCACAGGAATATGTTATGCAAATTACAAGCCCATGCTCATAGGACTCAAATCTTAGTGGCCATTATTGCTTCTTTATGGACTGATTATCTAGCTGTACTACTGTCAGGATACAGTGACAGTTTGAGCAAATATGACAAAAGCGTCATCTTTATTGCAGCTGGATTATCGTGATGTCACGGGAGAGTTGGAAAAATGCAGCACTTGGTGGAAACACAGAGATAACATGTAAACTCAACGTGTGCTTAAATCCACATTCCTCTCCCCAAGACACAAACATCTAGCCGCCATTATGAGGACATATGTAGGACAATAGAAGGTTTATCATATTCCTAATAATGGGAGGTGGTGGGTGGAGGTTATGTGGCAGGTGGTGGGCCAGGTTCATTTCCCAGGCATCGATCAGATGAACATTCAGTCCTTTGAACATGGCTCTGAGCACCTTATCACGCTGCAGCGAGTACCAGTCGCTGTTGGTAATTGTCTCATATAACGTCAAGGCTTTGGGGTTTGCGGTCCGGATGACGACTAGCGTACCTGGAGCCCTGTCCAGCAGTCGCACCACCGCCCTGCGGATGCTCTGTAGCCTCCTGATGTAGATCTCCATGGGGAAAGAGCCGAGGTGAGACCAGATGCCAAGGACTACAACGATGTTGTTGCCTCCTTTTAAGTCATCTAGTTCATTGGCAACGTAATGAAGTTCTCTAGTTGGGACGGTAAAACGGATAGGAGGACCGTGGCAGCGGTACGTCACCAAGATGCTGTTTGCATAGTCCAAGGACATGTAAGGTCCAGTTCTCTCCAGGCTGTGCAGGTCAAACTTCTTAAGACCTGAAAGTATGACAGGGGGAACACATTAAGCTGCAGTGGGAACAAAATAATTAGTTGCCAGAAATCCCTGTCGATCAGCTACCTGGTAGAGCTGCGTTGAGGAATTCAAACCACTGCCTGATGGTGGAGTCTCCATACATGTGGACCACCTTGCCTTTCAGACACTGACTGGTGGCAGACATGCTGAATTCGGCGACTGTGGTGCCACCTAGTGCTCGCCACACACCCTGGTAGTAATAACCAGAGGGTCTAGATGTCACAGTGCTGCTCTTCTCCTTTAGCTGACCTGAGGAAGTAAAAAAACAAGGTATAAAGTGATTGTATGAATCTTTTATGGAGTATCCTTACTCCTGAGAGACTACATACACTGCTAACAGGAAGAGCAACATTCATGAACTTTTAGCCTCGTGCTCCATGCTCCCAACACTCTTTTATTGACTGTAGGACATTCAGTTTTGAATTATTGTTATTATAGTCAGCAGTAAACTCTTGTTGTACCTTCCTGTTTTGGCAACACAGTGACATTGGAAGGTCCTGAAGCCTGAATGAAGACTTTCATGTTAACACCACTGAAGAAAAAAGCACAAATAAAATATGTCTTAAAGATACTACAACAACACAAATAAAAGTAAAGGAGAACATTTGAAATCATTAGATACAATTAAAACTAGAAAGATCCAGTAGTAAAATGGGAAACAACGGCTTGAAAGTTCATTCAACATCCCACAAAACTCAATCCCTAAAAATCAATTTTGTGAGTTAAATCTGCACTTATAAATTTTTTCATATAAGCAAATGGGTCAATGACTATAAGTAATCTGCCGCACTGTATGTCGCTCACACTGATTGAGACACAGATCATTCTTACCTGACTTTGCAGTTCCCTCAGCTCTACGGAACACTGTAGCATCTTTCAGCTCATTGTTTTGGTTTGACGGTCTTGCAGAACCAATTAAAACAACTCCAAATAAATGTTAAGCTATTGACATATGAACACCTTATAAAGTTGATATGACTAAAGTGTTAGCAAACACTGGACTATTTAAATATCTAGAAGACATGGAGAAACATTGTTTTGCTGCCCCCAATTGGCAGAAAAATAATAATGTGTGCATCTTTAAGTTTCTCAAAAGACCACATCCAAAATAAAATGTATACATTTACAACTAGAAAGGTGCACTCAGTAGAGGGAAGTTCTCCGCCAGGTGTGTCTGGAATGACCAGTGTTGGATTGTGTCATTGAATGAATACAACCCACAATTGGCTAACCCCACATCATCAGTTGCCTGTTTAGCTTGTGTACTGGTAGTTCCGCTAGCCGTTAGCCAAACACACCATCCAAAACAATGAAAGTGAGCTGCAAAGCAGCGGCCAAGAGGTTACGCAGCAGTTTGTGTACTGGTAGTAATGTTAGCTGTAAGCCAAACACAACTCAAATCCCAACACTGTGGGCACAGAGTAGCAGATACAAGGGACCGTATAGGCACTCTTATTTCAAGTGGTCCCTACTGGCCAGTGGCCATGGAGTAGTAAGTCACTGGCAGTATTAAACAGGCTGTAAAAAGTGTTTTGAGAAAGCATGAGTCAACGCAACCATGAGAGGTCCAGGAGCATGCAGTCATAACTGGGCACACAAGAGTTTATGCAGTTCGCTGCATCAGAATGCGAGATTAGCTGTGGACAGATACAGAGGTGCACACGCATGCACAAACGAGACCAATCACATGATTATTCTGGCGGAGGCGATAAAAAGTAAATTAATAACAGAAAATACTACGCAATGTTAAAAATGTAAGTGAAGTAGTATTTGTATTTTCTTTACATCTCAAAGATATTTAGGGTCAATAATACTGCCTGTGGTAACAAACTTCTATGCTTGTCTTTGTCTCCCTGCTCCTTCACCTTTTAAAGAGGTCCTTCTCCTTGGCCTTGAGATTTTCTTTGTATCCTCCCATGTGGTGGCTGATCCTGGCATCACAGCTCATGTTCTTTGGCTTGTAACAGAACCAAGGCTCACCTGTACGGAGGTCAGTGTAGTTACACAGCGGCTGCTGGGTTGGCCGTAAGCAGACGTTACAGATGGTAGATTCAGAGAGTGAGCCTGAGCGGAAGAGGCTTTTGAAGTAAATCCTGTCAGGGTTTTCGGTGGTCAGCCTGTTCAGCACTGAGATGGCCTCACTAGGGTGAACCAGCATCACCTGATTGGAAAGAGAACCAGAGTTTTCAATAGAAAGCTACAACTCGTGCCTAAAAATGACACATTGCTTTGATGTGAATATTATTTGGAGGGTTGCTAACAACTGTTCTTAACATTAACCCAGGGGAAAAATGTCAAGATACTCTTGCTTTCTGTTTTACACAAGGCAAGAAAGTGAATTTTAAATTCAAATATAGTTTTTGGTGTGTGATTTCAAGGTTTTGTTCACTGAAATTCATGTTTTGCGATATTCAGTAAGAGATACAACAGATGCAAAAAAAAGGCAGAAAATAGAACCTGTTACAAAAACTTTCATGGGGCTTTTTAAAAACTATATACTTCTGACCCCTTTGTTAAGATGTATGTCTCAGTGAGTGTCTCCACTGGCCGTCACTCTGATGAACAATTAATCAGACATATTGCATCTTCATTTGCACTATTTCAAACAGGGTCTACCCTTCACACGATCCCACTTAAACCAAGTTCTTACCTCCAGAATGTCCTTGTGACGTAGCACAAAGATTAAGACAGAGACAGCCAGAAAGAGGAAGAGGGCGCGGAACTCCCTTCTTGTACAAAATGTGGCCTTCATGATCAGTGGTTAGTCTTCACCTTCAGCGTCAGTTACTTTGGTACTGGATTGAGAAAATATATATTAAAAATACAAATGGGTATTGACACCTTGTAATGCTGAAGAATATTACTTGTGTAAATCTGAACTCGGTTGTGAAATCCTTCCTCTCTATACTAATAGTGTGACATGTTCAGCTTTCAATCTTTAGTACTAAACTAAATCCAGTCACCCAGGAAACTCCTTTGATTGATCATCTGTCAATCAAGGCCACAACCAAAGACAACATCCCTCTCTTGCTGTTTAACATGATCCATTCTATCATGTACACTTTGCAACATCATTCAGTCCTTTGTAATCCACACCACACTCTGCAAAGTAACCCTTCAAACAAATATCTGTTTTCACTCTCATTATACAGATCAGAGGTGCTCGTGTCTTTCTGCTAACTACAGTTTTTCACACTTGTTCAAATCTGGACACATTTTTTTTCAGTTATTTTTCATGGTTACTATGACTAATAACTGCAGTATTGATTGTATGTGTTCCTGAAAAGGATCTTGCGGAGGGGACATGGAGAAGAAGAAGAAAAAAAATCAACTGTTGAAGAAAAAGAAAAAAGAGCAGTACATTTACGAGATCTCGCTAGTTGGATGAGATATCGCAAAAGATGTCAGGTAACAAAAAATACAACAACCCAAAAAACCTGTAATGTAGGCTACATCTGGATCAGTTGGGCACCATAGAAACTAACCACAACAATGGAGCGCACACACCTGTGGGAGAGGTGCATTCTTACCATCTGAAGAGTTGCATAGCTCTGAAACAGCTGTGGCAATCACAATTAAACATAACGACAGCTCAGCAAACTCAAAGCTTTACCTCATGTCTCGATGGTTCAGAGCATCACGGCATTAACACAATACACACATCACCACAAAGATAGAAATAATGTGATTCAAGGCTACAGCATGAGGCGCAACCTTTGCTAATAAAGAAAGGTGGAAGGCTGTGACGCTGATGTAATCAGACCACAGTGTCATCCAAAAGCAGAATATATTTGTTATAACCGGTTAAACCAGTCTGCTGTGTGTAGAGGTCTGTATGATTATAGCCTATACTGATCAGCTTTGTGTTTTCATGCAATTAACTAGCTAGGGCCCCGCCTCAGCGGCGGTTTTGTCTCAGCGTTGGGGAATGGTTGGTGGAGATTTAGCCTGGATGAAGTGGTTTGGGGAAAGGCGATATATGCACAGTATTAGAAGATATTATCGTTGTCGCTCTATTGTGCCAGTATTTCATGCTATTTGATGTAATCTTGGATTTCTACAACCGAGGATGATAATTTCATTAGTTGATTCACATCTGACTACGAGCGTCTGTAGCACACAGTCCTCCCTCTCCTCTGTGCTCCGGAATGTGATGGTGAGACAGTACTGATGAAATATCTGATTAGAGATTTGAGTTGGCTTATATCTTGTACAGTTGAAAGGTGCACAAATAACTTTGATTTTTTTTGTGTCTGTATTTCTGTTTGAATATTATGATCAAGTGGATCTAGCCTGCACTTTATCAGAGGTGGTGAAGTTAACATTTATTTGGACAACAAGACACACAATAGTGAGATTTACTGTATGCCTTATCAAAAGTGTTTTCTATTAGTTTTGGTTTTACAGGGCAGATGAGGACAAACAGACTGACGTCAGACTGGTTTGTCCCGTGCTTCAAGTCAAATCACTCTCAGCTCTACTGACTCTACTGTTACAGGTTCATAATAAAGACTACAGCCCTGGTGTAAAAGAAACCAGACAATGTGATCTAATAGACTTTGTAAATCCCAAATCTCGTGAATACTCTGCTCAGTGTTTACATTGAAATATCCTATTATAAAAACTGTTACTACAGCAATGTGCAAACACAAGAGAACAAGAAACACAAGATGAAGATTCATTTAGTTCAGCTTTCAGACACTGCAGTATGAACTTGGGGAAGATATAATATAATAATATATTATTCTAAAATGGGCCTTCTGCATTATGAGCATTTTTGCTTGAGATACTTGAGGTATATTTTGATGATAATACTTTTGCACTTTTACTTCCATCAAGTTTTGAATGCATGATTCTATAAACTGGTCATATGTCTTTAACTTTATGTAAATCTTAAATCAACAAAGTATCCAATAACTACAGTCGAGTAAATGTAATGTAATGCACAAAGTACAAATTTCTTTCTGAAATGTAGTGGAGCAGAAGTATTAAGTAACATAAAACAGAAGTAGTAGAAGTAAAATAAAATGTCACAAATACAGTATATTAGAATGGTTACTGATACCGATTCATGATCAAATTAATCTTCATATATATTTTGTTTAAGCGTTTCATGTGTCTTACCTCAGCAGAGATTAATTTGGAGATTCTGTTCATCACAGTGCGATCCGTCACTTTATCTCACTTGTTTTTAAATAAACGTTCTCTTGACTTTCAGGAAATTAATTTAAGGGTAGGGACAGCAAACAGCACTGCATCATGAATCACTGTCACAGCTAAAAATAACAATAGAATCTCATGTTGATGACGCCTTCTCTTCTTAACCACAACTAGTAACTAAAACAACAAGTATGTAAGTATGTATTGAGTTGATGTAAATTGTGCTATTACACATACTCGTACTATCTTTTTGATTCCAGAAAAAACAGCAAACCATGAGAGGCTTCTTGATGGGAAATGCATCATGTACACCACAGCAAGCCGCTGTCTTGACGGATAGTATCCTCAACATACTCGTCACATGAGGCCTCTGTCGATGGTTGAAGATGACGGCTTCACTAAAATGATCCACACCTTGAACCCTGGTTACACTCTGCCCTCCAGGACCCACTTCACAAAGCTCATGGAGAGAAAATATGAAGAGACATTCAAGGAAGTGAAGACTGCAATAAACACCAACAACAGCAAACTTGCTCTCACCACTGATGTATGGACAAGTGTAGCAAGTGAAGCCTACCTTGGCGTTACATGCCACTACATCACAGATGACTGGGACATGCAGTCAATCTGCCTCACCACCATGCCTGCAGGACAGACATACTGCATCTAACATACCTTGTCAACTGATACCAATGCCAATATCAACATTGTCTGTCAATTGCATGATAATCATGCATACAAGCTATTCAAATTTACCTTTTTATTTTAAACATAAATCTGGAAACGAAAATGAGTGATGGCCTATTAGTGCCACTGCCATGTGTTACAAGTCCCAGCATGAATGAGCCTGCTAACAGATTTATGCCTGAGAAAAACAGGAAATAATAAGCGTCTTCTCAAGCTATGAGAAGACGCTGCACACGCACATACAAGTCTCGGGTCGCGAGGCGGAACCACAGCGCTGCACTGCTACCTACTGGGCATAGATATAAATACACTTCTAAAAGAAGTTTTATTATGATTAGCAAATCACAGAAATTCGTTCAAATATCATGAATCAAAAATTTCGCGGACGCCCTGCAGTAACTCCGCGGACCCCCTAGGGGTCACAGACCCCCTGTTGAAGATCTCTGATTTAGAAGATGAATTGTAGTGTGTAGGATTTAGTGGAATTTATTGCAGAGCTGCACACATCATTCACTAACAAGGACCACACCAATAACAGTATGAGTTTCGAGAGGTTTATTGCATCGTGGAATGATTGTTAGATTCGAGAAGCGGAAGGGGTTGAGGGATGAAGGGGAGTAGGGTAGAGGGATGATGGGATGTGGGGTAGGGATGAGGAGATGAAGGGATGTGGGGTAGGGTCGAGGTAGAGGGATGTAGGGTAGGGGTAGGGGTAGAGGGATGAAGGGATGTAGGGTAGAGGGATGAAGGGATGTAGGGTAGGGATAAAGAGATGAAGGGATGTAAGGGAGAAGAGGAGGGTTTGTAGAAAGGAGGTTAGGCGATCGATGGGGGACCGTTGATGTCCGGTGGCTGGAGGGAACTGGAGACTTGTAGGGTGGGGTTTGTCTCTTCGGAAGCTCTGGCGGTGCAGAGTCCCCCGTTGTTCCTGAAATCCTGCGAGAGAGAGAGAGAGCAAGAGGAGAGAGAGAGAGGATGACAAAAACGGGGTCGGGGGGGAGGGATGTGAAGACGAGAGTCGAAGAGGGAGTGAACGGCGGTTCGTTGTGCTTAAATACTCTGTGCAGAGGAAATGAGCTGTGTTCTGGGCGTGGCCCTGTTCCTGAACAAAGTTTATGAAACTACATAAAAAAAATGCGATATTGGCTGAGAGTATCAGCAGAAAACTGCACTTTAAAAGGCTGTTGAATCATTATTCTGTTGGTGCCTTTTATGTACAATTGACCCATTGCTAAAAATCAACCATTGAGCCCACACTGTCCCTGGAGAATTATCATCTAAATATAATTTTTTTTAAAGCAATGAAAACAAGTTAAACAGAAAAAGAGATAAAGCCCACAGATCACAGTGTAAAATATAACCACCAGATCACCTGGCCTTGAGAAAGAAAAATGAAGCAAGAACACTCCTCCTGTAAAGGCTCCACAGGTTTTTATGTAGAAACTTAACATTTTAGAAATGTATATATTTGTCTTACGAGTATCACTACTACAAAATGTTTAATCATGACTAGCTCCAAATCCACGAAACCAGCCTGAAATGGAGAAAATCTGAAAATATTGCATGACAGCCAGATAGATAGGAGCTGGCAGATGCTACGCTATGATTGGCCAGTCTGCATTCAAGGGTGGGACTTAGCGAAGGGACAATTCAATGTTCAGTTTGTTTAAGAAAAGAATGTTGGAAATACTTTCCCTTCATTTGAAAAATTCAACAAGCAATTTCTTGTATTTTAGTATACTGAAAGCAGCAGAAAGGCAGAACTGAGTACACTTTAATATTTGTTCATTTATCGCAAATAATATTGTTATCCCGCTATTCAAGAACATTATCGCATATCTCATTTCCTCATATTGTGAAGGCCCAATTTGTTGGCAAAAATGGATATAATATTCATAACTTTGTTTTTGTTGGTGTATATTCACCTGAAACTAAGAATCATTATGTTTTTGTTACCTTAGAATGAGTCCTTCATCTCTACATAGGGAGTGGGTCCTCCTCACGGAGTCATGTTGCACCGCCATGTTTCTAAGTAGCCCTGAACGGACAAACCAAACATAGGATCTAGCGAGAGCCTTTCGCATTTTTTAGTTACTTGAAGGTGTACTTCTCAGATACGCTTGGAAAGGACCGAGTGAGCAGAAGGGTATTCAGCTGGTTGCAATGCGCAACCTCACCACTAGATTCCACTAAATCCTACACACAGAACCTTTAATGTGATTGTGATGGGAGTTTTTAGCATCACCTCAACCTGTGCGTCTCCTTCCCAGAGTAAAGAGAATACAGCAGAGTAGCTCCCATTCAGATGATCCACCACTTGACCAGCCACACCTGCTTCAAGCTTCCGGTTGTGCAGCCGGGCGAGTAGGAAGTCCCCCCCAGACTTCTTGGGACGACCCTGGAAGTCAGAGGTTTGTATCATGACCTCCAGCTGATCCCCGACATGCCACTGTCTCCCTTTCCTCCCTGGGAGAATGGTGAAGGTGCTGTGAGCTGGATCACTGGTCTGCTCCAGGGAAATAGGAGCTGGCAAAAGTGGAGTTTCAGGCCAAGCAGTGGAGTCGAGTATGAGACGTTCCTCCAGAGCGTCCTCAGGGGACAGTGGCTGGAAGGTGCAGAAGCTGCGAATCATGTTAGGGTGAGTGGAGACTCTCGGCATGATGATGGTGGAGTTGAATTTAGGCTGAAACTGGCAGTGGGTCGAGAGAGAGATGGTGTCAAAGATACATCAAGCATATGCACTGAAAAAAAAATTAACCAAATAAAGTAAAAGGGCCAAGATGTGAATATTATTTGGATGGTTGCTAACAACTGTTCTTAACATTAACCCAGGGGAAAAGTTTCAAGATACTCTTGCTTTCTGTTTTACACAAGGCAAGAAAGTGAATGTTAAATTCAATGATTGTTTTTGGTGTGTGATTTCAAGGTTTTGTTCACTGAAATTCATGTTTTGGGATATTCAGTCAGAGATACAACAGATGCAAAAAAAAGGCAGAAAATAGAACCTGTTACAAAAACTTTCATGGGGCTTTTTAAAAACTATATACTTCTGACCCCTTTGTTAAGATGTATGTCTCAGTGAGAACAAATGGGAACCAGTAGGTTGTCACACATGGAGGTTTGTTCTAAAGTATAGAATAGTGCCAGCTTTATCCTTTAACTACAGGAGCCGCTGCTGTCAACAAGTCCCACTTAAACCACGTTCTTACCTCCAGAATGTCCTTGTGACGTAGCACAAAGATTAAGACAGCCAGAAAGAGGAAGAGGGCGCAGAACTCCCTAATTGTACAAAATGTGGCCTTCATGATCAGTGATTAGTCTTCACCTTCAGCGTCAGTTACTTTGGTACTGGATTGAGAAAATATACATTAAAAATACAAATGGGTATTGACACCTTGTAATGCTGAAGAATATTACTTGTTTAAATCTGAACCCAGTTGTGAAATCCTCCCTCTCTATACTAATAGTGTGACATGTTCAGCTTTCAATCTTTAGTACTAAACTAAATCCAGTCACCCAGGAAACTCCTTTTGATCATCCGTCAACCAAGGCCACAACCAAAGACAACATCCCCTCTCTTGCTGTTCAACATGATCCATTCTATCTAATGTTAATATTTTACGTAGTATATATTTCTACTCAGTATATTGTATTCACACATAAGTAATTTTACTCTGAACTTTGTTGAACTTCACCGTGTATCTGTTGTGCAAAGGAAGAATTCTCCCTTGCCTGTTCACATAGATAGCTAACTATGTTGTATGAGAATGTTCCACCAACAAGGCCTTTGGGCTGCATGTTTTGGTTGCTGGCCGTTTGTTTTTGAATGTTGTTTCAATCAGTCTGAGACTAAAAGTCTGAGACCGAAATGTCTGTAACATTGGCCATCGGCCCCCACCTTTGCTCATTCTGTATAAAGAAAGCTTGTTCACTTTTTTCTTGGTTCTTCCTCACTGAGACTGTACGCATTCTGGTGAGATGATTGAGCCTTCTCTGCGCAGAGAATAAATACTTAAAAGACAACCTGGTTTTTGGTATTATGTATTTCAGCATTAAAATACTCACGCAAAGCGGGTATAAGAATATTTTCCACAACATCATGTATACTTTGCATTGCAAAGTCATGTAAATATTTGAATATATTTAAACACTGCAGTCCTTTGTAATCCACACCACACTCTGCAAAGTAACCCTTCAAACAAATATCTGTTTTCACTCTCATTATACAGATCAGAGGTGCTCGTGTCCTTCTGCTAACTACAGTTTTTCACAGTTGGTCAAATGTGGACACATTTTATTTTCAGTTCTTTTTGAACTACTACTATGACTAATGACTGCGGTATTTGTTGTATATGTTTCCGATAAGGATCTTGCGGACTTGGTGATATATGCACAGTATTAGAAGATATTATCCTAAACTGTTGTCTCTCTATTGTGCCATTATTTCATGCTATTTGATGTGATCTTGGATTTTGGGGAAGATATAATATAACAATATATTATTCTAAAATGGGCCTTCTGCATAATGAGTATTTTTTGCTTAGGTATATTTTGTTGATAATACTTTTGCATTTTTTAAAGTTTTGAATGCATGATTCTATAAACTGGTCATATGTCTTTAACTTTATGTAAATCTTAAATCAACAAAGTATCCAATAACTACAGTCGAGTAAATGTAATGTAATGTACAAAGTACAAATTTCCCTCTGAAATGTAGTGGAGCAGAAGTATTAAGTAGCATAAAACAGAAGCAAAAGTAAAATAAAATGTCACAAATACAGTATATTGGAATGGTTACTGATACTGATTCATGATAAAATAAACTTCATATATTCTTTGTTTAAGTGTTTCATGTGTCTTACCTCAGCAGAGATTCATTTGGAGATTCTGTTCATCACAGTGTGATCCGTCAATTTATCTCACAGGTTTACAATAAACATTCTCTGTGCTTGACTTTCAGGAAATTAATTTAAGAGTAGTGACAGCAAACAGCACTGCATCATGAATCCCTGTCACAGCTAAAGATAAACAATAGAATCTCATGTTGATGACGCCTTCTCTTTTTGACAACTCCCATGACCCAAAAGAGCACAGAAAAGGCAAAGAATAGGGGCTTCTCTGTTGACAGACCTGGCAGACAAGCTGAACGAGTTCTACTGTAGATTTGAAATACAATGGGACATTCATGACCCCACCCCCCACGGCTCCATCAACCAGCCCCACACCACCAGCCCCCCCTCCCAAAGCTCAGCAGGGGCTCACGCAGTCATGGCCCTTCACTTCATCATCCAGCATCTGGACTCCCCAGGAACCTACACCAGGATCCTGTTTGTGGACTTCAGCTCTGCCTTCAACACCATCATCCCGTCTCTGCTGCATGACAAGCTCTCTCAGCTGCACGTGCCCGACTCCACCTGCAAGTGGATAACAGACTTCTTGTCTGACAGGAAGCAGCACGTGAAGCTGAGAAAGCACTTCTCAGCCTCCCGGACCATCAGCACTGGTTCCCCCCAAAGCTGCGTTCTTTCCCCTCTTCTCTTCTCCCTGTACACCAACAGCTGCACCTCCAGTCACCAGTCTGTCAAGCTCCTGAAGTTTGCAGATGACACCACCCTCATTGGACTCATCTCTGGTGGGGATGAGTCCGCCTACAGGTAGGAGACTGACCATCTGGTAAACTGGTGCGGTCTGAACAACTTACAGCTCAACACTCTAAAGACATGTTGTGGATTTCAGGAAGAACGTAGCCCCACCTGCCCCCATCACCCTGTGTGACTCCCCCGTCGACGCTGTAGAGTCCTTCTGCTTCCTGGGCTCCATCATAACCCAGGACCAAAAGTGGGAGCTGAACATCAGCTCCATCAACAAGAAGGCTCAGCAGAGGATGTACTTCCTGACGCAGCTGAAGAAATTCAACCTGCCAAAGACAATGATGGTGCACATCATTGAGTCCATCCTCTGCTCCTCCATCACAGTCTGGTACGCTGCAGCCACTGCCAAGGACAAGGGCAGACTGCAGCACATCATTCGCTCTGCCGTCTCTCCAAGACTTGTTCGCTTCAAGGACCCTGAAGCGAGCAAGAAAGATTGTAGCCGACCCCTCTCACCCTGGACATAAACTGTTCGTGCCCCTTCCATCTGGCAGAAGGCTGCGGCCCATCAAGACCAAGACCTCAAGCCACATGAACAGTTTCTTCCCATCGGCAGTCGGGTTCATCAATAAAGCCCGGGACCCCCACTGACTCGGTCGTCCACAGGACAATTTCCTACTGGTCACTCCCCTGCACATCCCTTCCCTGTTTCTTCATTTAAATACACTTGACACTTTACATTACACTTCATCATACTTGTTTATAGTCCTATTATCTGTTTGTTGTGCACTTTATTTCATATTATTTTATATTCTATTGTACATTTTAATACGTTTCTATTTCTTGCACTGTGTTGATTGTTGTTGATTGTTTAATGTTATGCACCACCCGCCATGACAAATTCCTTGTATGTGCAACATACCATGGCAATAAACGGTTTCTGATTCTGATTCTTCTCTGTTGAAGCTTTAACATATCTAAATTGAAACAAATACAAAAAAAAGAACATAAAGTGATTATAGTGTCCTCAAGCTTTTCTTAACCTTTGTACTCTGACTGTCACTTCCATCTAAATAGCTAAACGTTTATTTCATGTGAAGTATGGGAGATTGAAACTCCCTAAATTAAAACAAATCAAACTAATATATGAAGCTAAATGGATATATATATATATATATATGGTTATATGTATTTTTTGGATGCAATACCTCTTATAATGAAATGGAAAATATTTGGTAAATAACAATTATTCAGCTTTTCTTTAAAGAATAAATAAATTATATTTCAAAGTGAAAATGTGTATTGCATTGAAGTGTTGTCCACTCAAGTGCTGTACATTTAAGTACAATTTTGAAGTACTTTATCATTTTATGCAACTTTGTACTTCTACTCCACTTAATTTATTTGATATATCTTTAGTTACTCATTACTCTACAGATTAGGATTTTACAACATATGAAAAGCTTATTAACAATGCATTGCTAAAGATTAAACTACCAGGTTGGAACCTTTCTGGCTTGTCACCCCCCACCAAAAGCAGTCACTTTTCAGATGTTTAGCCATTCTACCGTTTGAGCCCTAAAGAGGTCAAACCATCCATGCTACTCAGTAGCTAGAGAGTAGCTGCAGTTTAGCGAGAGGTTTCTGACCAGTAGCTGGAGCAGCCTGTCTGCATTTAGTTTAATGCACATTATGCTGTGTTGTTTAGCAGTCCGACTGCCCTCCACACTGCTGGCCCCGCCCTCTACATACAGCTTGAAAATGGAAAATGTTAAATGGCTCTATACAAAAGGATACATGCCAAAAATATGTCAAAATTGCATTTTTCCCTAATTTTCTCATAGATTGGATTCCATTTCAAGTTCACATTTTAGTCTGAGCATGTAGCAGTTAGGTTTTCAATGAAAGTATTTACTTTTAAGCTTTTCTATTTTCCATTTCAGGATTTCAAATTTCACTTTTCATTTTCAAATTGCAATTTCTCATTATCAATTTCTTTTTTCAGTTTTCTTTTTAACATTTAAACATGTCCTGACTAAAATGGAAATGCACACAAAAATGTGTATTTGTTGTGCTTCATTTCTTTATTTGATTTGTTTCAATTTAGACACTTTAAGTCTTCCATACTTCACAGGAATATGTTATGCAAATTACAACAAAGGCCCATGTTCATAGGACTCAAATCTTAGTGGCCATTATTGCTTCTTTATGGACTGATTGTCTGTCTGTACTACTGTCAGGATACAGTGACAGTTTGAGCAAATATGACAAAAGCGTCATCTTTATTAAAGTTACCGACTGTACCTTTTAATACTGGATGCAAGAGCTAAATCATAACTTTGAAAACAAGTTTTTACTTTACTTTGTTGAGCTTTCTTATGCTTGACTGATTTTATGAATGAAAGTATACATACAGAGCACAGTTTGCAAAGGCTAAGTGCATTTATTCCATTATGAAACACCTGAGCATGACTACATACATTAAAGATATTTGTTTGCAGAACCCTTGATTTGCTGATTTTTTTAAATTCCCGATAGAATATCACACTAATTGATTAACAATGAGTACACTTCATTACTACATGAGGACTCTTCTGTAAACGATGTGTGGCATCAATACCCTTAAAAACTGAAAATCAAAAGATGGCATCATGTAAAAATATTACTGTTACATTATGAAAACAATCTTGTTTTCTGTTCTTTTGAGCCATAAAACACATTCATTTTTCATGAGGGAGACTTTCATAAAGATATGGCTGTTAAGGTAAGGGTATAGATTCATGTTAAGGCGTTTATTATACATTTCCAGAAACAAGGGAATCACTCTGCTGGATAACAACAGTATCTGGAGTATATGTTACATTGAGACAGATATACAGGTTTTGTTAAAGTCACGGTCAGAAAGAATTTAAAGTTGGCTATACTCAGAAAGCAAAGCAAAAAGAGATATACAGTGTTAATTAGTGGGCTTAAGAAGTGCTGGAAGCTGGATTTTGTTACCTTTCAACATAGCTAGGCTAGCTGTTGCCTTGCACAGCAGCTGGATTATTGTGATGTCACAGGATCACACGAGAATTGGAAATATGCAGCACATGGTGGAAACACAGAGATAACATGTAAACTCAACGTGTGCTTAAATCCACATTCCTCTCCCCCAAGACACAAACATCTAGCCGCCATTTTGAGGACATATGTAGGACAATAGATGGTTTATCATATTCCTAATAATGGGAGGTGGTGGGTGGATGTTATGTGGCAGATGGTGGGCAAGGGTCATTTCCCAGGCATCGATCAGATGAACATTCAGTCCTTTGAACATGGCTCTGAGCACCTTACCATGCTGCAGCGAGAACCAGTCGCTATTGGTTAGCGACACAAAAAGATCTAAATATCTGGGGTTTGTGGTCCGGATGACGACCAGCGTGCCTGGAGTGGTGTCCAGCAGCCGCACCACCGCCCTGCGGATGCTCTGCAGCCTCCTGATGTAGATCTCCATGGAGAAAGAGCCGAAGTGAGCCCAGATGCCAAAAACTACGACAGTGTTGGGGCCTCCGATTAAGGCATCTAGCTCATTAGCAATGTAACGAAGCTCTCTAGTTGAGATGGGGTAATTATGGATAGGAGGACCGTGGCAGCGGTACGTCACCAAGATGTTGTTTGCATAGTCCAAGGACATGTAAGGTCCAGTTCTCCTCAGGCTGTGCAGGTCAAACTCCTTAAGACCTGAAAGTATGACAGGGGGAACACATTAAGCTGCAGTGGGAACAAAATCATCTGTTGCCAGAAATCCCTGTTGATCAGCTACCTGGTAGAGCTGCGTCGAAGAATTCAAACCACTGCCTGATGGTGGAGTCTCCATACATGTGGACCTCCTTGCCTTTCAGACACTGACTGATGGCAGACGCGCTGAATTCGCGGACTGTGGTGCCACCTAGTGCTCGCCACACACCCTGGTAGTAATAACCAGAGGGTCCAGATTTCACAGTGCTGCTCTTCACCTGTGGTTGACCTGACAGGAAGTTAAAGAATAAGGTTGGGGTTATCCCATTTAAAAACAATACCAAAGTATAAAGTGATTGTATGAACCTCTTAAGTACTATCCTTACTCCTGAGAGACTATAAACACTGCTGACAGCTGAAGTCACATTCATGAACTTTTAGCCTAGAGCTCCATGCTCTCAGCACTCTTTTGAAATTGGGCTGAATACTGTTAATCTCTCTTCAGGGACCCCCAGAGTCAGGGACCCCCACTGACTCTGTCATCCCCAGGACAATTTCCTACCGGTCACTCCCCTGCACATCCCTTCTAGGTTCTTATTTAAATACACTCTACACTTTTACATTACACTTGTTTATAGTCCTGTTATCTGTTCATTTGTGCACTTTATCTTATATTTCACTTTATTTTATATTCTACTTTATTTTATATTTTTCTGTACATTTTAATATAATTCCACTTTGCACTGTGTTGATTGTTGTTGATTGTGAAATGTTATGCATCTCCCGTCATGTCAAATTCCTTGTATGTTCAACATACCATGGCAATAAATGATTCTGATTCTGATTCAGGAGAACACTACCCAGAAGAATGTAGTACGCTTTTTCTGAACGTTCTCTTACTTTTCTTGTGCCACAACAGATTCAGCAAACGCTCCTAACTTCAGATAACCGATTCAATGACCAGTGTAAACATGATGAATGCCACCTATGCATAAATGAGTGTGCATTCATGAGAATTATAAATTTGCATTGTAACCCCACTAATAGCATATAAGGCTACGCGTAATGCTCATGCATTCAGAGATTTTGTTTTGAATTATTGTTATAGGAAGTTGTGGCAGTAACAGTAATAAATAAAAATTCAATATCATGCTTTACCTTCTTTTTGTGGCAACACGGTGACACTAGCAGGTCCTGAAGCCCGAATGTAGACTTTCAAGTTAACACCTCTGAAGAAAAGCACACATAATATATCTCTTAAAAACACTTCAACATTAAGGACATAGATACAAGAGGAGGACAAACATTTGAAATAATGTAATCAAACTCAAGCATAAAAATGGGAAACAACTGCTAAAAAGTTTATTCAAGATCACACAAATCTTAACGGCAAATCCACTTTGTAAGTTCAATGGCACTAATTAAAATGTTCATATAAGCAATGGGTCCAATAACTGTATAACGTGCAAGGTGCCACTCGCAGTGATGAACCCAAATATAATGATTACTATCTACACAGAATGTTTTAGCATCTTTCATTTCATAGTTTTGGTTTTATGGCCGGCAAACTAAACTGATTTGATTGAGTCTCATTGTTCTCATCAACATATTTTACTGATGCAACAGGCAGCTGCTTCATACCGGAAAGCTGATAAACCAATTGACCCGTTGGTAGTCCTGGTCCTGCCAATCCAACGCAGACTGGTCAATCAAAGTGTAGCTTTGGCCAACTCTTACCAGGGTCTGACAACTATCCGGCTCTGCTCTATGAACTCTAATGCAATCCTTTCAGATTTACTTCACTTTAAGCTCTTTGACCACATCATCTTATTAGTATCTGGGCCTCATGTTTCGTGGTCATAAAAGTTATTATGACCACGAAATCGCCTCATTCTACTTTGAGTTAAAAAAAACCAACCTGCAACCAGATCCGCCGGTGTTCCGGTTTAACGTTAATGAGTGACCGCATGAACTGAACCGGAACACGGGGGGGTTTGTGAAGAATTTAAGTATTAAAAATAGTATTAGTATGATTATTAGCACCTCTAGTCAGGGTATGAAACTAACTCAAAATCAGTACTAGTCCCAAGGACTAGTAGGTTCATAAAACTACTAGTCCTGAGCAATCTTTACTAGTCCTTCATGAAGCTTTGGGGAATGTACCAATCACGGGGTGTAGGGATGTGTGTGTGGAGGAAGACTCTCCCAAGGCAATTATCTAACAGTGAAACCGCAGAGATGCAAGGTACTAATCAAGAGTTTTATTGTTTGTAACATTATGGCTGTACAAAGATTGATGCATGTTACATCATGATGTCGTGAAATTAAGACCAAAAACTGTTACTCCTGTTGAGATGGACAGGGGGTCAAAGTTGGTCATTTAAGATGTATTCCAATGGGAGCTCGAAATACAGGGGTGGTACCTTAACAACACAACGACGCGTTTTGTCCGATGTGCCCGTGTTTTAGCAATGTCGAACCCCGTTGCGAAACCTGTCCGCCTCGAAACTGAAACCAAATTATCGGAATACGGCATCTTAAAATCGCAAAATATGCTTATAATGGTTTGGGGATTGACAATTATTGCATTATTTAGGCTCGTAGTGAAGATGAAGGTTAAGATCACGATTAAATATTGTACAGCAGTTCAAATTGCCAAGTTGAGGAATTCCGCTATGGAACGTACCGGCTAAAAATTTTGCTATATTCCACCGTGGGGAGTAACAGCATGTCACCACGGCAGTTTAAGCAGTGAACGCTCGGTGCCCAAAACAATACGCAGTCTATGAATAAAGCAGGCATTTGTTCTAATTTTAGATTAAGTATTTTTGTTAGATCACAAAAAGATATTGGGTGTTAGTTCATGTGCTGCAGTGATAAGAGCTTCACCATCTATATTTCTTCCGCGGACGAATGTTGGCGGGCCGCTGGTGAAACTGAAAGAGAGGCCCGGCCTGATCGATGAATATAGTGCCTTTCGCATTGCGTAAACAAAAAATTATAATCGAAACAAAATAGTCTAATATCCTCAACAATTTGGGGAATAGTGGAATGTTACTGTTAAAGTGACTGGGAAGGAATGTATCATTGTACTGGTTCATTACAGGTTGTGGCCACCAGGGGGCATCTATCAGAATGCACTCCAGACAAGATGTTCCTTTGAGAGGTTTATTGACAGCAGTCAAACAAGCAAGTGTGTGGTTCTGAAACTGATATCCATGAAATAATGATTAGTAAAAACCTCTATACAGCATTGGTTCCAAATTAGGACATACAGGGACAGAATACAGGCAGCGATAAACATGTCCGGGACTCCTACAGTCGGCACTGAGCAAACAACGAACGAGCCGCTAAATATCAGACTAGATTGCCGTGCAAATGACACAATATAACCCTTATGATGACATTTGACTAACACCAAACGTTACGTTTACTTACTGGTTGTTTACACGCACACAGTCTTGAAAGGTGAACTCCGAGCATCCACATAAACTCTAATCTATTTACGGACACCTGTCATTTCGCGCCACTACTCTCGTCAGAGCCTTTTCACCAACTTAATACCGGTGATATTAGTCCGCGAGCAGCTGACTGCCGTCCTCTTCCGCAAGGGGCGTCGTGCGGTTCCTGCTCGGCTGTTTCTCCGAAACCCGTCAATAGAGGTCGTCCTTCGTCACAGTTACATTTACTTATCGGAAAAGTCTTTTTCCGGACATAAATAACGAATAAAGCCTCTCAAATTTCACTCGCCATGAGGACTAGTGAGAATGATAATTTAGGTAGTCCCTCCAAAAATCCACTCGCCTCGGGCTAGCGGACTAGCGTTAGTTTCCGACCCTGCTAGTGGTGAATAGAAGTGTCACAATAATAATAATGTCACAATATGCTAAAGGATCACAAAATAGGTTAAAGATTCACAATATAGTTATTTATGAAATGTATTCTATGTTTACAGGAGGTTTACTGATAGAGGATATTATATGTTACAGTATATTGACACATAGAATGTATTAAGCCATAAAAGCATAGTCACTGTAGGTATTAAACACTGTAGAGAATAAGTCTTAAAGGGTCAGATATAGGGACTTCTTGAGTGAGGCATGGAGCAGAGAGGTGCAGCAGAGATGACCACATCAAAGGACAATGCAGCAGGAAGGACAGGCCCAGCCAGGCCCTAAAAAGGGGGATGGATATTCGGCCATGAGGCTGCTTCGAGGGATTGTGCCACAAAGTATCGATTAGGGGAGGAACCAAGATGACCACAAGCCAAACACTGATTGGCTTAGACAACTGTTTTCAGCGTTTTTGTGACAGTTTCCTTCTTTTCAGCAATATATAAGCCTTTGTTTTAGGGAGCAGTAGTCAGATCATATCGTATCTTGCTTTTTTCAGAACCTCCTTCAATGGAGAACTGTGAGGGCAGGTGTGTGTGTGGTCTCTGTTCTCGAGAGCATTTACTATCGATAGTTAATTTAGTTCGCATTTGTTATTAAATACTTGTTTTACTTTTAAACCGGATTCAGTAACTTTTTGGATGCGCCTGCGCAGTAAGTAGTAAATAGAGAAGGCACCCAGTCAAGCGGCCTCCCCTCCATTCAGGAAAAGTGAAGCCTTAACAGGTTGCATGTTTCACCACGTTACGGTCATGCAGTGGCTGTTAGCCTGAACCCAGCAAGTCTGAACTGTAACGGAACATAATGTAACTTAAACTTTAACGCCAATACAATCCACTAACGTTAACGCTAACGTGATATCAAGCTGACTAGCTTTCCATGAAGACGTGTAGACATCTTAACGCTGATTGGCCAAGACTCAACACGTCACATCAAAGATGTTTTATTGCGAAGATCACGACATCACCTTTTCTCCTTGTCTCACTTCAATCTGAGAAACGCTGGCTGGCCAGTTGACCCCCCCCCCCCTCCCCTAAAAAAACCCCCAAACTCTACGGATCTACACGATTCACGTGGATGACATATTTTGATTCAAAACGGCGAATTTCGCCGAAAAGCGACAAGTTTGCAGGTATGTGAATGTATACACATGCTGCTGCAAAAAAGTGTGCATCTTAAAGTTTAGGAAAAGACTACATCCAAGATAATATGATATCACAAAGAATTTATAATACATGTCACGAATTCCCCTTCATATTAGTTTGTTTTCATCCTGTCTGCTTGTTTAATTAACTCTCCTGTCATTTCAGATTCTACCATTCACACCCGATCACCTCTCATTCACCTCACCTGGTCCTCCACACCCATCTCACCTGCAACCCATTCCCTCATTAGCCCTCACTATTTAGGTCCCCTCACTTGCACTTGTTCCCTGCCAGATTGTCTTGTGTGTTCTTGCCAGTTCTCCAGCGTATCTTCATATTGTTCCTGATCTGCCTGTTCCGACCCCGTCTGCCTGTTTTCGAAGGGGCAGGATTTTTGCCTGCCCCTTATTGGATTTGTTCGCCTGTTTGACTGACCTCCCGGTTTTGACCCTGCCTGAACACTAGTAAGGAACTAAACTTGTATTTTTGTCTCCGAGTTGTGCTTTTGGGTTCAAGTATCTGTAATCCTTACAATAAAACACAAATTAATCATGGCAAATGCTATCTAATGTTCCAAGTGAAAGTCAACTAGTATGATATAGACTGGTTTGTGTGATTTGCATTACCTTTAAAATATCTTTATATTCAATCTTAACTGCATGTAGTTACAAGCTTTTGAAACATTCCACCAGGGAGATACAAAGGTAACACTGGATGTACGTATTTAGAAGTCACACAAAATACCAGTCTCTCTGCTCCCTCACCTTTGAAAGAGCTTCTCCTTATTAGCATTGAGGAGGTTTACTTTGGATCCTGCTCTGAAATGGTTGATCCTGGAATAACAGCTCAGGTTCTTTGGCTTGTAGCAGAACCACGGCTCGCCTGTACGGAGGTCAGTGTAGTTGCACAGCGGCTGCTGGGTTGGCCTTAGGCAGACATTACAGAGGGTGGTTTCAGAGAGTGAGCCTGAACGGAAGAGGCTCTTGTAGTACATCCTGTCGGGCTGTTCTCTGTTCAGCCTGTTCAGCACTGAGATGGCCTCACTTGGGTGAACCAGAGTCACCTGATTGGATAGAGAACCAGAGTTTTCACCAAGTCCAATCATGGTTAGTCATATCAATTGACATTTATAAAGATTCATGTCTTCAAATTCTACACCAGATTGACATGAGACAATAATCTCTGTAGAATTGTCTATTCATCTAAACCCTTACCTGAACTGATTCTGTTTGTCTGCTTTCATGTAATCTGCTATTCTTAGCATGAACATCTGACCAACTGGCTACCTTCATAACCTAACAACCAACATGACATAATAACATAGCCTTAATTCCAACACCAAGGAGTATGTAGAGGTTAGGTAAAAATATATTTTTTAAAGTTACTTTCAGAACTAGCACATCTACTGTTTAGTATTCCCCCAATATGTGTGAGCCTCCTGGCTGCTGCTGTTCGAGACTAAACTAACGTTGGCAGTGCTGATTCATTGGATTTAAAACCCCAGCCAAACTTGATATCTGAGATGTTATGTGCACCATCCACATCAGCCAAACAAGATTATGTTCGCAATAGAATCATGCTATACATTTTCCCATCATAATTATAACACTAGGACTAACTAGGTAGCTACAGTTAAATAAATCTGCTAGTGACAGTTTGCAGATGAAAAAAAATCTACAATCATGAGAACCTGCTTTTGTCTGAAATTAAAGCGTCTGAAATGACTGAGATTTTGAGTGGTACTTCTGTCCCTGTTAGCTGAACAAACTGCATATGTGCCGTGTGAGAAGTGGATGTTAACAGCCATAGCAACAGTTAGGGCAGGGCTTCGTGAACAATGAATTATGATATTAAAAACACTTACTATACAATATCATTACATTTAACATGGTTTTAGCATCACCTCAACCTGTGCGTCTCCTTCCCAGAGTAAAGAGAATACAGCAGAGTAGCTCCCATTCAGATGATCCACCACTTGCCCAGCCACACCTGCTTCAAGCTTCCGGTTGTGCAGCCGGGCGAGTAGGAAGTCCCCCCCAGACTTCTTGGGACGACCCTGGAAGTCAGAGGTTTGTATCATGACCTCCAGCTGATCCCCGACATGCCACTGTCTCCCTTTCCTCCCTAAGAGAATGGTGAAGGTGCTGTGAGCTGGATCACTGGTCTGCTCCAGGGAAATAGGAGCTGGCAAAAGTGGAGTTTCAGGCCAAGCAATTGAGTCGAGTATGAGACGTTCCTCCAGAGGTTCCTAAGAGGACAGTGGCTGGAAGGTGCAGAAGCTGCGAATCTCGTTGGTGTGAGTGGACACTCTCGGCATGATGACGGTGGAGTTGAATTTAGGCTGAAACTGGCAGTTGGTCGAGAGAGAGATGGTGTCAAAGATACATCAAGTATATGCACTGAAAAAATTTTAAAATGGCCAAGAATTTAATATTTTGGGGTTGTTAACAACTGTTCTTAACATTAACCCAGGGGGAAAGTTTCAAGATACTCTTGCTCTCTGTTTTACACAAGGCAAGAAAGTGAATGTTAAATTCAAAGATTTTTTTCTGCATATGCTTTAAAAGTTTTGTTCACTGAAATTCATGTTTTGGGATATTCAGTCAGAGATACAATAGATGCAAAAAAAGTGCAGAAAATAGAACCTGTTACAAAAACTTTCATGGGGCTTTTTAAAAACGATATACTTCTGACCCCTTTGTTAAGATGTATGTCTCAGTGAGTGTCTCCACTGGCCGTCACTCTGATGAACAATTAATCAGACATATTGCATCTTCATCTGCACTATTTGCATTATTACCACCTTCTGCACTAATATCCATTGTCCATTGTCATTGTTGTTCTTTATGTTCTTTAAGCTCATATATATTCTTCGATATATATTTATATTGTATATAGTACTTGAATGTTAAATGTTTATGCTTAGTTTCTCTGTTCTACTTTGTTGTCTTTAATGTCCTTGTTTTTATATTTCTCTTGTTTATTGTATATTCTATGTGTGTATGTACGATGAGAGCAATGTGTAACTGGAGTCAAATTCCATGTATGCACACGCATACATGGCCAATAAAGCTGATTCTGATTCTGAGAACAAATGGGAACCAGTATGTTGTCACACATGGAGGTTTGTTCTAAAGTATAGAATACTGCCAGATGTATCCTTTAACTACAGGAGCCGCTGCTGTCAACAAGTCAAGGTGCAGGATCGAGAGGGAAAATACAATTGAACTCAAATTGTATTTATTTGCAACGAAGAACATTGAAACACACATTTTAAAACAATATCCAAAAACCTGACTAATATTAAACATTTCAAACAGGGTCTACCCTTCACACGATCCCACTTAAACCAAGTTCTTACCTCCAGAATGTCCTTGTGACGTAGCACAAAGATTAAGACAGAGACAGCCAGAAAGAGGAAGAGGGCGCAGAACTCCCTTCTTGTACAAAATGTGGCCTTCATGATCAGTGGTTAGTCTTCACCTTCAGCGTCAGTTACTTTGGTACTGGATTGAGAAAATATATATTAAAAATACAAATGGGTATTGACACCTTGTAATGCTGAAGAATATTACTTGTGTAAATCTGAACTCGGTTGTGAAATCCTCCCTCTCTATACTAATAGTGTGACATGTTCAGCTTTCAATCTTTAGTACTAAACTAAATCCAGTCACCCAGGAAACTCCTTTGATTGATCATCCGTCAATCAAGGCCACAACCAAAGACAACATCCCTCTCTTGCTGTTTAACATGATCCATTCTATCATGTACACTTTGCAACATCATTCAGTCCTTTGTAATCCACACCACACTCTGCAAAGTAACCCTTCAAACAAATATCTGTTTTCACTCTCATTATACAGATCAGAGGTGCTCGTGTCTTTCTGCTAACTACAGTTTTTCACACTTGTTCAAATCTGGACACATTTTTTTTCCAGTTATTTTTCATGGTTACTATGACTAATAACTGCAGTATTGATTGTATGTGTTCCTGAAAAGGATCTTGCGGAGGGGACATGGAGAAGAAGAAGAAAAATCAACTGTTGAAGAAAAAGAAAAAAGAGCAGTACATTTACGAGATCTCGCTAGTTGGATGAGATATCGCAAAAGATGTCAGGTAACAAAAAAAACAACAACCCAAAAAACCTGTAATGTAGGCTACATCTGGATCAGTTGGGCACCATAGAAACTAACCACAACAATGGAGCGCATACACCTGTGGGAGAGGTGCATTCTCACCATCTGAAGAGTTGCATAGCTCTGAAACAGCTGTGGCAATCACAATTAAACATAACGACAGCTCAGCAAACTCAAAGCTTTACCTCATGTCTCGATGGTTCAGAGCCTCACGGCATTAACACAATACACACATCACCACAAAGATAGAAATAATGTGATTCAAGGCTACAGCATGAGGCGCAACCTTTGCTAAAAAAGAAAGATGGAAGGCTCTGATGCTGATGTAATCAGACCACAGCGTCATCCAAAAGCAGAATATATTTGTTATAACCGGTTAGACCAGTCTGCTGTGTGTAGAGGTCTGTATGAGTATAGCCTATACTGCAGAAACAGGAGAAACAGACTGATGTCAGACTGGTTTGTCCCGTGCTTCAAGTCAAATCACTCTCAGCTCTACTGAATCTCAGGTTACAGGTTCATAATAAAGACTACAAAGAAAAGAAACCAGACAATCTGATCTAATAGACTTTGTAAATCCCAAATCTCGTGAATACTCTGCTCAGTGTTTACATTGACATATCCTATTATAAAAACTGTTACTACAGCAATGTGCAAACACAAGAGAACAAGAAACACAAGATGAAGATTCATTTAGTTCAGCTTTCAGACACTGCAGTATGAACTTGGAGAAGATATAATATAATAATATATTATTCTAAAATGGGCCTTCTGCATTATGAGCATTTTTGCTTGAGGTACTTGAGGTATATTTTGATGATAATACTTTTGCACTTTTACTTCCATCAAGTTTTGAATGCATGATTCTATAAACTGGTCATATGTCTTTAACTTTATGTAAATCTTAAATCAACAAAGTATCCAATAACTACAGTCGAGTAAATGTAATGTAATGCACAAAGTACAAATTTCTTTCTGAAATGTAGTGGAGCAGAAGTATTAAGTAACATAAAACAGAAGTAGTAGAAGTAAAATAAAATGTCACAAATACAGTATATTAGAATGGTTACTGATACTGATTCATGATCAAATTAATCTTCATATATATTTTGTTTAAGCGTTTCATGTGTCTTACCTCAGCAGAGATTCATTTGGAAATTCTGTTCATCACAGTGCGATCCGTCACTTTATCTCACTTGTTTTTAAAGAAATGTTCTCTTGACTTTCAGGAATTCATTTAAGAGTAGTGACAGCAAACAGCACTGCATCATGAATCACTGTCACAGCTAAAGATACACAATAGAATCTCATGTTGATGACGCCTTCTCTTCTTAACCACCATGTGCCAAAAGAGCACAGAATAAAAGCAAAGAATAGGGGCTTCTCTGTTGAAGCTTTAATATACCTAAATTGAAACAAATACTAAAAAAAAGAACATAAAGTGATTATAGTGTCCTTTGTACTCTGACTGTCACTTCCATCTAAATAGATAACAGTTTATTTCATGTGAAGTATGGAAGATTGAAACTCCCTAAATTAAAACAAATCAAATTAAGATATGAAGTAAAATGGATATATATATGGTTATATGTATTTTTTGGATGCAATACCCCCTATAATTAAATGGAAAATATTTGGTAAATAACAATTATTCAGCTTTTCTTTATTAAAGACTGAATTAATTATATTTCAAAATGAAAATGTGCATTGCACTGAAGTGTTGTCCACTCAAGTGCTGTATACACATTGTGGCCAGACCTCCTAACCCAATGACTCTTAGGTGCTACTTCAGCCCCCCCTGATGTGTCGACCCCTTGAATGACCAAATGCCAACTGTGTGTCCTTCCTGCAGGTCTGAATGTGAGTGCCCCCTTCCTGCCCTTTGTCTCCACTTGTAATAACATTATGTCTGGTCATAGTCTTCCCTAGTTTTCTAGTATTTACATGCAGTCTAAACACTGCTCTGGCTCCCTGTATAAAATGCTTCTTTTTCATTTGTTCTGGGTCAACTCACCAGCTCAGATCTGCTCTGTGTCTGTGAGGTCACCAGTGTGCCGGCATGCTTTAATAAACTCACAATGTCACAGCAACTTCTGAACTGGACTTGAATGATTTCTTCAACACATACCACTTCAGGGATAGGTACTTACCTACCACTGAACAACAGCAGCATACCACTCCAGGGATAGGTACCTACCACTGAACAACAGCAGCATACCACTCCAGGGATAGGTACCTACCGCTGAACAACAGCAGCATACCACTCCAGGGATAGGTACCTACCACTGAACAACAGTAGCATACCACTTCAGGGATAGGTACCTACCACTGAACAACAGCAGCATACCACTCCAGGGATAGGTACCTACCACTGAACAACAGTAGCATACCACTTCAGGGATAGGTACCTACCACTGAACAACAGTAGCATACCACTTCAGGGATAGGTACCTACCTACCACTGAACAACAGCAGCATACCACTCCAGGGATAGGTACCTACCACTGAACAGTAGCATACCATTGGTCACTTTTTGAACTCTGCGCTACTAGTCTGAGGTTATCCTCATGAGTTCAGTTAAGCCGGCCATTAAAAATGTTATGATTTTATTTGTTTTCTTCTAAACATGCAGTACATTGTGAATTTTGTGATGTAATACGAATGTCCCTTCATTATTTGTCTTGAGAACATGTATTAAACTCAGTTTTGGCTGGTCAATAGAGGGCGCTAGGCCGCCGCCCCCCCTTGAGACACAAAAAATAATACAAATAATAATAAATTATACAAATTGTCAATATTTGTGTTTTTGAAATATGGCATCACCCAGTAATATGTGTAAAATATGATATCTGCGCAAAATATATGCTTTTCCTGCACGTCCTCTCCGCCTGTCTGCATGTCTCATGCATGTCGCTGGAGAAAGCGCCCACAGGAGGCGGGTCTATGAAGCAGTTTAGCCAATTGCTGATTAAAGATATAAATGTGTGACATAAAATTTAGCCAATCAGCGTCCTCAAATTGTTTCAGCTTGGGGCACAATTTGTACTGCCCAAAACTGCGCGTCTCCGTCAGGAATAGTCTCTACAGGCGAGCGCGAGCACGAGCACTATTCCTCCAAGACCCGTTTGAGAGAAGAACTTTGGCGGAGAAACTGCAGTGAAAGAGCTGATCCCAGATCAGCCTGAGACAGCAGACAAGCGGGAAAGGGAAGCAGTACATGCAAAGCTTCTCCACTAGCTGTACACTAGAAAGGTTTGGCTAGCTGGATGCAGTCATGCTAATAACTTATTTAGCTTTTTAAAACAACGGGGACAGATCCAGCATGGACAGTTACGGGAGTGAGGGATGAGGAAGTAAGGAAACATGAGAACACCAGGGTACACATGGATAACTCTGTCAAGCTAGCCATATTAGGCAAAGTGAACATATTTTCTTCTATATAGTTGTCCTCTGTCTCATTTGCTTAACCTGGTCATGGAGGCATCAACATTTAATTGAGTAAATTAACAGTGAAAACTCATCATAGCTTAATTTAACACCATTATTCCTAATTACACTTCATGTTTACTTCTCCTGATCTTTATCTACTTGTTGGTTTCCCCAACAAACAAGGTCCATAGGGGCATCTCAATAAATAAACATGTTCTATTCTATTATATATATTTCTATATATAAAATGAGATGTCCTGACGTGTTATTTACTGCTTTTTTTCGTGTAAATAAAAAATAAATGTTAAATATTTAAATGCAAAGTATTAATGCGTGTTGAATACCTTAATTTTTTTGGCATTACATCATTCTGGGATGTTTGCTGAAATTGATTGAATGTGGCAGAGCCCGAACATTTTACACCAGCCGCCACTGATTAAACTGCAACAATTATGTATTGAATGTCTATTGTGATTATTTTATTTGTTGGAAATTAAATACAAAACTATTGGGTCGTATTACCCTTTGTAAATAAACGGTAACATTCTGGCATATACCGTAAAATCACCGTAAAACCCAGTTATCCTACTATCACATACCGTAATCCAGTATACGGTAAGATGCCGTAAAAGTAAATTATGGTAGCTTCACTGTAAAACAACAGTAAATTACTGGCGTCCCTGCTGGCAGTAAGTTACTGTTATTTTACGGTGAAATTGTTAGTGTATATTTAAGTACAATTTTGAAGTACTTCATCATTTTATGCAACTTTGTACTTCTACTCCACTTAATTCATTTGATAGATCTTTAGTGACTCATTACTCTACAGATTAGGATTTTACAACATATGAAAAGCTTATAAAACAATACATTGCTAAAGATTAAACCACCGGGTCTGAACCTTTCTGGCTTGTCACCCCCCACCAAAAGCAGTCACTTTTCAGATGTTTAGCCATTCTACCGTTTGAGCCCTAAAGAGGTCAAACCATCCATGCTACTCAGTAGCTAGAGAGTAGTTGGAGCTTAGCTAGAGGTTTCTAACCAGTAGCTGGAGCAGCCTGTCTGCATTTAGTTTAATGCACATTATGCTGTGTTGTTTAGCAGTCCGACTGCCCTCCACACTGCTGGCCCCGCCCTCTACATACAGCAAATGGAAAATGTTAAATGGCTTATACAAAAGGATACATGCCAAAAATATGTCAAATTGCATTTTTTTCCTAATTTTCTTATAGATTGGATTCTGTTTCAAGTAGACATTTTAGTTTGAGCATGTAGCAGTTAGGTTTTCAACTAAAGTATTTACTTTTAAGCTTTTCTATTTTCCATTCCAGGATCTAAAATTTCACTTTTCATTCTCAAATTGCAATTTCACATTATCAATTTCTTTTTTCAGTTTTTTTTTTTTTCTTTTTAACATTTAAACATTTCTTGATTCAATTGGAAATGCATACAACAATTTGTATTTGTTGTGCTTCATTTCTTTGTTTGATTTATTTTAATTTAGACATTTTAAGTCTTCCATACTTCACAGGAATGTGTTGGGTAAATTACAAGAAAGTCCCATGCTCAAGAGTCAAATCTTAGTGCCCGTTATTTGCTTTTTTATGGACTGTTGCCAGCAGATGAATGCTGTTTATATGTGTCATAAACCACTTCTATGCCAGGTGTAGCCAGGCGTAGCCAGGCACAGCCAGGGAGCTGGTTGTCGGATTTGAAACTTTGCTGCATCAACAACAAAGTTATTTACATCATTAAATCCGGTGGAGCCAGTGCAAGATACTACAATTTGGGAGACCATATCAGATATACTTGTACAATATAATGCTCAAGCACACATTACCCCAACATAAACATCTGAATCACTGCTGTTCGAGATAACGACAGGGTTAGGTGTAAAGTCTGAGATGATTCAAAGCTAAACACACTTAAGATGACACACTGTTTGATTACCAGACAGCAGTGTGGACTTTGCTCAGCTGAGTCTGGACCACAACCGGCTTGTGAAAGTGGAACAGTATAAAGGACCTCTGCAGTAGCTGAGTTATTACTCGACAGATCTGGGCTATTTCCCTGGAGCTAAAGGGCCTTTTTTCTTAAGCACCTTGTTGCAAGATGTTTTTATATAGCTGTTTGTCATGACATTGCATGCTTTGGCCAGACTATAGGCCACAAAAAAACGGTTAAAAAAAGAGTCATGAATAAATTGGAACATATTGTGGTATTAACTGACGTTTCCCTAGAACATACATGATGTATATAAACTGGTGCATTGGTAGTGAAATTAATTCACAACAGAAACCAATAGGAAACGGATGTTTTTGGCACTTGTGTTCTGGTAAACACAGGTAAATTAATCTAAACAACTCGGACTTGAAGGAATCCAGCATGAGACATTAATGTTACTTGTCAACAGAAGAGTCAACAATCTTTTCACCTATTGTGACTGAAAAGAAACAAGCTAGGCTCGTGCACTTAAATTTGAGTTATCCACAAGAAAAGGAATGGATGAGTGACAGCTTCAATAAAGCACAAACGTTTATAAACGTTTTTAAACATTAATTTACGTCATTCTAGACAACACCAACATGTCCAACAAGCGGTGCCTCCTCCAATGTTTTTTTTGTTGTCATGACTTAAAATCATATATATTTAAAAATAATAATTTATTTTTGTAAGCACCTTTTGTTTTTTGGTCTCTTGTTGTACATTTTATACAAACATACAACTTTGTTACATTAAGGTGAGGAAATATGATTGGTTACTTCCACCCCTGGTTTATGTGAAACTTATCTGTCTCTTTGGTCCTCCAGCGAATTTATAGCGATATAGCGTTTGTATTAAATTGGTTTCGCAGTTATAATCCTTTTGGGACTCATAGAGACTCAGTGGTACATAATATAGACCTTATTTTATAACTTCTTTGTCTTGGTACCATTTATTTTCCCACGGGAACTTGACATCGCGACCCCATCAACCACGTGAATCAGCCACGCCTGCAGTCGTGCGTAAAGAGGTAAAGACTGCACCATCAAGCGCGATACGAGCCGAGGGAGGCTGACATCGTGGAGCAGAGCGTGAGCTGGTGCGGGCAGCAGCCTTGGAATAAACAGAGCTTGGATTCAAGTGCAGTGGGTGGAGTTTAAGGATGCGTTATGTGGGTGCGTGAGAAGTTGTTGCCTTCACACGCCGAAGCCATGCGTAATATTAAGTGTGAACGCCGCCGGTGAGGGGGATGCTGGAGCACGAGGCAGGAGCGGACATGCGACTGGTCCGTCAGATCAGCGCAGGTATGAAGATCCAGGCCACGGGAGAGCACGTGGGCTGCAGCAAGGTCGGGGAAAATCAGGAGAACCAGGTCATATGTGTGCAATGTCAAGAGGAGGTGGTGCGGGTCTGTCCGGGAAGCCCGCGCAGTCCTCACCGCTCCATCGCGACGCGCCTCTCCTCCGGATCCGCAGGTAAAGGCATCCTATGCAGCGTATGGGACAGGAAAAAACTGCAACATTGCTCTTCATGTCATTAGTTGTGTGGTTGACATTGCAGCCCCTATTTGTTTATAATGTCACTGTTGAGCGTGGGCGGACATGAGGGTGGGGTGCTCCAATATGATAAAAAATGACTATGGATCACTATATTCTCAGATGAAGACTCATATAAAGAATAAGTCGAGCACCTCCCTAAATTACTTTTGAATTAAACCAGATAGATGAACATGTCTGTGATTTGTATGGCAGATGCTCTGAAATTGGTTTATGCACAATCAGGGTCCTAAGCAAAATGTATTATTTCAGTAATATTTAATTTGAATTTTCCAGGAGTTAGAGCCCATTGTACAGTGCTGAGTCATGTTAGTTTTCATGAGGGCATTTGAATTGCCCTACATTTTCCATGACAACCTCTAACTTGAAAATGTTTCAGTCTGTGTTTGGGAAACACACTCATAAGTGCTCTTTATTATCTCCGCCAGGAGATAATGAGATCCTAACGAGATCGGCTGTGCATGGGTGAGCATGCGTGGGTGTGTGTGCATCTCTGTCCACAGCTTATTTCGCATACTGCTGCACCAAACTGCATAATATTTTGGGTGCTCATTTATGGCTGCATGCTCATGGACCCTTCATGGTTGCACTGACACACACTTTCTCAGAACACCTTTTATACTGCCAGTGATTGACTGCTGACTCATCACTCACTACTCTTGAACAGCAGTAAAGGGCTGCAAGTGAGATACAGTGGGGAAAAACAGTTTCCTCATTTTTGTTGTTTTGGACTGTGTGTATTGGCTAACAGCTAACGGAACTACCAGTACACACACAGCTGAGTGCATCGTCGCCGCTATCAGCTAACAGCGCAACACACACAGCTCACATTTACACGCGACTTGAAGACTAAATATATGCTTCAAGCCACATTTTTTCTGTGAGACAGAGTTGTGACAAGCGCCTTCACAGAGCTGGTTTAGACATCTGCAGATTAAAAATGAGAGCGGATCTGTTTTGTGTGACATGCGGGTACACTTGCGGTCTAGACGGGGGGTTATTCATTTGTGGGTTGTATTCATTCAATGAGAAACAACAGCAGTGGTTGTTGCACGCACACCTGGTAGAGATCTGCACTCTACTGAGCGCACCTTTGTAGTTTTTATGGATTTTATACCTGGGCCTTCAGTGCTGTCCTACTACAGTTGAATTACCTCCTAATAACCTCATTATGACACATCAATCCAGCAAACCTGCAGCAGATCCACGCATTCCACCACACAAGAGCACGAGCCATTCAAATATTATTCATAAAAGCGACACGATAGACAAACGAACAGTAGTAACGTTACTATGTAAACAAACACACGCAGTTTGTCACTTACCGAAACTTAAAGAGTTTAATCCCAGTACATCGTTTCAGTTCCAGTAAGAAGTCCTTCTCGATTCATGGACCCAGTGATGACAGTCGAGCCTCCCCAGTTGTATTTCGCTGGTCTGCTGCGGCAGGTTCGCAGCGGGGCCGGGTTCCCTCCTCCGCCGGGGCACCGGCCGGCGCAGACCGCACGCCGGGCCGCAGTTGTGGAGCTGTTTCCCTGCGAACATGTTCGTTGAGTTGTAGATCCACTCGAGTCTCTCCAAAAGTTTTCAAAAGCACCGTAGCTTGTGTCCTGCCGTGCTATGGCATCCTCAGGTTAGCGTAGCGTAGCTCCAAACACCAGGAGCTCAGTTAAAATGAAACACATTCCCAGCCATAAAATGTGCAACGCTTCTCTGACGCTGTCAGCCAGAAATACCGTTCATACAAATCCTTTTCCTGGCTGAGTCAGGGCTGCCAGCTGTGGGGTTGACTGACCATTTCTTACGATGTCCAGCTTTTCCTGAAATGACCTTCTTTCTTGAGAAAGGCGTTATCAGTAACTCCGCCACTAAATCTGTTTCTCTTCAGTCATTGAGTGTTCAAAAAACAAAGCTAGGTAAAAAATAAATAAACTACACCAAGCAAAACCCTACAAATGTTATAATTTCTTCCATATCTTTCAATTTGAACTCTTACTCTAACTAAGCTCTGCTGGCAAGTTAACTTACCCCTAGGCCCCATATATGGGGCGTTTCCAGTACTTTCCATCTTAGACCATCGAACATATACTAATTATGAAACCGAAATATAATGATGTCGCATACCACGTAAAACTTCAGAACCTGAGTTAAAATAAGATTTAATCAATTTGTACATACTCCAAACACAACTCACTCAAAGCCTATTATAATTACTACAGTACCACATTCATATTTCGCCAGGATGTGTGCACACCCTGCACATATCCGGACCTAGCAATCGAAGCTCGATGCTAACAAAGAAACTGAGATGGCAGAAAGCACGGCAACTACACACAGATGACGGACATATCCGTAACATCTCTCTCAGTCATACTATCGCTGATATATGAGCAAATAGAATATATAAAAGACAGCAGACGAAAACCACCATTACGCACGCGACTACTTTACGCACAGCACCTGCACACCACAGCTTGTTGTTGTATCATCGCGAGTTTTTTCACCGTTCATTTTGTTCATAACGGTTGTATTTGGATGTATTGAACACCATTAGTGATAAACAAGTGAAATATGTAGTTTGGTACATGAGAAAAGTCAAATGGCACACATGGTGCCAAGATGTGCCAAAATGCACATTTTGGAAATCTCGCCTGAACTCTCTGTACTAAAACCTCTCTCATTTTGTTGGGCTTTACTTTATCAAATTTAAACTTTTGCAGAAAGACTGATCACATATTGTGCTATGATTTGAGAGATGTTTTAGGCTTGGACCTGCATTCTTTCAAATAAATAATATCAATAAAAGTGCTTTTTTTTTCAGGCGAACCTGAACATTTTAAATTGAGCTGTGTGCCATCTTCATTTACTATAAACCAGTAACATATACACTGATATTTACACATCTGAGCAAAATCTCACAAGTGTTAAGTGTTATTTATACCATCAAAATTATCCAAAAAGACCTTACAGTTAGAGATCTGTACTCTCTTTAGTATGGGTATGCTATTTTCGAGCAGAGGCCTAAAAATTAGGACTAGGGGTTAAAGGGTTAAATTTCGTTTCACTTTGGTCACGTGCTCGCCCACTGACCAATCACATTGGTCTCGGCAGAGCTGCACCTGGACTCTGAGCTGCACTAATGCTGATGTAGTTGTGGGCCGGCTAGTATGGGGCTAGCAGGCTCTGACACTCAAGGAATACGCCCAACATGTCAAACTAAAGATCTGATTGGTTGAACACGATGACAATCAACAATATCGTCCCCATTCACTTAAACTGCACATGGATTCACTTGTGAGTCTGCAGGCCTCGGGCCTCTCTTCTTACCTAGAGACACAGAGGTGAAATCTGATTGGATAAAAGCTCTACTTAAAACAAGCTGCACTGGAAGCAGAGCAACTGAGGAAGACAGTAGCTGTGCAATGAGAAAATAAGATAATGTGAAAAATATTTTTAGAAATTATGATACATGTAGTGTATTTAACCTTTTTGCCGCGAGTGCCCCATATATAACGCACATGTAGTACGCACATGTAGTACGCACATGTAGTACAAATCACGTTTGCTAAACGAATAAAATTATATTTTATGACATATCATATACCTATATAACGATGAGATTCTGGCCGAAAAAAACATAGAATCATTTTACTCACTCAAAAAAATGTTATACACAAAGTAATTAAATATACCAGAAGTACTACTACAGTTTTACGTATTTTTTCGCCAGGAAACGCCGAGCTACGCACTTTGTTTTCAGATACCAAGACAAAACTAACTGCGATCATGGCCGACCCGTAGATCAGAAAGCACGAGGATTCTACAGCGAATCCACTCGTATCTTTCATATTCCTCTCCTTGAAACCATTCAAAACGTATAGCAAGAAAACCGACGAACAACGGCTCAACAACAGCTCCGCAAAATGTAAACGCTCCGTACCTTGAGATGATTTTCTTGAAGAAAAACGCTGGAAACTGCCGGTAATCCATTTCATACGTGTTCGGGCATGTTCTCTCGTCTGTGTGTGTGTCTCTGTGTGTTTCAGTGTGTTTGTGACGAAATGGCGGACTTTTACAATGCATGTATGACGAGATGGTCCGCCTTTTACTGTTGAGCCAATGATTTTACTCTCGGGGGAGGCTCGGCGCGCCTTTGCCCGAATATTTCTATGTTCAGGTACTGGTTCCTTTCCCAAATCCCTCTTCACATGGAATATTTGCATTATTCAGAGGCTTAAACAGAACAGACAGAAAACTGTTGCGGCCAGCACGTGTTTTCTTCCTGCCCGTAACCTACATGCTGTACAAATGAAGCACCCGCGTGCCAGAAGCATGCATCCTTTAAATATCAAGCCTCCAGGTGCCTGGCATCCAAATCTCCGATAACAAGGGCTGCTTGTAAGCTGCCTGGTCGATTGTTTGCACTCACAGACATTAGAGAGTGAGGCCATGATGTCACATCCTGGATCACAAGCCAGGAAAACAAAGAAAAGACGTGAAAATAAGTTTGTGATTCTGTTTACTATTACCCAGTGGCAGGCCCTGACGGCCTGCCACTGGGTAATAGTAATAATGATATAACTGGAAGCTGGTTCCACAGAAGAGGAGCTTGATAACCGAAGGCTCTGGCTCCCATCCGTCTTTTTGAGACTATAGGAACCACAAGTAACCCTGCATTCATTGCCTGCTGCTCACAATGAAACAGTAGTCTATCTATCAACCTATGAAGTTGCGAGAGTCATTTAAGATTGTGAATGAAATTACTTTGTACACAAAGCTTGAATGATGTTAAAGAAAAATGATTAAATGCCATTGATTCTAAATTATGGATACCACTGGAAGCTGCTCAGAGGCTGATATGGTTTGTCCAATTCCATGCCACGACTTCCCATTACTTTGGTAATAAATGATACCTGCAGATTTATCTCATAACATGGAAGCAAATGTGCGAGCTTGGACTGAAAAGACTTTCTGTCAGTGATGAATGTTTACGCTGTGCTGCAGTTGCTCTTGTTTGACGCGGCTGTAGGTGTCAGATTAGAGAATAGGGAAATGAAAACTTCTTTAAATTGCTACATGGGCCTTTTTTATTCAATGCAAAAATGTTGGGCTGCACCTTGAAGCAGTGACTGCAGTGCCACAGAAAGTCGTTTCCTCTGCTGAGACAGATTAATCATTTAACCTCTAGCTCCCTTGATTGCTTGGAGTTCCAAATTAGCCCTTTAGTTTCCTGCTCCTACTGGAACCTCATTGAGAGCAAGTGTCTAACAAACCAACCAATCAAATAATGGAATACTGTGTGTGTACATTTGAGTTACTGGCAATGAAAATGTCACACAAGTCTGTTTAAATGTAGCTTATTGACTGAAGCTGCAGTTCATCACAGAAGCATCTTGATCTCTACTCCCGCAAATAAACTGAAAAAGTTGGGAATTGCAATGGCTAGATTTTTTTTTTGCTTGTGAAATGAGTCATCGAATCGGTTAATAATTTAAGCCATCTTTTAAACAAAACTGCCGAAATTCTTGGGTTGCAGCTTCTCCAATGGTTTTCTCTGTTTTTTATATCGTTGTAACCTAATCTCTTTAGATTTTGGATTGTTGCTTGTACAAAACAACACATTGCATGACATCAACAACGAAATGTGATGGACATTTTCACTATTTTGTGACATTACATAGTCCAAACAATTAATTCATTAATCGAGAAAACAACTCTTGTAGGGATTGAGGCATCATTCCCTCAAATGAAGGGGTCCTGTAAACCTTCCAGGGTTATGGGCTCGTTGTGCTTTTTATTCACTGTAGATTATTTCATTCCCATCATAAATTGGTAGACTAAGGCACTAAAGCTGCCAGACTCATGATTGATTCAAGGTCAAGGGTTTTTTCCCTTGTGTGACTCGATGTGAAAGCGCGGCACTAACATTGCAGGATTAGGGATTTCATTCTTGTTACGCTGCTGCAGGGTCATGGCTTTTCTCAAGCCCCCAGGAACAGCACTAGGCTTGGTGGACACATTTGGAATTGTAGGATACCCAGAAAT
This sequence comes from Leptoclinus maculatus, assembly GCA_032191485.1. Classification (NCBI taxonomy): domain Eukaryota; kingdom Metazoa; phylum Chordata; class Actinopteri; order Perciformes; family Stichaeidae; genus Leptoclinus; species Leptoclinus maculatus. Next base: position 2,639,191 of record JAVDOI010000019.1, on the reverse strand, counting down.
GCTATACACATTCATTACAAAAGCAATGGCTGCGAAAGTAATTAACACTATGGTCACCTGTGCTAAAAAAAACATTTGTTGCACTGTAATATGCTTTGGATAGACGAGTCTACATGATGCCACACTGTACATAATGTGTGATCTCTCCCCCTGTCGTAGACCGTGAGCCCAGCAGTAGCAGCTACAATGCCTCTTCTGGAACCTTCTACAGCTGTGTCAGTCAGATCACCATTGGTAAGTGCATTATTTACAAATGTAAAAAATACAAAAAATTATATAGTATGTATATATATATATATATATATATATATTATACATAAAGTGTGTTTACAATGCTAGAATTTCAACAGGAAAATCTTGTATTCTGACGATGTGTGGTTAGAAAAAAGTGAGCTCCTCATCTCTGCTACAAGCTCCGGACAGTTGGTGGCCCAGGTGCATTGTGGTTAATGGGAGGTGCCCAGTATTGACTAAAAAGAAGATTGTGTGAAGTAATAAATACCATACCTCTGGTTATGCTGCATGAGTTTTTATTCAGTTTTAGAACTCTTCCATCGTGAGTCCGGCAATGTGGCAGAAAAGAGTGTAATGCTAAATCGTTGGAGCATTCTTTTAACTTTAGATGTCGTCCCCTTAGAGAAATATTTACTAAGAGTCTGCAGTCATGCTAAAGGTTTATGAAGCTGTACTCATGCTGCCTTCCTAAAGATTTGGAACTCGGAAATTTACGACCTCCTGCTAGAAAATGTAACCCCACTTAAAGTCGGACTTGTTGTGTGGAAAGATATCTGACAATGAATTATACGTGGACAAGTTGACAAAGCACACAAAAGCTGATCTTTCATTTAGTCATACATTTGAATTTTTCCATAATGTATGCAGTTAATATAAATGATGAGGTAATTTTGAATGTGTTACGATATAATTTGAGGTCACTTTCCCGGTACAGTAATGTACAGTGGAACTACTTCAGATTTCATGTGGTAATAGGAACATCGGAATCAGAATCAGCTTTATTGGCCATGTACGCGTACGCATACAAGGAATTTGACTCAGGTTTTACATTGCTCTCCACGTACATACACAGAATTTACAAATGTGCCACAACAGGTTTGCCTCTCAGCAAACCTGTGTGAAGTAATAAACAGGTTTGCCTCTCAGCAAACCTGTTGTGGAAACTGTTTGATCTAACTAGGACTTCTTTGTTCCTGGTTTCATGATGGGTCTAATAACTCGCTGGCTTAACTATTGTCGTCTGGCTGTGTCTGTAATTCCAATGAGTCAAATTTTGAATTTTCCGGTTGTACCTACAGCTTGTGTATGATTATCAAACTGCCACTCAACACTCTAGTGTGTCCGCCTCGATGAAAGCTAAACCTAATGAGATTTCATACTGGATTCAGATTCTATAAATCGCTTACTAACTCTGAAATATTCAAAGTTTTTACTTGCCAAAGTGAAAAATACTTTTCCTCCCCTTATTTATTGTTATAAGATTAATAAGATTAAGGGATAAGTTCTTTCCTGTTGGCTGCCACAGATCCTCACAGTCATGAACCAAGCAGGGAAAGTCTGGGTATCGAGGAAATTGCCTCAATACGATCCATGTGAACACATCAGTGACATATTATTATGATGATATTCAAAGTAATACGGTCACATAATAAACTCCAACACCAGTGTTCGACTTCAGTAAGAAAACTAGCATGTGTGCAGCAGGAAAAGCACAGGTACAAATAAAGATTTGATGGTGGCTGAATTCCATTTAGCGGCTCCAGTTCCAGGGTCCTAGTGTTGTTCATGCTTACTGGGACAAGAACAGAGCCATCGTTAATGTTACCAGTAACACCTGTGCTTTTACTACTATGACTAAGTCAAACATGTCAGCTGTGACATCACGAGAAAAAGTGTCATATTAAAGAAAAAAATGAATTGCCATGTTAATCTGGGTTAGTGATGTGTTACAGTAACATTTTAAAGGATTTACTGCAGTACAGTATGGTGCTGTATTAATTCAAAGCTTACTGACAGTGTGCCATGGGGGGAGGGGTGGGGGGATTTGCTAAGCAGTAAGAAAATGTAAAGATTTCCCCTGACATAACTTTGTCCGTATGTCACGGGCCTCTGACAGGAAATAGAGCGTTGTCTGAAATAATAAATAAATAATAATAAACTGCAACCCCTTGCTTTTATCAACATTCAGACCTTGCCGTTTGACATTTTCTCGTTGAGTATTACAGCCTGGTTGGTGGCAGAGGCAGTGAGCCGGTTGCTGTGACAGTCTAGCATTTGGGTTCAGCTGAGGCTGTGCTGCTGCATGCAGGTGTCCCTCTCTTCTCTCTGTGCTAAAAAAACACACAACTAATGAAGTGCTGAGCGAGAGCTTTGGATCGTTGAGACCGTTGTTTTCTTTTTTACAAAGGGAGAGATCTATGGTCTTGCCCAGCACTCATCAGTCATCAAAAAGTTAGTGTGCTGCCTGTGATTTAAAAGCCCTGAGAGGAAAATACCAGTCAGCACCACTGTAGGTTCCTTAAAGTTCTAATCGATTATAATCTTGCATTAATTCCACCCTGCTTCATTGTTGTCGGAATTTACTGCGGTCGTGCGGCTGATAGACAGAGCTATATGATCTTCACCCCGAGGCAGGGGTTCAGCGAAGGATGACATGAAAAACAATGAAATGCGCCATTCTGAAACTTCCACAACATTGACGGCATCACTGCTATACACGTCCTTAGAACTGAGAGCTCTATTTAGGTTGTGGTGTTTCTGGGTTGTGCTGACTCTGCTTTTTGCTTTTGATTCTGTGAATTTCAAACGGGTACCGCGGAACTTCAGGTGTCATATAAAACAGAAGTTTATTGACATTTGTCGGGGATCGTATCGGTACTTGGCATGGGCCGAACCCCAAGTATCACTATTGGTATCGGGACTGAAAAAGTCTGAACAGTGTATCCCTATATTATTACATGAGAAAATATAAAAAATATTAAAACTGTGAGTTTAAAATACTGTACATGAATGTTTTGGTGTTTATAATTAAATTGTTTTCCTTATTAAAGAGCATCTTTAACTAGGGCTTTAGCAAATGTCAGCAAATGAGGTGCAGGGAATAAAAAATATAAAGGGCCCCCCCAGCTGCACGCGGTGGGGCACCAGCCCGAAGAAAGTACCCTGGAGGGCACTTCATCACGTTCTCTCCAATGGAGGGGCATCCTGGAGAGCATGTAATCATGTTTTATCTACCATAGGGGAATCCAAGAAGGCAGTAATTTCCAATAATAGTGTTCGAACCCAAATACATTTTGTGTTTGTAGCATATTGACGAGGCGGACGCGGAGGTGGTGTTAGTTCACTTTATTCGGTCATGATACCTGCTGTCGTTACTGCGCATGCACGCTTACAACACCTAGAAAGGGGTCCAAAAAGCTTATTACAACCATTTAAAATGATTGTGGTCAATATACCACAGTGTTATTGTGGTTATACAAATGTAATTTATGGTGCTGTTAGATATGGTTTGTATCGGTGCGTGCCCCCCCTCCCCCCAAGATATTCCATTTATCTGTTTCATGCAACTGCATCTTCTGCATCATCTGACACATTCAAGTGTTACAAACACACTCCGACATGGTGGAAACATTAAACACTCCCACCACACCAGCCCTGCATCCACCTAAAGGACTTCCACTGCAAGTCTCTGTATGCTTGTTGTAGGCACTCAGCTGAAACTTGTTATTGCATAGTGCAGCGTGTGGCCCAGATACCTGCACCTGCGTTTGTTGTCTTACCTCTGAGGGTGTCAGGAAGTGGAAGTGCTATGTATCTGGGCCTCGCTCTCCTCAGAGAGCCACGCGGGCACTTTTTTTTCTGATGACTGCGACATAGATATTGCTTAGAATACACTATGTCCGAAAAGGCTGCGCACACCGTGAGTTTTGGAGGTCGTTCGGATACATGCCAGGTGTAGATTACCATCTCCGCCCCTCCCGCCATTTCAGGTGACTTTCATGGGATGTTAAGGACTGTTGGCTCGATGGAGTTCTTAATGGCTTTTTTGAATTGTGTTACACCATACCTGGACCACATTTCTGAAAGTCTGAAATTCACCGGCCTTGCTTAAGAAGCAATTTTCTATTATAATTGTATTACTTTATGAACTGTGAGATCATCATTTTTTCAGATTCAGTGAATTTATCACCTGGCTTTCTTGAATTTAAAGACCCTGAAAACCTATTTTCTCAATCAGGTTCCGACTGTGTGTCATAAAGTATTTCATGCCAGAGATTTCTGCTTTTCAGTTTTTGTCTGTGCTCTTCTCACTGGTTTGAAGTGGGCAAGGCTCATTTGGGAAGTTGGGATGTCACGTATTTACCCGCACCAATCAGGATTTAGCAACATTTGATTCAAAATGTAAGACGACGAGAAATGCTTCTACTACTACTACTTCTACTACTACTTAGAAGAAAAGACTATCATCAGCATACATATCACTGTCCAATCCAGTCTCCAGGCTTATTTTGTCAAAATTGTTGTTCGGGCATTTGTCCATAATTTCAATAAAAAATGAAATACCTTTCCTTGTGGGCATTACTTTCATACACAGATGTTTAGAGTGTGGAGTAGTCCCTGCATTGAGAATTTAAAATATGTAAAATACTGCTTCATTTACTGTACTCCTTTTCTTGTTTGCAAACTTTCACACGCCGACGAATATCCTAAAAAAAATTATTTTCTTGCCAAAAGGTGTTGTACGAGACAAATTCCCCTCGGGGACAATAAAGACCTTCTCTGTCGCAGGTGCTGACTTGAGCAGAAACATTATTTTTCGGGGACGCCCAACCATATCGCGGTCGACACCGTAAAATATCTGATATGAGATGTATAGCTTTAGATTCACGTCATCCTCCGGCTGGATGTGCTGTGTGAGGAGCCAGCTGGGAGGCTAAGAGACTGCCAGGCCTTTCACAACTCTGCTATTGATCGGGCTGTGTTTGTTCATTGCTGATGTTCCTTTGAAATCTGCTGGGCTTTGTGTTTCACACAGGAAACCAGGAGGTGGGGGGACGATGGGGGGGGGGGGGGGGGTTGAGTGAGTTCCTTAGTCCTACCTGCCCCCGGAGTGTTACCTAACGGTAGTGTGGTCTGTGTGTCTTACAGTTTGACAGAGTAGCAGCTGGGGATAAGACTAAGAAGGGTCAATTTCAATGGGGAAAAAAACTCACGTATCCTAATGATATCTTGTGAAAAGTAAATTTTTTGTCCAGCAACACAAGCAATCGGTGCAACTGTGCAAGCCCCTGCGGTGTTTAGGCAACAAAACTACTTGGTGCGGTTTAAGCAGCAAAACTACTAAGTTAGGTTTTGGAAAAGATTGTGGTTTAGGTTAAAATGATTATGGAATTGGTGTGACCCCAGTAAAGAAGTTACGTGAATAACAAGTCAACACTACGTTGACTTCATGTTTCACACAGGACACAAACTGCGGGCTCCTGGGTGACAGTCTGGTGTTTTCAGAACCACCATCCACCCCGACCACCTCTCTTTGCAGACTTTTTCACGCCTTGTACTACATTGCGTGCCCTTGCTCATGATGGATAACATACAAATTGATCACGTGGGATGTATATTAGGTATTACAGTGGATTATTTGTTGTAGGTGTAGCAGTGAGCAGTGCGAGCACCCTGGAAAAACACTGTTTGTTCAAATTTTCAAATTTCAATTCAATTCAAATTTATTTTGTATAGCCCAAAATCACAAATTACAAATTTGCCTCAGAGGGCTTTACAATATGTACACATGACATCCTCTTGTCCCGGAACCCTCACATCGGAACAGGAAAAACTCCCCCAAAAAACCCCTTTAACGGGGAGAAAAGAGGAAGAGACCTTAGGGAGAGCAACAGAGGAGGGATCCCTCTCCCAGGATGGACAGAAGTGCAATAGATGTCAAGTGTTGAACAGCATAACAAAATTACAACACATGCAATATAATTTCAACACATTCAATGTATGACAGAACTACGGCAGGTGGAAAGACCAGGTCCAGGTACAACCCGGATCCAGAGGTACCTGCGAGGCGATAAAGCACAGATACTCTGGTGAAAAAGCTGGTCAATAATGTGCATTAATGGGACCGGTAATATAAAATAGTAATGTAAGTAATAATAAGAGTGCTATTCATCAGTGGGAGTCAGCAGGGCCAAAGCGGGTGGAAGGACCAGGGCCCAGACAAAACCACGATACATGGAAACCTGTGAGGAGAGAAAGCACAGGGACTCCGGGGAAGAAACAAAGTCAGTAATGTGCATTTAGTGGTAACGGTAATATGGTTGATAATGTTAATAATAAAATAGGTAGTAGGTATCTGCAGGGCCATGGCGGGTGGAAGGACCAGAGTCCAGATGAAACCACGATCCATGGGAACCTGTGAGGCGAGAAAGCACAAAGACTCCGGGGAAGAAGTAGAGTTAGTAGTGAGCATTAATGGGACATCAATTCATACAGACAGAGATGAAGAAGAGGAGAGAGGAGCTCAGTGTATCCTAGGAAGTCCCCCTGTAGTCTAAGCCTATACCAGTTTGTCTAAGGGGTGGTCCAAGGCAAACCTGAGCCAGCCCTAACTATAAGCACTATCAAAAAGGAAAGTCTTAAGCTTACTCTTAAATGTGGTGAGTGTGTCTGCCCCCCGGTTTGTTCAACCTTAATGTGGTGCAACTGTACCAAAATGCACAAAGCGTAAGACGTCAGTTGAATCATTAAAAGCAAACACCATCATGAGAAAGACAGAAAGAAGATAGTTTTTTGAATTTACAGTGCCACTTGACTCTGATGTGTTTGGAAGAAGAAAAACAAAACTTGCAGTCTTGATTGGCCCCGTCAACCTGCCAGAGACACGGAGCTCAGACCCTTGCCAACCCAGAGCTGAGCATAGCTGGGTCACCAGTCTCAGGGCTTCATGAAACCGACAGAGAAGCCTACTGAGGAATAAATCGAAGGCCGGAGGCGAGCCAGGCTGTTTCAGCAGTCTGCGGAATAATCATTTGTTGGCCTTTAAGCCATTGCCAGGTGCTTTACCGATCTGTTTTAATTAAGTCTGAAACAAAAACATGGGAGCAAAAACATGCTTTTCCTGTGTCAGTCATGCAAAATATGATTATTATTAGTTTGTAGGAGTTGCAACATTAGAGACGGGATAGTTGCTGAGTTGCTGAGCACCTCCTGCTATCTGTAAACACGGTTGCTTGCAGCTGCAACACTAAGTGAAATGCTGTGTAATGCCTGATGACAGTTGACGTTGGCCGTTTTAATGATGGCGACAGCTTCCACCACTAGAGGGCAACATTGCTAAGGGGATTCCTGTGATACTTTGGACCGTTATTGATCTACCAGCATTACAAAGTGCCCGTCAAGAGGTCAGAGTCTCTCTAGTAGATTCAACAAAACAAAACTCCCCTATGATCATGTGTGAATGACAGAGAAGCACATTCAATGTCATCCCCCATTGTGACACTTGTAAAATGCATGTTAGTTTTATAGTTGGAGGTTTGAGTAAGTGTATGTGGCGCATGATAAAGATTCAAGTAAGAGTTTAATATGTGTTTCGCCTAATCTCTCTTTCTTCTGATTGTTGTCCCTCGGCAGGGTTTGACCTCGGGGGTCAAGTGGCCATCGGCTTCTCCCACTGGAAGAGTCCCTTCCCAGCGAGCGGCCAGAATCTCCCCAGTCCGGACTGCGTTCACTCCGAGGTTTCCGCCGTGCCGCCCATCAGCGAGCACCTGGAGCCGGTGTCCTGCCCGGCGTCGCTGTCAATCACCCCGCTGCCCACCTGCAGCGCCAGTCAGGAGACTCTCTGCGACAGCAGCACGAGTACGTAGAATGCGGTACAGTGCATGTTTTAAACTACCAGCCCTCAGTTTACCGGAGCAGCAGATAGGAGCACCCTTCACAGAGACAATATACTTTCTACATGGGTGTTTAAAGAGTCTGGGGGTTGAACTAAGCAATGGAAAGAATTTATGAGATATATATATATATACACAGCATATTGCAGTGAACTGGCTCACAGTTGATACAAAGGCAGGGAAAATACACAAAAAGATGAGGGTCCAAAATAAAAGAATTTATTACAAAATGTTATTTATAAAAAAAAGAATGAGAAGAACAATTAGTAACATCAGTGGTGTATAGTGTGAGTGGAAAATAATGTACGAAGATGCTGCATGCTAAAAGGAAAGACCAAACAAAGCAACCAAACCAGGAGACCATGTGGCAGTTTAGGAAAGCAGCGAGGCAGTGAGGCAGACTGAACTTTGTAGGCTTGCCAGCTCATCAGCACCAGGTGAACCAGCACAGAACTAACGACCTGCACAAGCAGGCCGGGCAGAGCAGAGACTTAGCAGGGGTCGTCACAATACACAGCATATCCGCTTTCTCCCACGCTTGATAACTCTATACGAAACACGAAAACAATACTCACTAGGGGTGCAACAGATCACAAACCTCACGGTTCGGTTCGGATCACGGTTCTTGAGTCACGGTTCGGATCATTTTTCGGATCAACAAAGAAAAGGGGAGGAGACAAATATAACTTTGCTTTCCATTCCAAGAACACTTAAAGAAAAGAACTTTGGGCTATAGTCTTACATAAAAACACAAATATTGAAGATGTCCAATTTGAAACAAAATGAAATAAATAAATACAAATAAAACATTCAAGAATATTCAATTCTGTTAAGTTTAAGTGCAACATGAGGTATGTTGATGCCCTCGTCCTTTGATCAATATTGAAAGAAAGAAACTAGCTTCCACTGTTTCCACTGAACTGAACTACTCGGCAACAACTTGGGTCTGTGTTTACTTCCTGTCAGGTTATGTAATTCAAATACACAATAATGTTCACCATTACTGTGACATTATTTTCAAAAAGATGAGAATATCTCCATTGTCTGGGGAGAGGGTAGACCTTTCTGTAGTGACTGTTACTACTGGGCCTGTCTAGCTTCACTCTGATACTTCTGTCAGCACCTGCACCAGGTGTGTGTCTGTGTGACTCTCACAGAGGGGGCGTGTCTACAGCACCTGTCTGTGTGACTCTCACAGAGGGGGCGTGTCTGCAGCACCGGACTATGAATCACTCCGCCGTGGTGAAAGCGGTCACAGTCTTTTCCTTGTCGTATGTCTTTCTCTTTAAATAACGCCTACATACCGTAACGGTTTTGTCCACCACCCTTATCCGTCATTATACTTTACAGGGAAGACAAAATGCTCCCAGACTTGCAACTTAAATGACGCCGGGGGCTTCTGAAGTTCCTCCGCTCGCCGTGACTTTCACCGTTAAATAGCAGCAGTAAAACTTTATTACACACTATGATGATTACACAATAAAAAAGAAATAAAAAAAATACTCAATTGATCCGCGGTTCACGAGTGATCCGTGATCCGTTACACCACTAATACTCACACATTAAAAGAGTAATTGGTTGCCCTAGTAGCAGAGAGAGTGCTTCGGCAGAGGGTTTGTGTAGTTGAATATGTTTGTCCAGTCTGCTTGAGTAAGAATCTATGGCCCAGAACCATGGCTGTTAAAATGAACACAATCGCCTTCTGGCCGTGGTTGTTTCTCATGTCCATAGAGTGCTACAGTGATGATGTATTTTGGGAAAACCAACCCGGAGGTTTGGGTTGGTTTTTCCAAAAATGGGATTTTTCCATTGCATTTTGGATTATTGCAGAAAAAAAACAGCAAACGAACAAATGTTGATATTACTTACATGTTTTGTTCAGCGAGATAACCTTGACAAAAGAACACTTTCATGATTATTTTAAGCATGAATGCAATCAGCAGGAATAAAAAGCTAATGTAAGGATATCAATGAACTACACCGCTAAGCCAAAGTCGGACTAGTGTTCGGTGAGGACGTTTTATGGTCTCATTCAGCCACAAAGACACGCAAAAGCTTCAAAATTCAGTTAAACTTGTGTTAAACACATACCTTATTTCAGGCGTCTAAAATCAATTAAAAACTTCTAGACGGGGGAACCGGAAGTGCAAAATTGTTGACTCATTTTTGGGTTTAAGGACTCATTCCTGCAGCCCTCTATACTGGCCCCAAAGAGATTTCAATGGGAAAAAATTGCAGACTAAATTATCACGTCATCATTTCAAAATTGGTTGTCACATTTAGTCGAAGCTAAGATGAGGCGTCAGCAGTCTGTGTTAGACAAATCAAGTAGAAATGTTTGCAAGTTACAGGGGTTTTAGTACAAAGTTGTGAGCCGCATTGAAGAGAGCAGATTTGTATTTGAAACACTCACTTAATTTGGGTAACACAGACTGCTGAAGCCCCATATTAGCTAGGAATGCATTTTCACAGGGTGGATTTGTCCCCATCACTTACATTGGGATTGATTTGGGAAGGGATCTCTTCAGGGCAGGGGCGGACTGGCCATCGGGGATACCGGGGAAATCCCCGGTAGGCCGAAGGGGTTGGGATAGTCCAACACCGGCTCACCTCCATCACCAACCGGCCCTCCCTCTGACATCGCCGGCCCCGACTATATTCTATGCTTCACGGATCACGTTAAATTTACTCTAATACCTAAATACCCAAAGTCAGTAATCACTGACTGAGATTTATACTACTCCTCGCGATCTGTACTCACACTCATCACCGTCATTTACAATCTCCAGCAGCTGATCTTCCTCTTCCTCTGTCGTCACATATTATGCAGAGTGGGTTTGGCGCGTCAGAATTACTCCTGATATTTAATTAGACTCCTGATATTGTCTGTTAAATGAAGCTTTCTTTTTCTTGGAAGTTGTAGGCTCTTCTCCTACCTCCTTAGTGGGCTTTTCCCCTTTGCAAAGAAGCTCTCCAAAAGTTTTTTACTCATTTTCGCTAACTTGTGGGCTTAATTAACGTATCACGTGACCGAGACAAGCGTCTTGACGTGTGTCAAGAGCCACAGGCGGATGAAATTGGGAGAGAATCCGGTCATTTTTCAAAATAAAACATCTATCAGGAGGTTGGGGACCACTGCTCTAGCCTACTCAACACTTGCGGAAAAAAACACCGACCAATGCGTTGTAAATCACGTCACGTGATGCAGTTTAGCCAATCAAATAAGGGTATTCTGATTTCACCAGTGCGATGTACCCACACCGCGACACAGGGGGGAGAGACAAGGAAAGACATCACAGAGCAGAGCTCTTGTTATTTCAGATGTGAAAGTTAAATATCTTTATGATGTCTTCAAAGAATCAAAATGCTATAAAGCCCACAGTCTTTAACCTATACACTAAAAACACTGTGACACAAATGTCTGCTCCATGTATTAACGCGCGATAAACTATGCATTAATGCGAGTGAAAAAATACAGAGTGGGCCGGTCAGACACAGTAACTCCCGGGCCACTTTTTTCCCCCAGTCCGCCCCTGCTTCAGGGCCAGCACGGACAGGAGGAATGGTTACAGTGACCAATAAATCTGTCAACTTACACACGACCATTTTGGGATTGTTTTAGATAGAGACTTGAAAGAATGTGAACCTATCCGTTAATACAGACCTGTGTGTGTGTGTGTGTGTGTGCCTGTGAGTCTCACACTGACACTGTCATCAGTCCCAACTGTCATTGTTTTGGGCTACAGCAACACTGACACAGACTCTTTTTTTCCGATTGGCCGCTGACAGAGCAGCTTAACCTCTGATTGGCTGCCAGGAGAGAATGATGAACGGCATGCACCTCCTATCTCTCTCGCTCTCTCGCTCTCTCACTGTAAACATCCTGCTCATGCTTGTGTTTTTCTCTCCAGAGAAGAGCTTTCGGTCGTAGCATCTGCACTGTGACAGATCCGTCTGTGTGGGGGGTGCGTGTGTGTATGTGTGTGTGTGTGTGTGTGCGCGTGTGCAGGGATGTCGGATCGACGGATGCGGCGATGAGGAGTGAGGAGTAAAAAGTGGGGATGCTGGTTTCCCCCCCGCGGGACGTCGTGTTTGTTTGTTTTCCTCAGCGAGGTCATTCGCGCGTCGGGGCTGGGGATGGGGAGGGAGGAGGGGTGACCGCCGTGTGTGTGTGTGCATGCGCGCCTGTGTGTGGATAAAATCCTCTGGCTGCTTTGGCGTCTGCTGCGGCTCTGGTGGGAAGCCACCCCCCTCCCCCCTCCTCTCCCTCTCCTCTCCCTCTCCCTCTCTTCCCCTCGGAGGGGTGAAGCTGCCTGTCTACCTCTCTGCACCTTCACATGGTGAGTGTCGTCAAGTTGTCTTGAAGCCAAGGCAACTTGTTCACCAGAGTGGATGTTTTTTTTTGGTTTTTGCTGCAGTGCTCTCTTTCATGTGTTGCTGCTTCATCTCTTTTGCGCACTTTTCCCTGTGACCATGCAAGCATTTGACCTTCACACACTCGCACACTCATTTTCTCTCCGAGCTGTCCCCCTTTCTCTTGATTGTGAATGTCAATTTTTTTTCATACTGCTGCATCAGTTGTAAGACACAGAAATGGGTCATGGCTCAGTTAGGAGTGTGTAAGTGTGTGTGTGTGTCGCGACGCAAAATCTCCACTGCTTGCCGTCAAGGGAGATCATGCACACCCTGTTCCGTCAACCCTGAGGCATGATGGGAGCATCCAGATGGAACGAACGGTTTCCTCCTCACAAAGTGACTGACACTTGATCCCCTCTGCAACACATCGCACACCCCGACTACCTCTCATTCGTTCCTTTCCTCCAGCAATCTTTTATTCTCTTCTCAGTGTGAGCTGTCATCTCCAGGCTGAATTTGTATTACGCAAGGAGCCACAACGTGTTTGTTTTTTGTCTCATAAAGTAAAGTTTATTTATGATAATCAAATGAAGTAGTTGTTCATAAACTCACTTTGATGTGGCAATGGTCCCTTGTCTGCTATAGATTTTAGATATAATGTCTTGCAGCTTATATTGTGGTACTGCAGGCTAATTGTGTGAGAAATTAATAGCCAAACCAAATGTATGTTAAAGGTACACTCCACTGATTTAGTATCACACTTAAAGTAGGGTCCTTGTGAGGAGCAGATTCATTAATTTTTTGTAATAAAAAATGGTCAAAAGTATTGGTCAAGTTCTAAAAATCACTGGGTTCTACACTTCCCATAATTCAATTCTATGACGTCATCGAATGTACTTTTTTTTTACATTCAAAGCTTTGACTGAGGTTTTTTGCAGGATTCTTCGAATGTCATGTTTTACTACGTTACCACCCTAAAAAGATGGAGAATATGGTTATGTAAATGTGGTTTATGGTGCTGTTAGATTGCTGTTAGACAGCCCCATTAATACAGGTGCGTGCCTCGCTGATGCGTGCGGGAGAGCAAACTGTTTTTTCACAGCAGTGGAAATGTTATTTTTGAAAGGCTAAACGCCAAAAAATATGGATTGAAGCAGAATATTTCGTTAGATACAATCATGTTAATTTTGGAAATGATTACATCTATTTTTTTCAATACATTTTGACTTTTGGACTCTGACAATTACAGAGATGACAACTAAACCCTTAGATCAAAACGAGATTATATATGTGATAAATACTGTGCAAGTGTGAAAGCAGCAATCTCAAAGATCTCACAAGATCTTATTTCCTGTAATGATTAGTGGCTTATACATATATAAATACTAGCTACAGCCTGAAAGTGAAATGTGAGTGTATGAAATGCTGATTATGTACACATTCATTTCCATGAACTTCTTGCTCCAAATACTACTTGTATCCAAATTTTTTCCAAATATATAACGATATATACGATACATAAAAGTATATATTTAGGATGTCGGGAGAAGTAATTTTTCATCTTGCAAATGTTATTTTAACTTAAATGCTAAAGGAAATCCTCCAGTGGATAATAATCAATGTGCTAGAAAATGGTCAAAGTCTGCAATTAAAAAAAAAGAACTTGGAATATCAGAGTTACCCTTATCTAACATTACTGTAGCTATTGTTAGCTTTTCGTTAGCTGCCTAGGACTGTTCATCCACAGCTTGTAAGTTGTGTATATTGCCCTTTCTATAGGAAATGTGGAAACAGACCATGTCATATATATCAAATAGCTGATGAAACACCTTAAATTGCACTTTCTGAGTTCTGAAGAGAACAGTTATGTGTGCTGCCAAAGCCTCTGCACCATGTGACCTCAATTGTGGCTTAGGTTACAGAAGTACCATAGGGCTGTTAAAGTTTGATGGATACATTGTTTGACTGGCCAATGTCTCGGGCACAGCAGCATGATGTAGGCTAATATTTGATGTGTCAGTCCTTTGAGGGCCAATATTTATAGTAAGCAAAGTCTCTAACGAGGCCGGCGTTGGACCGCTGCGCAACTTTATCTCTTGATAAATTCAGATTCTGCCCTGTCTGACCACTGCAGCTCCTGTTTAGATACCTAAACCCCAGCGCAGTGAATGGTTTACCACCACTGTGAGTAATGGGGCAGAACGCTGAGCGCTGATATCTCTCCTGGTACGTGTTTCTATTCACTGCATCCATCGGCTCCAATGTTCCAAAGCATCAGCGGCTGATTAAGAGCCGAGACGCTTCCCCAACCTCTATCCCTGTCCCCGGTTCTATACGGCTCAGCAGAAAAATTTAGCTGAGTCACCATCATGTCACAAACGAAAATCCAGCGCACAGACCTCCAAGACAGCCACCCACCTCTACTGAAGTCTTCCAACTCTCAAGAGGACTGAGAGTAAGAGATACAGACATATTAAGATGGATGATTTAAGCTGTTTTGCTAAGCTTTGAATAATTCCCCCCAAAAGCACACAGTCAACTTGACAAATAGACCCAATTAGCTTGTGTGTTCCCGTGGAGTGTGTCTTTTCAAGGTGTTTCAAGGTTAATCCTTCTTACGGAGATAAAAGTTACCGAGCTGTCATTTTCTTTTCCTTTTTTTGTTGGTCTTCCCGCTTTGACTTTCACGCACCTTCTTCTCTCACAGTCTTACTCGCTCCTCCTGCTTCTTCTTTTTTCACTCCAACTTTTCTAATTTTGCCTTTAGACTACAACCCAGGAGAAAGAGTTTGCGGTAGTGTGATTGGTTTTCTAACCCGGTTTTCTGGACACATTTTGGCATTTACTGCTAATATGGACTTTGACCCTAGCTAGCTTTATCAGTTATACTGACATTTGACCACGAACAATCAATAATGACTGAAGCAATAACTTGTTTCACTCACTGTGAATATTTTTGTTAAATATATTTTTGGATGAACTGTGGGTTAAATAAAGTGTGCAAAGGCGAAGGTGCCATAATGATGATAAATACTAATGTTGCTCTGTGTCTGCTAGATTTGTAAAAAAAAAAAGCAACTGTTTTCAAAATTTCTAAGATAAAAAAAATAGTCCATTCAACTGTCAAACTTTTAAAATGTTGCAAAGAAATAAAATACGAATCAAGTGTGTTTACATTGACTGGTTTTGATCAAATGAACTAGCTTGGTTTCATCAGAGTTTTGCAGTATAGGCTATGCTTTATGCATGGCTGTAATCTACCAGTAAACGGAGTAGAAGGTTACGAGCTGGAAACAAAACAAGTCGCCTTGGCCATCTAACCAATCCACGGGAGAAAAATGGAAAAGAGGTCTTCAGGAATTTGTTGCAATTGGCCAAGTTTGAATTGTTCTTACATGTCAGCTAGTATTTGCTATAGTATATGTTTCATGTTGTCCAGAGACAAATACAATATTAATATATATATTATATACTGTATATACTGTATATCCGAGAAGAAATTAGTTAAATGTTTGCTACGTCAGAACTTAGTCGGCAAAGGAGTTTCCATTATCCATTTAACTCTTTCATTGAAAAAAGAAAAAAAACATGTAATGCGAGGACAAAAAACTTTTCCATACATCTTTTTTAGTGCTATACTTCAAAATGTGCATGCAATTATTGACAGAAACATGGCTAATGTTGTGTTTTCAGCCTTTCTGCTGCCCCCCAGTGGGCACAAGAATGGATTAATGCAGGTTTAAACTTCCTAACTGGCATTCGACTGGTCTTTGAGGAAAACCCAAAAAACGTAGTACACGTGTCCCTGTGTTTAGTGCTGGTCTAACACAGCTTTACTTTGGTATGATGACATTTGTGGGAGAATTTCAGTCATAAATTCTGCGTGTGTCAAACTGACATTTTAACCTACTTGTAGAACAGAACTTATTGCGTTGTAAGAAACGTTGTAAGGTGCTAGGTTACCTGAAATACGGAACTATAGTTGTAAGCACAGGTCTTGCGTAAATGGAGACAACTCACCATGCTTAGATTAGCTGACAGTTAGTTTGTGCGTTAAAGGGGTTTGAAAGTACATGTTTACTGCTAGTCAGTACATTAGTTGCTTTCAGAACTCACTGTGAGCTCTTTGTATTCTATTGTTATGTGTCTTTACTTTGAGAGCGAGAAATGGATCGCACAAGGGACAAGTAGTACCAGAGAGTTTCCAGTTAGAAAGGACCCCAAAACATGACGATAGAAAGTCTAATGAAAAAAACGTTCTTTGTGTTCCTGTAGGTGTGAGTTTTTCTCTACATGGGTCTGAGTCCCATCGGAGGAGCCCCCACCGCCGCAGAGTCCCGCCGCAGCCCTACGCCTCAGGCTACCAGGCAGCGGACAGACCTATTGCCTTCCCCTCTTGTGGGGAGGCAGACATCATGGAGGAGTCCTCGTCCAAAGCCGATGACTCCAGCACTCAGGACGATGTGCCTCCCCTCGGTGAGACCCAGCCTCACTAGGGCTCGAACTTTCTGTACTCTTCTTGTACCTTGATTTGTTCAAATGTAACTATGGCGTGTAAGTGAGGGAAGTCAGGTCATGTCATGTCGTGGTACTGGGCAGCTTACGGTGAAATGTGTTTGATGTGACTGCACATGTAAAGTGCCTTTGAGTACCTTCTAAAGCGCTACACAAATAAAATGTATTATTAAGCAGCCAAAAAATGTTTCGCTCAGAAGTCGGTTGAGACCAAAATAGAGGTAAAGGGAGGGTGAATATTTGACCGGTGGCCACAAACATGACTGCAAATAGTTTCTAATGTTGCTCCGTGTCTGTTGTTAGGTATCTAAATATTCACTCAGCAGTCGGGCAACCCTTGCAGCATTATTACTTACACTCTGCTAATCTTCCCTCCAGTTGTGAAGGATGTCAACGTGCTGCTTGAGAGAGAAAGGTCAGAGGGCGTCAGCAGCCCATCCAGAGACGACGACTCCACCCTGTTCAACCAGGGAACCAACAGCAGCATCCTCGACGACAACACAAAGCCGGACTCTGGCGTCCGGGAGGTCAGTGGTGAAACTAGATCTCTGGACTCCATGAGGTCATTGCTCCTTTCCATCCATGATAAACGATGAATGAGAAGTCGAGAACTCATCCTCTCAATGGATACTAATCGCTCCTGATTCTCTGTTTTTCTGTCTGTTAGGGGAGGAGTAAGTCCAGCGGCCTTTGCTTCAGCGATGGAAAGAGTCGCATTGACTACATCCTGGTTTACAGGAAGACCAGCTCGCAGTCAGAGAAGAGGGAGATATTTGAGCGGAACATCCGTGCGGAGGGCCTACAGATGGAAAAGGAGGTAAAGAAAGAACATGTTCACTCGCTGCCTCTTTCATTATGTTGACATGGGTTAAGCTAAATCCTCATGTCTCTCTCACACACACACACACACACACACACACACACACACACACACACACACACACACACACACACACATGCTAAACAAACAAGGGATGTGCCATTCAGCAGACACAGAGCAATACTGGCATTTATTTGAAATTGTGTTTCTCGTCCCCTGAAGAATGTAAGCACTATATCCACTCATCTTTTCGAACAATTTTAGTCGCCCACCACAGAGTTGGTTCAAAATTCTCAGTGGGTTCATCACTACAAGCAACACCTTTCACATCACGCATAATCATTTGATCCTTTGTTTGTATAAAAATATTGATTGTAGCCACTTTATAATTCATCATTTTGACTGACACCAGCCTAAGTTACAGTGGCATGTACTGCATGAGAGCATATTTATATCGGAAAAGCGTTAACCACTTAATGAGACATATTTACTTCATTAATGACTCGAATAAAAATTATTAATTTAACGTTTATTTAGCTGGTGGGGATTAAGTGTCTTGCTCAAGGGCACATCAGCGGGGCGGAAGATATAATGAGGGGGCTCCACCTGAAGAGTGACCTTTCTAATCACATCAGGCCTCCATCTCTGCGCTGACGAAAAATATGTTTTGCTCTCGCTGCCCAGTAAAGCTTTTTTTTCTTTTTTTATCTTTCTGGCCAAATTGCCGAGCAAAAAATAGTTCGGAAAAAAAACGGATGACCGCAAATAAAAACACAAATGTTCATGTCGGACAGAGAATTGGCTTTGATGTGATTAACTCTGGCAAACCTGCGTCTGCATTCATAGAGGGCAACATGAGCAACATCAATACCAATTTGTGTGAAGGAGCGATTTAATGCTCAGTCCTATAAAGCATGTAATCTCAATGGCTAGACCGATGAATTTTAAAAACGCTCCCAGCATTTGTGCCCAGTCGTACAAGGTCTGACAGCAGTGCTGAGTGCTGCTGTGGCGCTCGTTGGCCAACCGCCACTCGCAAAGATACAAATGTGCTGATGGCAATTTTCTCCTTGAGAGACTTGAATTTGAACAAGTTGAACATGTGGATGTTGTGATCTGTGTGTGTGTGTGTGTGTGTGTGTGTGTGTGTGTATCAACTTCTGCAGTAGGTTACCTGCCGATGCAGTAGCATCAAGGTCATCATTATCTCGAACATGCAGGGGAAAACAACGGTCCTTGTCTCCCTCAACAGCCGGCTTGTGTCTTGCGTGGAATTGTTTTTGTCATATTTGAGATAAGATCCTGATTCATGTACCGAGATTATATTTTGTGGTCTTCTCCGTTTCAGCTATCTTATCTTCTTGTGTTTGGTTTCTTCCCAGGCCTCTTTGACAAACAGTGACGTGATTTTTCTGAAGCTTCACGCACCATGGGATGTCCTCTGTCGCTACGCAGAGCTCATGAACATTCGCATGCCCTTCAGGTGAGACAACAAGCACTCGTAGAATTGTCCTATAATGGAAGAAAAAAAAAAAAAACTTAAAGGTGCCCTGCGGAGTTTTTTTGCAAACAAATAAAAGTTATGTTAACCTTCACAATGGCTCACCAAAGGTCTAAAATCATGTCAAATACATTTCCTTCCTCATAGAATATTCGCAAAGCTGACTTTTTTTGAATGTTTTGAAAAATTAAGTGTTTACATACAAGTTTGCTAGCTTCTTTGCGTGTTTCCCCAACCAGCTGTCAATCAGCGGACTTGCATGAAACCAGCGGCAGAAATGTGTATTCTGTCACCCGTGTGCTTTTGCACAATACAAACAAAACAAGAGGCCCATTCATAAACACATTGTGGCAGTAGTGGTAAAAACATAGTAAAATTTGTACTAGTAACGGTAGTGTTGGTAGTAGTAGTAGTGATAGTACCATTTATTTGTATTATTATCCTCCTCATTACTGAACTGCATTATGTTCTAAGTTAATCATTCCCCCACGTCCTGCATTTTCCAGGAGGAAAATCTTTTTCATGCACCGACGGCACAAGTTCATGAGCAGGTGAGTGTTCAGTCAAAGGAAGCAGCTTGAGATCGGCTGACGATAGCAGAAAGCTTTAACAGACAACATCGCTTGCAGGATGGAGAAGCGCATCAACAAGTTTCGCGGCTGGCTGCCCCGCAAGCCCATGAAGTTTGACAACGACGCTCTGCCCGACCTGGAGGAGAACGAGAGCTTTACCGCCCCCTTCAGTCAATCAAGGATACACCAGTGAGTTCTTTTTTAACGAAACAGCTCTTTAGAAACTCATCCCAGAGAAATACTTGAACTTTTCTACTTCCGCTTTTGCCACTTGAACTTCTCTCTGTTGCTGTTCGCATACAAATCGACACTCTACACACACACACGAGAAGTATCATTCACAGCAGACAGATTTGTAATAACTGGTGCATTTCTCTGCAGTTTCATCATCCACAACAAAGACACTTTTTTCAGCAACGCTACCAGAAGTCGCATCGCCCACCACATCCTCCAGCGGGTCAAATATGAGGAGGGTAAAAATAAGATGGGTGAGTTTCCTGTTGGGCATTATGACAAATCCTAGAACTGTTTGAAATGTGAGGAAAATGGAATTGATTTGAATCATTTTAAAAGAGAAAAAAATAGGGTAGTGTTTAAATCTTTATTGCATTTTCTACATCCTCTACATCTCAAGTTTTTGCTACTTTGGTTTGTGATGTTCCCTGAAATTTTTTTTCTTTATCTTTTGCTTCAATAAAGGGCTCACTAATAATCTGTGCCTGCTGTGGCTGTCACTTTGTACTTTTTTTAAGTTTCAACGAATTTGAATATGTAATTTGTTCGAATTTATCCCAATGCAACCCATGTAGCCTAATCCTGAACTACTTTGTTGAATTGACATTGTTTCATTCATTCTCCTCCCTCACTTTAGTGACAAGCCAACATTACTGAGAGGGAGTTACATTCTTTAAAGTTTGCAAAGGAAACAGCGTATAGCCGTTTCATCCATGATTTTTACCTTTTTGCAGTGCTCAATTCAAAATGGTTCCTCGTTCAGATCAGACTTCTGCTTCTCTTCACGCTTCTCTGTTTTTGATTCCAGGGCTTAATCGTCTTTTGAGCAATAGTTCATATGAGGCAGCTTTCCCTCTTCACGAGGTAATTTGGCTGATCTCCATAAAATCATTTAATGAATTACATTTTGTCACTTTTTAAGTCATTACTTCTTTCTGTGTCTTGTGTGTGGTCCTGGATTCCATGTACTGATATCACGGAAATACATACATGCACATAGATCACGTATCTGCGTGAACGTGAACGTGTGTGTGTGTGTGTCTGGACTTTAACAGGGGAGCTACCACAGCAAAAACTCCATCAGAACGCACGGAGCAGAGAACCACCGGCACCTGCTGTACGAATGTTGGGCCTGGTGGGGGGTTTGGTACAAGTACCAACCGCTGGACCTCATCAGGTAACTTTAAAGGGGTTTAAAGGTCACAACATTTAAAACATCATCACAGGTAGTAGTAGTACATAATCTCCCATATATAGCTTGAATCTGCTTTTTTATCACAATCAGTATATTTTAATATGGATATTTTTTGTAAGTATTATGAAAGACACCCTGGAACTCGTTCCTCTTGTGCTCTGCTGTTGTTTCAGGAGGTATTTTGGGGAGAAGATCGGTCTGTACTTCGCCTGGCTCGGCTGGTACACAGGGATGCTGTTTCCTGCAGCTCTGGTCGGCCTCTTGGTGTTCCTGTATGGCCTCTTCACTCTGGAGCACTGCCAGGTCAGGTAAACACACCTCCTCTCTTTTCTGATTAGATTAAGTGTCCCCAGAGTTGTATTGTATTTGAAGCATTTAATAAAATCTTTTTAAAAGGTTTCTACGGTACAACAAGCCTTGGTTTATGCTGCAGATCAGATAGACTATTTATTTAGTGGAGAAGTCAGGTAACTTTACTTAATGGAAAACTAATTTTGGTATTACAGATAAGGCAACAGAGTGTGAAATTGTCCCTTGTTATTTATTGTATTGGACGCCTGTTAAATGAAATAAAGGAAATTAAACTTATTCAGGATTCTCCGGTTAAAGTAAATGCTTAAGATGTAAATGCAAATGTGCTCAGTCATCTCTTTAAAAGAATGTGCAGTGCCGCAAAATAAAAGTGTGGACTAATTGTTTTCTCTCAGACGAACAACATAACTTTTACAACTGAGATAAAAATACGCACTGAGATACGCACACACACACACACACACACACGCGGCACTGTGATTGCCTGCATCTTTTCGGAAAGCTCAACGTTGCATCAGTTTAGGGTTTTCACTGTGTTGCACTAATGTTGCTAGACATTGCGATACCAACTTAACCAGAGTTTGATAGGCTACATGTTGTTCTCCAGTAAAGAAATCTGCCAGGCTACTGACATCATCATGTGCCCCATCTGTGACCAGTACTGCCCCTACCTGAGACTGTCAGACAGCTGCATCTACGCCAAGGTACTGTGACCACAGCAACGGGACAAAATGCTCCCAACTGATGTTTGCACTTTGTAATTGTACTCGTGGAAAATGTGTGATGAGCCAACTAAGTTTATCAGAATGTAACTTT
Source organism: Leptoclinus maculatus (assembly GCA_032191485.1). Lineage (NCBI taxonomy): Eukaryota > Metazoa > Chordata > Actinopteri > Perciformes > Stichaeidae > Leptoclinus > Leptoclinus maculatus. The sequence goes on along the minus strand of JAVDOI010000019.1, from coordinate 2,616,963 downwards.
TAGCCAAAATGATTAAGCAAATTAAGCACTGTACTGGGCTACTGTACAAACATGGTGGTGCAACATCTCCGTCAAGAGGACCTGCTGCTCATTCACATGAACAGAGGAGGGAAAATAACTCTGGATCAATGCATTTTACAACTTTTATGACATAATAATTTAATTTTTTTTAAATTAATTTTTTTGTTTGAACGGGAAAGTTGATTTACCTAAAAAAAAGAAATGATACGCTGATTTACAGATGTCTCTTTACCAATGTAAGTCTATGGGAAAAAAGTTTTGGGCTACATGGCATGACGTGACAGACCCGAAAGTTTGGCAACTTTGTCAAATTTGCTTCAAAGCCCGGCGCTCTTCTTGGGGGCTTGATGTATTGTAGTTGTGAAGGGATTATCCTAAACTAACGAAAACACAACAATACTTAGTTTCAGGTTGTGCACTAATAAAAACATTATTATGAATATCCATTTTGGCTAATAGATCACCCTAAATACAAACTGGACTTTGAACTTCAGCTAAATTTTGCTCTTCCTATCTTCTTCTCAGGTCACCCATCTCTTTGACAATGGAGCAACTGTCTTCTTCGCTGTATTCATGGCTGTTTGGGGTAAGTCGAACAGTCCACACTCTGTCCAAACTTTCAAGGTGTTTTTTCCTCCCACAAAAACCCTAAAGATGTACTAATACCACATGTTTTTGCCACTTTTGGGCAGTGCAATAAGCAGAAAACATTTACATTCTATAATCATTAGAAAGTTCACATGGCTAACATGTTGCCTAGTTATACACCCAGCAAACACATACCAACCATATCATTCATTTAGAGTTGTATTTCTATCCACCTGGTGACTGTAAATCCAATATTCACTCTCCTTTTTGCTCAGTTTCAGTCTTCGCTGCTGAGGGAAATCTGGCTCTTACTATGTTCACCAGCTAGTCCTTAATTTTGTCTGCTGTTCGGTGCTGGGCAGGGAGCTTAATATAGTGGCTTCATCACTGAAAACAGTCATTTGACCCATTGTTCACATAAAAATATTGATTAGTGCAGCTTTAAAAAAATATATCACAGGTCTCTAAAAAGTTGTATCACTACATTTTAAAAGTGACACACATTATTGCATTGCATGTAGATTGTACATTCTTTTAAAAGGATGCATTCCCGGTATTCATTGTTGAAGGCTTTTGGTAAACGCCAAGAGGATCAGGAAGCCGTCAGCGCTGAACAAGGTCCCAGGGTATGGGAGGTGCAAACAGAGAGTTTGTGATGGGCTCATATTCCTCAACTGCTGCAGACAGGGCAGGTGATGAAGCAGCATCATCACATGGCTGATAGCTGGGCTGTTTATAAATGTCTAGGTGGAAGCATGAGGGGGCTGAGGGATAGAAAACAAAGGGAGAAAAAAATCACTCTGCTGAAGAAAAAGGAAATTCTTCGAAAATAGATTTCAACTGAACAAGGTGACTGTCGAGGCAATTTTCAAACCGTGGCGATTGATATAGTTCTCAAACCAGGAAGAGACGACACTCACAACCCATGCTGCTTCTCTCACTTCATCCCATGCCATCTAGGGCTGTACCGAATAGTTCGAAGCTTCATTCAAATGCTTGCTGTGCAGGATTGTTTCTGACTTGTGTGATCTAAACATTTTCAATAACTCCTGAACGAACTTTATTGAAAAATGTTGTGCTTCAATCTATATTTGTTGGCGTTTAGCCTTTCAAAAACAACATTTTCTCTGCGGTCCAAAACGGTTTGCTCTCCAGCTTGTCGCACACAAAGGGAGGTACGCACCTGTATAGAAAGGTCCAGTGTAGCAGGAATCTAACAGCACCATGAATTGAATTTATATAACCACAATAACAACACAAAAAATAGGGTGATTACATCATGAAAATACAACATTCGAAAACCTCAAGAGAAGCTTGAATGTTAAAAGAAATGGCATTGCGTACAGCCCTAATGCCATCTAAATATATGCTTCAAAATCAGACCCAGAAGCATGAAATAGTAGTTGCCATTGCATAAAACTTTTGCAGAAGAATTTTAAGTATAACAAAGGTTTGTATTAAATACTGGCAATGAGTTGGTTTCTCGAAAAAACAACTCACACCACTTTTAAAGTTGCATTATTTGTTTGTTTTTAAATGATCAACATTAAAATATTGTTGATTTGTAAAATTCGAATACCCACCTAAAATACCCCTTGATTCTAAAACAAGCAGCAAATTACAGTCAACGCTCACCAATGACTTTGTTAACAGTCTCTGGGTGTTTGAGGGCCTCTTGTACTCTGTTGTCGAATCTCCAACATCGCAGCATGAAGAACAGAGCTAAACACAGCTGCAGGGCGAAGGTCAACACGCCCAGCACGATTATGATGTTGTTAACTGTTGAGGGTAAAGAGGACAGAAGGGGTACAAGATTTAATGTGGGTTTATAGCTCAATGCAGAGGCGTGAACACCAACGCTGCCAGGACATTTCCCTTTTAACTAAAGGTGTATGCAGTCATTGTTCTATAAAAGCACTTTGTGCTTTTTAAACTTCACGAGAAATTGAATCCCAGTGCCGTCAGACACCTTTAAACATGTACAGGAGTTTAAATGTACTGGAGCTAAAAGATTAAAATAAAAAGTGATTTGTTTATAGACAGTAAGTGCTGTGGCTCTCCCACTACAGTATACTCATAAACGCAGTGCAGGCCCTGTGTTGCATTAGTGCGTGTTAATAATTCAGATCCTTAGACATATTCAGACAATGTCCTCATCGCAGTGGAAACCCTATCGGCTTCACGAGTATAAATGTTTGATGGCAAATTGCAGATATAGCGGGACTAATGTTCAGTCAAAGCAAAGTAAAGAGAGAAAAAAACGTAAAGCAAAACATTATAAAACTTTGTTTCTAAATGTGAAGGCATTACCAAAAATAAAAAAAAGCATACAGTTTTGACAGAATAGATCTCCTTAGAATCATTTTCATTGTGCGACTTTCATTTGAGATGTTACAGTACCGGCTGAAGATAGGTGTGGCGTTGACTCCCAGTGGGCGACCTCTGGTTGAGTCAGGTTTTGGTTCTGGAGAAATCCCATCAGTCAGATCATTCACTGCTCCAGGAGCGTCCCTGTGCAGCAGAGGCATTTGCTTGTATCTACTTACAACCTGACAGTTAATGTCACAGACTGTATAAGCACTGGAAGGCAAGGCCAACCTTTTCACTGTGATCAAATAAAAAAATGAATGTTTCGTATTCTGTAAATACAGAGTATATATATATACAAAAAACCTGCCCTAGTAGATTTAATCTGTTTTTGTCATTACATCTGCTTCTAATAAGTCAAGTGCGAAGAGCAAAATCCCTTTACTTAAGATTTCTAGTCTTGACAGTCTTGAAAAGTTTCCATCTAAGTGACAGAAATGATGTGTGGGGGGGGGGGGGAATAAAAATGATTCAGGGTATTAAAAGATTTTATTTTTTAAGTTAATCACGTCAGCATGATATGAAATTAGTTTTATGGAGTTAAAAAGGCCAAATGTTGACTTTAATTTTCTGATTCTCCCTCTTATCTTGTCTACAGACTCACTGCAAACGTACAGATTAAAAGTCATGCAGCCTATTGAAATGTAAGGTTGAAAGGATCTACATTTTAAATAGTGTTCAATAGCATCATATTACATTTAATTCATTGTAAAAGACTAGAAAACAGCTGAAGGAACATGTGAAACAATGTGAAAAGAATACAGCGTCAGATAAGCATAAATACCGAAAGGGGGCAAAAAAAACGAGTAATAAAAGATCTGTTAAAATAAAGTGCATACAATGTAGAGTAAAATATATACAAGACATTACACACAGGTCACACAGACTAATAATCGAACTAAAAACATTGCTAAATGATATTAAACTTTTGTACAGCAATGTGGAAGAGAGCTGCACAGACACGCCAGAGCCCAGTCTGGAAACAATTTAAAGTATTTATTGTGCGCTAATGTACTGACCTTACAAGAACTGCCTCTTGGAAGTTGCTGCTGCTGCTACTGCTGTCCAAGTGAATATAAGTTTGGGGCTTGACTGCAGCAGAGAATCGGCTCAAATCCCTTCATTAAGGTTCCTCAGAAGTGGGCTCCCCTGCTGGCTCCACACGGGGAAGCGGTGCCCCTCTCAGACAGCTGCGCCCACACGTTCAAAACACGCTGCTCTGCTTTTCAACAGGGTCGTGGACACGATAGAGAAAAAATTAACTACGAACTGCTTCAGTGTTCAGTGGAGAGGCATGGTGTGTTTGTCTGCAATAAGTAAGCTATGCGAAGGACTTTGTTCAGCCATATCTACCCTCCATGCCAGAACCTTGTGACTCTGCCTTCTTACCTAAAAGACACCACCGACTTCCGAAATAAAAAGATCTCCAGGAGACAAACTTATTACGTACTATGGACATTGTAAGCCTCTACACAATTGTTCCTTACAAAGAAGGTTTAGAAGCACCCACCCTGCAGTTGATTCAAACTCCCCCTGCAGTTGTTTTTTTCTCACCCAGCTTCACAAAAATGACTTATTTTTACTTGCAGCGTCAAGGCGTAGGTATGGGGAGTTCATGCTCCACCAAATTAGGCTAATTTATTACCTGAAATAAATGAACCAACCCGGGTTAAAATGGTGCTTTTGATATGTAGATGACATATTTTGCATATTTGATCAGTACTGTTTCGGGGTGACACGAATGGTCACCTGACGCCTCTTCTGGATCGTGGTTATATCTGGACCCTGGTCTTGCCTCCTGCCATGGTCCTGCCTGACACCCACTGCTACTATCATTATTATTTGTAGTCGCATTGGTTGCTATTGCCGATGCCATTACTGCTTTTGTTATGATTGTTATTCTACTATATCCACTGCTGCTGTTATTACTAGTAGTCATCATTTTTTCCATCATTATTGTGCCTAATACTTTAATTATATGAATAATATATGTCATATGCATTGAATGTGTTGTAACTCTGTAATGCTGTTCATTCTGTACACATGACATCTATTACACTTCTGTCCATCCTGGGAGAGGGATCCCTCCTCTGTTGCTCTCACTAAGGTTTCTTCCTTTTTTTCTCCCTGTTAAAGGTGTTTTTTGGGGAGTTTTTCCTGTTCCGATGTGAGGGTCCCGGGACAGAGGATGTCGCATGTGTACAGATTGTAGAGCAAAATTTGTGATTTTGGGCAAAATACATTAAATTAAATTGAATTGTCGTCATGTGTTTCAGCAACGGTCTTCCTGGAGTTCTGGAAAAGGCGCAGGGCTGTCCTCGCATACGACTGGGACCTCATCGACTGGGAGGAAGAGGAGGTGAAGCACTTGTATTTCTGCATCTGTGGTGAATCTGATTACAGATTAAGTGAGATGTGGTGAGAGGACGTCTAATAAAAAGGGAAAAACAAAGTTGCTGCCCTTATTTTTCATTCAGAGTTTTATCTTCGTAGTTTAATTTAGCTAACCTGTTTCTCTTTGGCTTTTCCCAAAGAGGTTTCATATCACGTCAACAATATTTCTTACCCTGGAGAAATGCTTGCCTGCTCATGCCTTTTTTCAGTATATGCTAGTTTGCAGGTGGGACTGTTGCACTGAGAGCCTGCGCCAAGGGAGTCCCTCTCAAATCAATGCATGACTCCCTGGAAATGTACCCCTACAAAGCCGTCATGCTGCAATTTGGGTTTTGTCAGAACTTTTAGTGGGTTTATAATGTGCCTGCCTGTCCTGTGGATCAACCTCCAAGCCTCTTCTGTCAATCAAACTCAAACTGGTAAACGTGTTCCTTGGAAGGCTGCTGTTCGTGGGCGTGAAAGTGACTCAGTCTGCTTTGTATAGAAAAGAAAACAAGACTGATTATGAACTCTGGGATTCTGGGTTTTGAACTAGAAATATATCCCATAGCCTCATCAGAGTTTTTAAAAGCTAATTACAGTCACTGCTAAATTTTGCTCAGGCATGTCTTGGTCCTTTTGTCTTTCAGGATGAGATACGCCCCCAGTTTGAGGCCAAATACTCCAAGAAGGAGAGGACGAACCCCATATCGGGAAAGCCTGAACCTCACCAGGCTTTCAGCGACAAATACAGTCGCCTCATCGTCTCAGCGTCCGCGATCTTCTTCATGGTGAGTGTCTGGGGTAAACGCACGTCAAGTAGCAGGTGTGCCACTCTCATCTTTGTATGTATCCTGTCTTAGAGGACTATTTATGTCAATGGGAAGTCTTGTCCCCGCATTTCACTGCGTGTCGCTATGATGTCGCAGATTCTGGTGGTGATTGCCGCCGTGTTTGGCATCGTCATATACCGCGTCATCACCGTCAGCACCTTCGCCGCCTTCGGCTGGGCCCTCATCAGGAACAACTCTCAGGTGGCGACCACCGGAACGGCAGTGTGCATCAACTTCTGCATGATCATGCTCCTCAACGTGGTGAGTGTTAAGTGGTACATAAAAAGGCGGTGATGATCATGACGGCATCACAACCCAGACACAAAAATAGTGTGTTTCTTTGTTGTTGTTGTTAAACAATAATAAGTTCACGATCTATTTAACTTCCTCCCTCAGTAATGGGTGACACCATTGTGTTTTCTTCTAGCTCTATGAAAAGGTTGCTCTTCTACTCACTAATTTAGGTAAGTTGTCTGCACCAGTAGATCGAATGTTCTTGAAGCTGAAAGGGTGATGCAGACTTAATTACTTCTGTACATTAGTGTTGGCTCCGTACTGAACATACAGTGTTTTTATCAGTTTATCAGTTTCTCTTCGTGCCACCACAGAACAGCCAAGGACAGAGTCAGAGTGGGAGAACAGCTTTACCCTCAAGATGTTCCTTTTTCAGTTCGTCAACCTCAACAGTTCAACTTTCTACATCGCCTTCTTCTTGGGAAGGTGAGAAAAGAACTTGAAAAACAGTTAAACCAGTGCAAACGGTTGCGGTGTGTAATACTCGTGAGCGGGATTTCGCTGCTCTGGAAAGTCATGTGCTTATGAAAATGTTTATTCCCTGACAAAACGTACCTATGCCTTCGGATGAAACAGAAACGTAGACGTGTGTGTCATCTGAGTAACGAGACACCACATTTTTGAAAAAAAATAGACAACCTTAAGGCACACCAAGAAATATTGACTCTCTCTTCTCAGAACTCCCCAAGGCACACAAAGTATTCTCAGCTCAGTCAGGTGTGCAAGAAAAATCAACCCAAGTAAACCCCCCACCAAGAGGTTTACAGCTTTGAGCATTACGGCCATTCTAATAGATAATAAGAGCTGATCAGGGTTTGGCCCAAAGTTTTTTCTACTGTTTGATATTTTTGTGACGCTGTATCTCCATTTTTCAACAGGGCTTTTGGTTTGTCAGTATAACATGATTAAAACTGATAAACGGTCAATATGTTTGATACCAAACACATCTCATTGGCCACTGAAAAGTTGCCTGATATTAACGCTGCCACCTGACATAAGAAAGTTATTGTTTTTTTTCCCCTGGGTTGACAGATTTACAGGCCGGCCTGGTGCTTATCTACGCCTCATCAATCGCTGGAAACTGGAAGAAGTGAGTAATTACCTTGCTTTCCCATACGGGAATAACAGCAAAGCTGTATGGATCTAAGTATTTCCAAAATGGACATCAAGCTATTATTGTATGGCCAACCACCGGGCGTTTAACCTCCCTCAGCAGTAAGCGTTGCTGCCAGCAGTACTTATGGGAACATGCAGGGAAATAACACACACTGAGGCAGTCTTAGGGGACAAAAGGCCTGAGTTGGTGCTTTTATGTGCTGAGCTAATGTGTTCCCACTAGTTCCCATGGCTGCTGAAATGGAAATGGACAAAGTCTCTTTATTGTAACATGTACAGTACAAGTGCAGCATCTGTCGGCCGTCTGTGGCTGCTTGGAGAGATTGGTGGCTTTTATGAACAAAGCTGATAAATGTCGCAGGGGATAGTCTTAAAGTTGTTCTCCAACAAAACATTTTGGTCATAAATGTATATGGGTGTCGCAGACCTGTGCTGTCTGATTTGCTTGCTTTTGTAATGTACCTCTGTGCTGTACAGCACGAGGCTTTTAAATAATGCTGGAAGGAAGAAATTACAACAACACATAAAGTAAAAACAACAGTTTTTGCAAGTATCCCTAATCAGGATTGTAAAACAACTCCATTTGAAACTCTGAATGGAATACAAGATAAACTTTGAAATCCATGGAATAAGGAAAGATGGTAACAATAACCAATATATTACCAGCACAATGAGTTTTTAACAAACTAATTCTAAGAAGGTCTAGAGTATGTAGTTTACTCACACCAGAAAAACAACATAATTTCATTGACCTAAATAAGCCCACTAAATAATTTGATTTTTTAGTGTTTTGTTGATGGACACTATTCTCCCACAATGCACAAAAGGAAATGGAGAAGCTGCTAACAACTGCAAAATGTTGAAACAAATACCGTGCGTGTCCCATACAATTCCATATGACATGTTAATTGTATACAGTTTGAACTCAAGACAAATCTTTACAGCAGGGGTATTCAATTCACATTGTGAAAGAGGCAGAGTACCAAATTGTTACCATTACGGGTACCGGCAAGCATGGACACCTAGTCAATCCTATCCGTCAAATGCTACACAGGGTAGGTCTTGCCAAGAAATGCAACGCTGACAGGACATCTCAAACTGCTAATAAGGTCAGTTATGACTCTTTCTACTATTCATTTTTGATCCGTGGAGGTTTTAAAATCTGTGAGTTCATCACAATGCCAATGGGCCGAGCAGGAACTCGTGGGAGGGGCCAGCGGGCAATTCTCATTGGATTGAATAGGCACTATATATTTTGGTTCTTATTATATATCCATGATTCAAATTCACAAAGAGAAAGCAAATGTTTTTGGAGCTGTTTCGCCATCATTTGCAATTTGTTCCAATTATTTCCTTTGCAGCTGTAAGTTGCTCTTTCATTTCCTCTGTGCAATGCACTGTGGGAGAATAAGGTGTAGCAACAGCACACTCAACGTATTTTTTAGAATGCATACTCACTTTTTGAGTATACCTAATTTTCTCTCTCTCTCTCTCCTTGTTGCTGTAGTGCCACCCCAGTGGCTGTCTCATTGACCTCTGTATGCAGATGGGGATCATCATGGTGCTAAAACAGACCTGGAACAATTTCATGGAGCTCGGCTACCCGTGAGTGTTTTTTCTCACCTTCAAATGTCAGACATACCAAAAACGACCAAACCACCAATAATTAACAATTAAATCAACAAGTTCAGTGTTAAAGTTACTGTGAGGAACTTTAACTGGTTATAAGAGACCTAGGCTGTATTGCTGGGCCCACTGAAGGGAAGGACGACTGGGGGAAACCAAAACCAGGTCTGGGTGGGGGAGACTGTCAGACCCTGTTGCAGTAAAGTGAGAGGTTTTCTAAAAGGACTTTGGTGCTCGGAAACGCTACCGCTTTTGTCCACAGGGACCGCCAAAATCAACACAAGATTAAAGTCGTAGCTTTGTAGTAGCTTTAAGGTAAATATCCTCAGTCAGATGTTGTGCAAGTCGACTATTTTCCTGACTGCAGAGTTATAGCAGATTAAATGAAATCTTGTTTCAGTTCTGAATCAATCATCTCTTGTTGTTTGTTCTGCTGTTGTTTGGCTAGGCTGATCCAGAACTGGTGGACACGGCGGAGGCTGCGGAGAGAGCACGGACAGAAAGCCAAGGCCAGCTTCCCCCAGTGGGAGAGGGATTACAACCTGCAGCCAATGAATGCCTATGGACTCTTTGATGAATACTTAGAAATGAGTATGTTGCATCCGAAGTGCCATGTGTACATTTTCTATTGAGGTTTAGCACAGATAGTAAAAACCTTAGCCATGTTAGCCCCACAACCTTAGATATCAGGTATAAGGTTATCCTAATTGCACTCTACGGCTTAATCTTCTAGAATACAATTTTTTAAACAAAAAAAACTTTTCATTTGGAGCTGGAGCTGCTGCAGTGCATGTTATGCAACTGTGACACTGCTTTGCTATGGATTAAATTTGGGCTGGGAGCTTTACCACATGCTCGCATCTTTATTGTTGCTCTCCACTGTTGCAGTTGTGATTGAGGGAGTTATATAAAACAACCAAAGCTGCACTAATCAATACTTTTACATTAACAAACAAATGTGTAATAGGAAAGGGGTCGCTTGTAGTGATGAACCCTCAGAGAATCATCACTCAACTGTGCAGTTTCCGTTAACATTTTAGCGCCTTTCAGCTTATTGTTTTGTTTTTTGTAGCTCACAAATATATTTTGGTTCACTCTCACTGCCGAGTTACTTTCAGATGTAGCAGGCAGCTGTTTTCAGCAAAAGGGTCTCACAAACCCTCTTTACACCGCCGGTTCAAAACCAAACAACTGTTAGACAAAGCTAGCAACTAGCTTGTTGGCTTAGTAGCCATCAGAGCCAGATATAGAGTGCTACATGAACGAGTCCTAAAACCAGGAAATGATTTAACATTTTTGCACTTCCAATTCCCTTGTTTCAAAGTCAATGTGTTTTTGGTTAGATGCCTGAAATAATGTCTGCGGTTAAAAGATTTAAACGTTTTGTTTCACAACATAAATTACATAATTTTAGTAGTAAATACCCAACTCTTAAATGTTAAGGGATTTCAGGTGTCTTAAAAAAGCCTGTTGCAAACAAGTGGCTAAATGACTACGAAGCGTCATCACGCCGAACACTAGTCTACACTGAACACTTAGTTTAGCGCTGGTGGCGTGAAGTCATGTGGCCTGGTGTAGTTTGTTTATCGCCTAATGTTAGCTTTTTACTTCTGGCAATTGTATTTACGCTTCAAAAATCATAAAAGGGGTTTTCACTTGTAAAGATTATCTTGGGGATCCAACAATGGATGTATTTTAATACTTTGTTTTCTGCAATAATCCAAAATCCAATGGAAAAGCCTGTCGTATTTTTGTCGAGGTAATCAGTGTGATGCTAACTTCCAGGCTGGTCTACAAAAATACGTCGTCCCTGCAGCACTCTATTTATCTCAGGAGTTGATGGAGAGAAAACAGCTATAATGAAAGTGAATATTGGTCTTATTTTCATCAGGTAGCCAGACAGAATGTATCTTTCTTCATCTGCTGTACGTACGCAATTATTTGCTAACTTGTTACCCATGATTAAACCTCTACAGGAACTATGGGACCTGAAGGCTTGTGGTTTTTGTGTTTGTTTCAGTTCTACAGTTTGGCTTCACCACCATCTTTGTAGCAGCTTTCCCTCTGGCCCCTCTCTTAGCGCTGCTGAACAACGTCATCGAGATTCGTTTAGACGCCTACAAGTTCGTCACACAGTGGCGGCGACCTCTGCCCTCACAAGCCAAAGACATAGGTGAATTGTATTCATTTTGTCAGGCACAAGAAATCTTTGAAGTTTTAAAGTTTTCTGTTTTCAGTTTTTTGGATATACAGTATATTGCATGTCTAACTGTATGCGTCTGTGGCAGGGATCTGGTACGGCATTCTGGAGGGCATCGGCATCTTGTCTGTCATCACCAACGCCTTTGTCATTGCTGTTACCTCAGACTTTATCCCTCGCCTTGTTTACGCCTACAAGTATGGACCTTGTGCTGGTCAGGGTCGAGCAGGGGAGGGGTGAGTGATGATTTAACACTTAATTTGTTTTAGTGTAGTTAATATTAGTTAGTGATAAGCTGGTCCGTGTTAATTCCTTTGTTTCTTTTACTTGATTAACTTAGTGTAGCAGTGTTTTAGGGCTGTACCGAATAGTTTTGAAGCCTCATTCGTAACGTCGACATTCAAATTCTAGTTTTTTTTTTCTGCACAGTTGTAATGATTCGGCTACACTAGTCATTGTTTCCCCTATATTCACTCTGCAGCAGCATCATTTCCAGAATTCACAACATGTTTTCATTTACTGAAAGGTTCTGCTTCAATCCATATGTGTTGGCGTTTAGCTTTTCAAATACAACTTTTTCACTGCGGTCAAAAGGCTGTTTGCTCTCCCGCATGGTGCACACAAAGGGGGCCACACACTGACGAGTGATGCTCATTAAAGAAAGTTGATTCAATAAATTGACGATTTTGTTTATTTTTTTGTGAGGGTGATGACGTCATAAAATATGACGACAAACAAAAAAGACATTTGGTACAGCCCTACATTGGTTTATTTTTTGTTCCCATTTTAGAAACTAAGTGTTGGATAAAATGATTGCTCATATGTTCCTCAGGTGTATGATCGGTTACGTCAACGCCAGTCTCTCAGTGTTTAGGGTGTCTGACTTTGAGAGGAGATCACAGCCTATGACTAATGGCTCCGAGCTGTTTGGAGAAGCTGTTAAGCATTGTAGGTAAGCCGTGTGTATGTATTTGTGTGTGTGTCAGCTTTCAGTGCTCATCAAGCATAAGATGTTAAAAATATACTGTAAACTGTCATTTCAGTGCCTGTTACACTAAAAAAGAAACTCGTCGGAAGCGTATTCATTTTAACAGGATTTGGCAGCAAGCATTTGCGCAACGGCAGGAAAGTGTGTGTGGGTGTGTTCATCCATCACTTCATTAATGATATCTATTAAACAACACGCAGGCTCTTTTTGAGCTCCGCATAAAATATGAATCGCAAAATAAATAGTTCAAACAGGAGTTTAGATGTAACCCAGAAACCAGCTTCAGCAAGATTACACCAAGTCGCAAAGGGAATTTAAAGTCAAAGTGTTCCCATTACACAAAAGACAGACCTCATGCTAAAAACAGATGTTGTACACAAGTTATTGTGAAGCTTGATAGGACATTTATCTTTCCTTGTATGTGTACAGATGTTGCATCCTGAGCTGAACTCCACAGAATTTTACTCAGATTTGTTGTTTCTTCGGTTTTGTCGGTCAATGAATCACTGACATGAGTTATCATTAGCGCTACGCTGTGATGACCTTTGAACTCATCTGTTTGACCCACCAGGTATCGGGACTACAGGGAGCCTCCAGACACTGCCGAGCCCTACTCATACACTCTACAGTTCTGGCACGTCCTGGCAGCCCGGCTAGCATTCATCATCGTATTCGAGGTAAGTGTTTTGAATCTGTGACATATGGCACCAGACAGCTGGCTGGAAATGGATTCTTTCATGTTGTTTTGTCAATGCGTTTCACCTCTGTCTTTCTACTCATGAGTGGCACATCTAGCTGTAATTTGCTCACAGCAAATGAAGAAGTCTTGTGGTTTTAAAGTGACTTTATTTTCTCTTTCTACATCTGACAGAACTATTATATATATATATACAGTGTTTTGAGGAATTGCTGTAGTAAAAAAGAAGACCTTTAGGCTCAGAATATCAACTTTTAAAACCAGATTAACTCAAGTTGGCTCTCTTAGAAAGTTGTTTAAAAAATGCCTACGATTTATCTTAGTCTTGAATTACCTGGACTGATTTCCTAAAGGAATATTAGAGTTACACCAGGCTTAAAGCTTAGTCTATGTGCTGACAGATTTAACTTTAAAGTCATGCTCTCTGACAGATTATTCAGATTATATCAGTGAATAGCACTTGGCACCACTAGCAAGACCCATCCAAATTTCAAAATAAATCACTTTGATGAAATCCATTCCGCGAGACCGGGGAGTTTCGTCGTCTTATTTCACCATGTCGCGTTTAAGGTTTTGGATGTTCTGTTTGTGAACATTTGTGCCTCCCGTGTTTTGTCTGTTTTCACTCCCGATTGCACCCGACCACGCGGTTACTTTGAACTGCTCCCAGCTTTTTTATCAGCAGCCTCAGTCCAGCGCCATGTGCTCACACTGCCACTAACAAGCACTCACAGAAGTGCTTCTAATTAGTCTTGTTCAGCTTACGCTCCACAAAGTCACAAAGTAGTAAGATATGTTACAAAAAGCCACTTAAAAAAAAACATTAAAACTGCACCAAATGACATTAGTATACAAACAACGTTTGAAATGATCATGTGTAAAGTTTAAGGTGTTGCTTGTAGTAAAAAACAAAATAACCCACAGAAAATAGCCACACTGTGCAGATATTTCCCCCTGTAAATAAGCAACTGTTTGCTATACCACGTTGATCATATCAATTTTATAAAATCAATCAATATACTTCTTCTCCTCTCCAGAATCCAGGCATGATTATATAATTAGAAATAGCGAAAATAGTCCTTCACTTGCATTTTAAATTGATAACTAAATAATCGTCTCTACCTCGCAGTGGGTTATTAAATTCCCTGTGTTCGTTTGTTCCCACATTATCACTTTAGCATTTGGCTTGTTTTTTATTGTGGAGGTAAGGCGCTGGCATTTGTGATAACGTTCTCTGCTTTTGCAGCACATGGTCTTTGCCATCAAGACCCTGATCGCGTACCTGATCCCCGACCTCCCCAAGGACCTGCGGGACAGAATGCGCAGAGAGAAATACATGATCCAGGAGATGATGTATGAGGCCGAGTTAGAGAGACTGCAGAGGGAGAAAAACGAGAAGAAGAAGAAAGACAGGGCCCATCACAAGGAATGGCCCTGAAATGCACCAAATGGTACGGCCGGAGGTCCAGAAACTGTTTGTACACGAGATCATTTAGCTCTGTCTACGACTGGTGTGGGGTTCACTTTGTGGCAGCGGGCCCTGAAGGCCATCAGGGTTTGGTTTAGCGTTAGCAGCTCTGCCCTGTTCTCTATTGGATTTGGGGAAGCTGGACTCCAGAAACCCCAGATAGTGTTATTTTAACATCTCAAGTAGTGCTCACTCGAAAGAAGTTTCTCTTGCAGCATTAAATTGTTTAAAATATGAAAAATGTAAGCTATGCAGCCAAACAGGAATATTTTGTTGAAATGAGTTTTGACTCATTCATTTTTTACAGACTAGCTTTACAGAGCAATTCTAGAACAATGTAGTACAATCAGTCTGTTAGCTTAGTGTCATGTTAGGGAGCAAATGTCTCCCTTTTACATGATTTTTTTATTTATTACTGGTCGGTTGGAAAGATTTAAAGGTCGGTCGGAAGCAGAGTTTTCAAACAATTTGTGGATATAACGTTAGCTTAATTAGCTAAGAAAACGAGACGAAGAGACGAATTCTATGAATTCTGAATTCTTTCAACCTCAGCCAGGCTCTCTCTCTCACACATCAAATGTACTTTAAAAGTTTAATAGATTATGGGTCAAGAAATTAGTTCAACACGTGTCTCGCTCGTTTCCTCTTGGTTTTGTTGTTGTCTATTCTCACACTCGTAGCTCTGCCAGGTGGCTGGAAGTCCCAGTCCTACTGACCGAGCATTTATGCGTTTGTTGGTTTACAGATTTTGTTTTTTGTGAACTTCACAAAAGTTTTGCAGAACCTAATAAGCATAGACAACAACGCCGGACACGCCGTTTGGAAACTGCTCTAACAGTCACAAAACAGGGTCAGTAGCATTTTCAAAAGTCTCTAGTGTGGGTGTAGCCTGAATGAGTATACATGGTAAGACCTGCAGCAGGTTATCAGGTATAAAGAGAAGTTTTCCATTCAGTTTTATTACTCTCCAGTCTTAGACCACAAATACTTGGATTCTTTAGATTAAATTAAGGATTTTTTCATCATAAAACATATCAAAGCTACTGAATCCATGCTAGAAAAGTTAAAAGCAATTTAAGATATATTTTAAGAGGCCAAAATCAAGTTGGAACAAAGGGAAGGAAAGGAAGCGTGTTCAAAGTTTCAAAGATTCATGTATATTTTTGCCTTTCAGAGCTGCTGCACCCTAAGACCTAAACTGTGTAGAAATAGAAATCAAAACATTTAAAGTATAACGCTGTATGTTTCCCACTGTTAACAGGCCTTACCATATCGTTTCTCTGATTCCCAGGTTATCGGCTGGTGTTCGGTTTTTCCACTGCACAGTGGAGGAAGGAGAGGAGCGCTGGGTTTCCTGCATGATACTGGACCCTCATACCTTCCTCCTGCCGTGTCAGACCAGCACCCCCTAGCGGACAGTTGATGAACTGCATCCAGCAGTGGGTGGCCCCCACCCAGTGACCACAGGGCCCGTGTGTCCGCATTCAGTACGGACGTCCTCTTGAGCATTTTGGCAGTGGGTTTTGCTACCTTTTCTTTTTTTTCTCCAGATAGTTTCTACTCTTAACAGCGTATGTCTTCAGACCCTGAATGTAGATTTCAAGCAAGACTACACTTTTACAGATGTCTCGTTTTGGACGAGAGAAATGACTCTACTGGGCTTACTGAATGACAAACCCTGTTTACATGTCTCCTTCTTTGAGGGGTTCACGTATTGATTTATTGTAAATAAAGATATTTAAATGAATGTCAGGCCATCTGCTCCGCTATAGTGTGATGCAATAAAAAACTAGAGAATGCAATTTCTGAAGAAATGGCGGGATTGCTGGCAGCTGAAAATCCGACTGATGGACAGTTAAACTGCATTGCTTCCTGTAGCCTGTAGCAGATAGCTGAACTGCATCGCTTGATAAATAGCAGGCAGCTAAACTGCACCGCTGGCGTAACTTTGTATGAAGGAGCAGCTGAAAGCGAATGTTATAAAGTTATAAAATATAATGTGAGCAATGAAGTGTCTTTTTTGGAATAAGTGTAAACCATCAGTTGAGGTCTAAACCCTATAAACACTAGCAGGAAAAAGTTATCGAAGTTCTTTTAGCGCTCAGGAAGCCCGTCGTAAGCTCATGTAACCTTTTTAGGGCTTTTGTTTTGAAAATCTCTCAGCCTACTTGAGGGTCCCCTTGTAAACTCCTGTTTCCATCTGGAGACTTTTATTTAGAAAGTCCTGCAAACTCCAGAGCCTCCTGGAGAAACCTCCCCTATACTGTATGTGGTTACAAAACATTAAAGCGGTTCTCACTAAACATAATATATTTAATGTATGTCCTAAATCAAAGTCCTTGTTCAAAGAAGAATGACATGTGGTCACACCTCATGTCACGTCAGTTAAGGAGCCTTTCACAGAGGTCAGAGCCACAGTCTAATTAGCAAATCTGGATCAGCTGTGAGTCCCCAACCGCAATTAAAGATTGCCATGGGGATGGCACCTGCCGAGTGACTCGTTAATTTCATGAGAGCCGCCTCTCGAACCCTGGCTTATTACTCACAGACTGATTAATTAATTCATTCTTATTTTTTAAATCTGTGTATCGTGAGAGAGCGGAAACCCTGCTGGACAAGTTACAAAGTTAAATCCAGTTTAAAAAAGTTTCTGATTTGTTCTGGAAATTTCCAATCTCAGTTAACATTGAAGTCAATGGGGCAGTTGGGTTGCGCTCCTGTTACGTTGAGGCTCATAGCGCAAAACGCGTTTGTCTGTTTGAGTAGATATATACATTGTTTGAAAGAGGACGGAGGAGAAATTGTTATTCCGATAATGTCCTCAATGAGCTGAACATTTTTTAATAAAGTTGTGTTTAAGAAGAATAAGGAATATGAAGAACATAGATTGGATTGCAGCTGTTGCCCAGCAATCTCACCAATAAAGACAAACTGAGAAGAAGACTGCTCACTTCAGCATTCCCAACAATAAAATCTATAAAAACTGTCTACAGTTGGCTTAAATGGGAAATGCTTTCCATTTAGATTCATAACTGCAGTAATAAATAATATTTATTGTAAGGAAATTTGACTTGACTATGTGTTTCTTTCTTCGGCGTTGTCAACATGTGGAACAACCCTGTCAACCCTTTCAACCTCTCTACAGATACACAGCAGGCTGGTCATTTGGTCAAAAAAAAATAAAAGCCAAAATAAAGAAAAGAGGAAACATAATTACATCCCATGTTGACTTTACATTTCTAAAAGACAAAATAATACAATTTGGTTTTAATTATTGGTAAATAGTGTTACATTGGTACAGTTCTAAATAATGAATTCCAATTAATTGCAAGTGTGTCATGGAGTCTTTAAGTGCACAGTCGATCAGTTGAACAGGAACAAATATTGAATTTACTAACAATCGATACATTGAAAAATGATGGACGTATAAATCACCAGCATGTTTCCAATAAAATCATTTGATGATTTTACAGTCAGCCATGTTACACACAGTCAGAACAATGACATAACATCTATGATGTTTAGTGGGACAAGAAAACTGTTTGAGATTTTGTTTTATTTTTCATAAACATATATATTTTGTGAAAATCATTTTTATTGTATTCATCCATAAAGAGATGACCAAGCAAAGACAAGAAGCAAAACAACAACAAAAACACTTTAACTATTCCTCAAAAATGGGATGAGTGTGTTCTCTGCATCATGATAGTTTCAAAACAATAATCTTTTTTTTCTCTGATATTTTAAAACATGTTTCACTCATACAGGGCAGATTATTTTCACAATATTTATCTTAATTGTGCATTTACATTTTACGTACAGTTCATTTCCCAACAAAAAAAAGTCCTATATAGCTCATATGAAGACAAAAATTCTGGGAAAGAAATCTTGATTTATTTTTATTTATTTTGTTAAAATCTCTCAAATTCACAAAATGAATACTTAGGACCTCAGTGTCTTCAGTGGTAGCTATATGGCCTCCGGGTCAAAGGTTCTCTTTCACACCACCAGAGGGAATCAGAGCGCTTACTTACGCTTCAGCTGCAACACACTTTCACATAGATTTATTCTCATACTAAGATAATAATTATAACAAATAGCATAACTACCAAGTTGTACATAGAGTAATACAACTTTAAGGCTTTTAAAAATGTGTGTGGTGTTGAACATTCTTTAACCCGACCACTACGAATAGATACTAAGACGTGTCCCTGTGCAGGTGGCCTTCAAGGCTGACGGGCTTCAGTGCAGATAAGCAGTTTTTTTACAATCATCTTTATTGCTCCGTACTTTAGGCAGCACAGCACTGCCTGCATAATAATGTAATTTTATGAGCGTATCCACTGGAGCGCTGCAAAAATCAATGATGCTTTTAAATACCGGTCTGTACGAAGGAAGTTGCTTTTGATTCCGTCCGACAACACAATGCCACCAGGATTTACATTGTGTTGGACATCCCTGCGTTTTAATACCTAAACACATCTGTTTACACAAAGTTGATCGTTTTGAACATGTAAATAATCATTTGAGAGCAGGGGCTTGTCCTTCGGCATGGATTACTCTGGTGCGGTGGCCTTCGCGCAAACTCCATTTTGATTATTAAAAGGAGGGGACAGGGGAGGCAAACTGTGTTTTGGTTCCTATTGAGGCGACTCCTCTCCTCTCTGAGAGGATTATCCCTGACACACGCTCGGGAGTTACGTAAGGCTGTCAGGGGATAACATCTGACATTTCCTAACATCCTGCATTTTGGCAGCTCGACGTAGCTGAGCTGAGGTGTGGTATAGAACGGTTAGTGCTCAGTGTAAAAGAAAAGATGGGATGTGTGGACTCACTGGTCTTTTAAGGTATATGTAGAATGGACAGGCCTCACACCTTATTGCTGTATATAAAAAAAGGATCTGATGCATGTGATCATCCTAAAGCATGCCACAAGTTGCATGATATTAGTAAACTAAATTTCCGCTGCTGCATGGTTGATGTTGGTGTAGATGTTGAGGAGGATCAGTGATTGTTGGAGCTCCGCAAGGCTTGTTCTTCACTTGCTAGTCCCCTTTTCCTGGCAATGCATTTGGCAAACTGCACAGCGGAATAAGTGGGGCCATTGCAGTCATGTAGAGTAGTGAGACAGATATGTGTCCAATAACAAACGTAGCCACTTTGACTTACGTGCATATGTTCTATGTTAAATAACGACAAACAACAAATAACCTCATTTAATTTGAAGTTTTCCTCCATGAAAGAGAAAAATGGCAGCAGGTTCAGCTATTTAAAGCTCTTCCGCTGTGATAAAGTCAACATGTTGGGAGGGGACAAGAGAAGTGTGAAGCAACAAAGTAAAAAAAAAGAGCTAGACATTTTCTCATTTCTATGACAATGAAACAGTAATTAAACATTTTTAAAATGACTTTGTATAATAAAGGTGCTGCTTGTAGTGACGAACCCACAGCTCATTGTTATGGTTTAGGGCCCACAACGTCGCTGTTCACATTAGTCTCATTACCAGCTGTTTTAAGCTGATAAATCCACTGCCCAGCACCAAGTGGCTGTCAGACAAAGCAACATAGCGACAAGCTAATGAAGATAGCAGAGCCTTTAACAGGTAAAGAGCCAGGTAATTCCCTCAGGAGGTGGTGGAGACCAAAAATGGAAGAGTGAATGTCCGACTTACATCTAAGTGACAGAAACATAACTCCAGATGAATGTTAATGATGCTCTGTGCCTGCAGGGTGTGTAGATATGCATCAATGTTAAAGATGAAAATGAGTCAAAGAGGTGTCCAAAGCTTGTTGTAATGCCTTCAAGTGGCAAAATAAATAAATAATGTAGCTTAAAAACCTGACCCCAAATAAATGTGAAGCGAATTATGTAATAAGTAATGAAGTCTTTAGTTTGATCAGATACTACAGTGTCCAGTACCTTTCAGCTGTGCTAGCTGTTCAACGTAACGGTTCGTACATCTTACTAAAAGTTACTCTGGTGTGGACCACCAGACGCAGCAGATCAATTGACTTTTGCGACTGTGGCTCAGTGGTAGAGCATGGTTGTCCATGTCGATGTGACACTTAACCCCAACTTGCTCCCGCAGGCTGTTCCTGCGGTGTATGGATGGATATGAATGGTTAGTTAGTCCTGATGGGCAGGTGGCACCTTGCATGGTAGATCCTGTCATCAGTGTCTGAATAGGTGTGAATGGGTGAATGATGACATGTAATGTTACATGCTCTGAGTGGTCGGGAGACAAGCGCTGTACAAGTACAGTCCATTTACCATTACTTGGACTGCTGCAGGAGTCAGATGTTTGATTGACATCTTGGCCAAAGAGACCTACAGAGTTTACTAAATAAAGTCCACAAAAATAGTGACGGTTCTTAAGTTACACAAGATATGCTGGAGGAGAAGGGATTCAAGCGCATCAAGTGAAAAAAGAACTTCGTACCTGCTGCTTGGTAACCTTTTTTGGTAAAAAAAAAAAAATTTATTGGGTCACTGTGTGGGTATTTGTGCACTGTGAAACGGACTAAGAAGCCCTTTGAGAAGGAACTTTCCAATAAAGAGTCCTTTAGAATAGTCTCCACATTCTTTTGGAATGACAAGAGCTCATTACTCTCCACAACAGCCCAAAAATACCCCAGTCTTTGTCATCTTACACCTGATGGCCTCTCAATTTCCCTAACGTCTGATCCCGCAAGCTAACCATCACACAGAAACATTTTGGACCTAGTGGATATTACTCTGCCACAGACAACTGAACAGTTTGAAACAAACTCAATTTAACTCGTCCATCACTGTGGCACATCCCCACGCTCTGAGTGACTGGCTTAATCAGCATTGTGCTGCCATTGGAATCTCTTTTATTGGACAATTGTTAATTACTTTGGGCACCTATACCTGGACTTGCACAAATGAAAGGCGGAAAGGCAACCATACATTTGTGTAAAGTACTTAATTTTACTGTTGTGCTTTAAATTATGCATTCAAGTTCAATAATAAAGTATAATCATTTAGAGGCTCCAGTGGTCCAGTTGAGCTTTAAATAAAATTCTGTAATTCCCTCTCTCATTGCCCGAATATTTTTATGTTCAGGTACTGGTTCCTTTCCCAAATCCCTCTTCACATGGAATATTTGCATTATTCAGAAGCTTAAACAGAACAGACAGAAAACTGTGGTGGCCAGCACGTGTTTCCTTCCTGCCCGTAACCTGCTGTACAAATGAACCACCCGCGTGCCAGAAGCATGCGTCCTTTAAATATCAAGCCTCCAGCTGCCTGGCATCCAAATTTCCGATAACAAGGGCTGCTTGTAAGCTGCCTGGTCGATTGTTTGCACTCACGGACATTAGAGAGTGAGGCCATGATGTCACATCCTGGATCACAAGCCAGGAAAACAAAGAAAAGATGTGAAAATAAACACTCCTGCAGTTTCCTGGCTGCGGTTGCCGGGGCGACACAGCTGACAACTCTACCCCCCCCCCCCCCTTTTCTCTTTCTCCCTCTGATTCTCTCGCTCAGGCTGACAGTGTCTTTTCTATTTATTTATTTTTTTCTTTCAGGGTTGTCTGTCCTTTATTGCTATTCTTTCACACACATACAGTTAGGACCGCCATATATACACATACACATTCAACACTAAAAACACTTCAGGGAGTACAGTTAGTGACAGTGTGGGCTCCATGCTAGCTTTTGACAGCTTGATGTAGTAGCAGCAGCTAACAACAAAGGGGCGTGGCTCAGCAAAGAGTGAATTCTCTCTAGGTTCACTTCGAGTAACTCCTTAAATATAGAAGTATGAGATCCATTGTCAATGTAAAGATACTGATTGTAACCACTTTGACATTACCATAAGATACCTACATTTAGAATTACATTTTTTCTTCATCTTTGATCCAGATTTTAACCTAAACTGTCCTTGATCCTAACCCAACTCTAAAGTGCTCACTTTGGATAGGAACAGTGGGAAAGTCCTTCAAACTAAATGCTTCTCATCTGCTCTACCCTTGTAAAGCCCCAGTTCCACCGAAAGTCAGATGACCCCGGATCACCTCGGATAAAAAGAGGTGAGAACCGGGGTGATCCGCGGTGATCCGGGAAGGAAATCGTCCCGGATGACAACACATTTGACATGTTTCCCGGTTCTACTACGGTTCTACTATTGTTCCGCCACGGATCACCCCTGTTCAAGCCTGGTTCATCCCGGATGGCCACGGTTTGACCACGGATGAGCACGGTTTGACCACGGATGAGCACGGTTTGACCACGGATACGCCACTGACACGGCCCGGATGCGTCACGGATGCGTCCCGGATGAAGCGTCAGGGTATAAATAGTTCTGATTTTCAGAGACAAAATCACTCTTCCGGAAATATTTGAAAGGACAACAAAATGCCGAAATTTAAACCCAAGAAGAAGGCGATGGCTGCTGCAAAGAAGAAAGCTGCTGAAGAAAAGAAAAGAAGATAAGAAGAATCTTCCTCAGACGACAACAACACGCCGAAAATTAAACCCATCCGCGGTGCTCCGGGGTGTCAACTAGCTCACGTTTCATCCCGGATTAACACGGCTATGCTACGGTTCATCCCAGTCTTACTACGGTTCATCCCGGTCCTACTACGTTTCTTCCCGGATGCGCTACGATCAACGGCGCACCCCTCTCCATTCCCGGATGTCCCCGGATCACCCCGGTTGTTAGTTGTACGTCCGACAAGCCGCTCGTCTTCCCTGATACGCCACGGACGGCCACGGACGGCCGCGGGTGGCCACGGTTCAGCACGGATGGCCACGGTTTTACTACGGTTCATCACGGAACGTCCCGGACTGACTACGGTTTCACTCCCGGATGACCCCGGATCTGATCCGTAGTGTCTCCGGGGACATCCGTAGTAGGTCCGGCTTTCGGTGGAACTGGGGCCTAAGGTCATTTGACTGTCATCATTTTGATAATACAAGGACACACACACATTCCCCGCTCGCAACAGTGGACCAATAATACGGTCTAATAACATGTTGAAGATACGGGTAGCAGCTCATATCCTGCACAGGCTGTGACCCTTCCTTCGTGCTGAAATATTTGATCAGGCAATTTTTAAGGGCAAAGCTGTCACCACCGAGACAGAGGAAATTATTTTGAAGATAACACACTCCTTTCACCTTCTTTCCCATGGAATCAGGGATAGCTTCAGCTGCCGAATCTGTGGCCGGCACATTTCTTCCATTTGTCCACACAGTACTAAGGCTTCGCATCTCCTACTGTCTCATCACAGTGAAGGAAGAGGGGTTGGATGCTGTGATTTTCTGCTGAGGGGCCATATGGCTTTCTTACATACATAAGAATACAGTAAGTCCAGTATCCACAGCAGTGAATACTTAATGTAGCATTGACGACAAAGTCAGATAAATAATTAACTGCATACAGTTTGTATTATTAAAACAAGAGTCACTTTGATGTCACTTAAATTGATACAGAAATGTGTCTTCTCCTGGTCATTAAGTCTGTGCCACAGTGCCTACCTTTACCAGCATGCATTGCGCATTAGCTTCTGAAATCAACAACACAAAAGTGAGCAACGTTAGCATTCACATGGAGTCGTGTTTCTGGCCAGCTGGTGAACGTAAGTCCAATATTCACTCGTCTTTTAGCTCTGTTTTTGATCTCTATCAACCCATTAGGGAACTATCTGCCTCTTTAGCTGCTAAATGCTCCACAATGTTTGCCAGCTAGTTGCTACTGTGTATTGTCTGCTGTGCTGGGCAGGTAGTGTACAGTGGGTTTATCGGAGCTTTTTCACTGAAAACAGCTGTGCCTGAAAATTATTATAATGAGGGTGGTGAGACAAAAACAAAAACAAAGTTGGGAAAGCCAAAACAACAAGCGGAAAAATTGGCTTTTCAACTTCCAAGGAATTTACATTTTCTAAAACACCCCTGCTGGTCCGAGATTAGAACAGTGAGAAGTGGTCAGCAGGAAGTGAGGTTCAGCGCCTGCAAACACATTAAAATTTTAAAAAGATCACCAAAGCTCATCACAAGTGTCTAACACAGGCCTTCAGCCAGACAAAGCAATGGTCAAGAAATTCTTTCTTTACAAAATGCCAGCTACCTGATGAACACAAAACTGGAACAAACATGAGCGCTAAACCACCGTGGCACAACAACGCTTCCTCTAAACAAAGTCTCACTAGCCAACCAAGTCGCACCAAGATGCACAACACAAAGGAAATCAAGCTCAAACCAATAGAAAGCATGCACTGTAGCGCTAACCCAAGACAATGTCTTCACCCACATTCTCCACCGCACTATGTGAAGTCAACAAACTGGTTGGTTTCCTTTTGAGATTAACCCCTTCAGAATACAAAGGGGATGCACAGCTCATACAAATTAGTGCAGCTTTTCTCACCAATTACATGCACCGATTCTTAACTTAAATTCTAAACAAACACTAACTTCACAATTGGAACCAAAGCACCCAAAGTAATCTAATCTAATCCCGGATGACCTTCCATTTCCTCAGGTTTACAAAAAAAAGTCCACACACACAAAACTATCAAAAGCCAAATTCAGTTTGAATGAGTTTGTAATCGCAAGCGTGAGTAAATCTAAAATCCTGCTCCGGTGCATGTGCAGTTGTGCAAAAGAGCCAGGTTAACTTTCGAGAGCCGTTGCTCCAGACTCTATCGTTCAGACTCTTGGTCAGCGTGCACCCCCTGCGCCGAGGAAAGAGTCGTTCATGAGCAGACACCCCCTGAGAAGAAGAACAAGTTGTTCATGAGCGAACACCCCCTGAGCTGAAGAACGAATTATTCATGAGCGGCCACAAAAGAATAATGAAGAATATGACACTTTCTATCCCAATGTCTTGTACTCAAGGACAAGCCATGTTAGTTGTCAAATGTCTGCTCGGTTTGAATGGAATTGAAAGCTTTGTTAAAAAGGTTAAGCGTCACCAATTAAATATATACCAAGAAATTGGATAATGACAGTAATAATGACATAATAAAGTGGAGCAGCCACAGGTTGGTCGTAGGAATACATGAATACACATTTGGCATTTTCCTTTCACTGCTGAAATCCTTAACAACCAGACTTTTCATGTCTCTGCTCGGCCTTGATTGTACATAATGTGTCACTTGACAAACATTGCATGCAATCTCTTGCAATAGTCCTATACTGTATACCTTCCTAAGGTAAAGTATAGGGGAGGGGAGGTAACTGCTCTGGAACCCGAAGGTGAAATGAAGCAATTTTAATTGCGTCCTTGCAAGCTTCCTTTACCTGAAATTTCACCATCATTAGCATTTAATTGCAAATTATCCCCCAGTATATGACCCTCTCTTTTTGCCGCTTGAAGGAAATTTCCTGGTATTGTCACATTTCCTTGATTATTGGAAAACACACACACCCCGGAGCCAGGCTTAAGAACCACATGAGATCCCCGAATAATCAATGAAGTGTCAGCTTTAAAAATCGATCAGTCCTTTTGTCGCTCGAAGGAGACGAAAATGCTTTTGAATGGTGTCATTTTTTGCATCGAGTCTTCAGAACGTGGCGGTGCTGGTGCCGTTTTCTGTCCACTGCTTGAACGTTTGTTCCTTAAAGTCAGAGATATTTCATTGGCAATTTCACAGGTAATGTGCTGTGTATCCTGTGAATCCCAGTCAATTCTCTAACACTGTCTGCAACAAATGGCTTCAAAACTGCACATTTTAATGAAGTGCGATATGAGCTCATGATCATTGCCACCTCGTCCCAACTCCTTTCTTTTGTGGCTTTGGAGAGATAATTCTACAACATCAGGTTAGTCTGGCTCTAATCTACAGTCATAACATTACCATTCCTCCCTATCTAAATGCGGGCTGAACACTCATCCCTTCACCGAAATGCTCACATCACTCAGCACTGAATCACATTCCCTCCTCTGTCTGCCTCCTCCACTCTCGCTCACATGCCCCTTAAACTATTAGTTGGTGGAACTCCCATTCTCTCTCCTAAACTCTTACTGCTATGGTCTCGAGCACTCCATCAGTAGATGCTGGCAAAATGATGTTTTCATGCACTTTGATTAGGACCTTTGCACTTCTTAAAACGTCACTTACAGTTTCGGTGTCAGCATTTCAGAATTTGTCGGCTGCATATATTCATCTATAAAACTCATGATGCATGCACATTACAATGTTATGGACAAGGCTGCTCTGTGTTTTAAGAGTGCATTGGAGCCAACACTCCATACGTGGGTCAAAAATGAAATTAGTTTTGTTAACTTTCCCATGTTATCAGAGTTCTATTTGATGCCGCAAATGTATGGGTTTCTTGTAAAAACAGTATGCTATGGTAGCCAATAGCGCTGAATGTGCTTTACGCCCCTCTCCGTCAAATTATACATCGATAGCAGCTACTAGCTTAACATGAAGGACAGCCTGCTCTCTGTTGTTGGGGCGGCTGTGGCTAAGAAGGTAGAGCGGGTCGTCCCTCAATCAGAAGCGCCTGTGGTTCGATCCCCGGCTCCTCTAGCCCTTACATACTGTTAGGGTCAAATTTTGACCCGTTTTGACATTTGACAGCAGTAAAAATACCCTAAACGTCATTCTTTTAGCCTGAAATTTGATGACTTTTGCTAAAGTGACCCAAAATACACAAAAAATTTAAATATTTTAAAATTGTATACTTTTGAACAGGTGCTACACATTTTTGTACACTGAGGCTGTTTCGGGTCAAATTTGACCCGTATCTATTGAGATGGATTTTAGATCTACCAGTGTGGGTCAAATCGAGGAAAATGGTGGTTTTAGGGAATCTTGAAACTATACAGGCCATATTTGTGTGTATTTCTTTATGGGACAGTGTTGACAGAGTTCAAGGGGGACCTCGAAACTGTCACGAGAACTGTCTGTGTTCCCACAACATTTGCCCAGGTTCCCGCAGAGACAGACACCTGCTGGTCTTTGAAGGGGCATGGGGGAGCCTCGAAACAGTGAAATAGTAAAACAGCATAGGAGTGATCATGGTGCACAAAGGGAACAGAGGTCATCCACAGGTCAGAGGGTGCCTTGTCACAGACACAAGATCTGCACCTGCAAGCACAAGCACCTGCACCTGCAATATTATCAAATAATCTACAAAGTAACAAATTTGAATCAATTTGGGTTGGGAGGGTGGAGGTGAGGGGGTTCATAACCTTATAAAAAGGTACCTGAGCTGCCATTTCAGTGACTGGCATCATGGCAGCAAGATTTAGTGTGCAACAGGCCCTTGATCTGTTCTTCCTAGATGAGGAGGTTGAGAGTGATTTGGAGGATGTGTCAGAGCAGGAAGACAACGTGGAAGAAAACTCTGATTACTGACTGATTATTGACTAGTTTATAATAAGCATTTTATTATGTAATGTTTTGTGTTCTTAGTGGTAAATGTTGAATTAATATTGATAATTATGTTTTCTTATGATATAGCAGTGGGGACAGCATTTAATGCTTGCAATGATTAAACATGGTTGTATTATGAATTCCAACAGTTCCAGAATGTTCATGCCATTTTCAAATTCAATAAAATATATCTAAGTCATTATGGCTTTTATGTTTTTATGTCTTATGTAAAACAGGACATGATAATGTGTAATAGTAGAGTTTTTTCTCCAAAAACGAATGTTGTAAAACTTAAAAAATACACTCTCCCTGCTCTCTGAATTTAATAATGAGACATAGGCTATTTAGACATTCTAAATAGATCTGTATTTTAAAACACTTACTATGAGGGAATTCTTGGTCCGGTTCAAAATTGACCCGAACCATACTGTGAAGGTATCAAATATAAACAGTATGTAAGGGCTAGTCCATGTAGCTGTATCCTTGGGTAAGACACCCCAAATTGCTCCCGAAGGCTGTGCATGGCGGTGAATGCTTAGATAATCGTAGTAGGTGCCACCTACACGCTTCCTTTTGGTGGGGCTATTGAAACCACATCTTTATTTTCTGAACTAAAGGAAGTTGATAAAAATGTTCAATGCAACATGCAAAACCAATATTTTTAAGGAATATGGTGGAATATGACAAATACTGAAATTGCTGGATGTCTTAATTTATGAGAAGAAGTGCGGTATAAAAAAGAAAGTCCATCTTGAATGCACAACAAAACCCTGCTGGAAGTAATAAACTCTCCCACTCTAATCCTCAAATACGTTTCCACTTTAGCCCGTACACCGTCGAGCAGAAGCTTCTCACAGTTATTACAAAAATCATATGAGGTGCGCTAGATATATTTCATCTTGCAGGTAATGGGATTTCTGTTCGTGTTATCCCCGCTTCCTCTGTAATATAGGGCACATGCTCTGTAGAGCATGACGCCCATAAGAAGCTGCAAGTACGCCATACATTCTACCTCTCATAAATCAGCTGGTTTTAATTATTTATCTATTACATTTTTTATAGAGTCAATAATATTTCTTTACTGCAAATGGTTTTTCAGTGGTTATCAAAAATGAAATAAATGCAAGTACAAATGCATGTTTAATGGTTGTTCTATGCATGTCAGCAGCTTTAAGAGCATGTATAAAGTGAACAAGGTGTGGCACCAGCACTATAATCCCACTGGGGCTGCACATGCTTCAAATGTCTACACTTCCAGCACTGTCATGTGTTGTGAGAGGACGAAGTCTCCATCCAACGGCATTCATTCTTGATGCATGTTGTGAGAATATTTGACAAGATCTTACATCATTTTGACAGTGTGTGCTGCAATTTGACTTTTGGCTCCAAATGGAGAGCTAATGCAATAATCTCAAAGGAGAATGTAAGTAACTTTTGCTTCAGAAACAGTAGGTCTGCAGGGGGGCACGATCACCTGTATTTTGGAACGATCACTTAATACTCCTCTATGTCTTTTCACATAACATAGCTTTGGATCCAACTGTTAGAACACGGCGGATGGACTATACAGCTGAGAGGCCAGCTTTGATAAAATCATGTTAATTGAACAATTTTCTAAATGGCCCCATTGTCTGCAACGTGTTCATATTAATGTTCCTATTTCAGCTACAACCCACACATCCATTACTCTCCTCCAGCATTTGAATTATGGATAGTGAGGAAATGACTCCATTCCTATTGGGCACAGAAGAGATTAAACGCCTCTGTGGTGTAGCACTTCATTTGTGTATACATTTTTTTTTGCAGGTTTCAGGAGAATTTTATAACTATTATAACTAATATTGTTATATAAACTAAAGAGTTGTATGCATTTTTATTAACTGCTATTATTACACCCGTGTACACAACTTGTGCTACAACCACTACTACCAGTACTACTACAGTGCTGCTTCTAAAACTACAATGATAATATGATATATGTGGGAAAAAACATTTGGAGTGGAGTTCCTCGTTAAAACCCTTTGAACTCTGGAATCGGAATGGTCCGCCAGTGCCTTCATTGGTATTTTTGTTCATTGTGATGTAATTTCTTGAGGTATCTTCAAATGCTTCATATCCCTAAAATGTGTACAACTTCATCTAAAATGTTAAGTAAGTCTATAAACCCCAATAATTGGTCAATTTCATTCATATTCATGAATAAAAATAAAAAAACCAAACAGACAGATTTGTTTTCATCAAATTTGTGTAAATAAACACACAAAACATTGTTTCCTACACATTCACAATGCTGAATGTAGATACATGAAAATATTTCTCAACAACACTAACATTATTTGAACTATGTTAATCTTTTCTGTTTTTGACATATGCTCAGAATGCAAAGGTGTTGCCATTGTCACGAGACAAAAGACAGAAGCCTTTGGCTTTCTGCTGCAAAAGTATATCAGAATAGGATACGTATTAACATATACATTTAGTACATATATATATATGTATTTCTTTAGTAGCACCTTAAATGTAATTAACTTATATACATGCATTATATATATATATATTCAGTATATAATGCATGCATATACTGTATATATAGATACTTCAAGAAATGTTATATTGCACTACCATAAAGTTGGGGGACTCTTAGGAGTGATAGAAAAAATTATTTTCTTCTTTGGTCAAAGTCAGTCGCATACCCTGACTCTTTGTGGATCAAGCTTCAAAAACACTGGATCCTACAATTTCCATTATACAACTCAATTGTGTCTTTTCATTTTTGATTTGATATGAAACCTTTAGCCACGTCTTCTGGACCTTTATCCAAAGATGTTATCGTTTACAACGATTCATGCGGGGGCAAGAGGGTCTCTGATGTAGTAAGGGCCTAAACATACTTTCAAAGTAACCAATAAAATATTAAAGGGGTACTCCAGCAGTTTCATAGTGTATTTTCATTAAGTTGGGAAAAGACAGATTTTTAAAAAGAACAGTTTAATTAAAAACAGCAGTAATTAAGAGTAGTATGGGTCAAGCTCAAACACTGCATCCTCAATTCCCATAATCCATCTCGATAGCATCTTTTGTTCCAATATACTCCCTGAGAAGTGCTTGTTGGATGATCAAATAGCTTTGAACCTCCTGCCCCCACAACTTTCTGACGACTGAACTGGGAAGGCTACTTCCAACTATTTCTGTAACTTTTTGAAACTGACAATCCGACATTAACACCCACGTCATGCAGTGATGGTAAGTAGAGGTGAGAAAGTAAGCAGGGTTTGAACTTCTCTCTCCAGCTCTCTTTTTTTCCATCCTTCACACTATTACTGTCACTTTTCATGTGAACAACCGAGTGCAAGCTTTATAAATGTCTTACAGTAGAGGCTGTTTGGAAAAAGTGCTCCGTTATTCTCCCCCCCCCCCTTCTTTGACTGTCAGCTTTTCACTCCGCCTTCCAGTGTGGCCAGTTCGTAATGCAAGTTTTCAATCATAAACGTTTTGTATTTTAGCTCGCCATAAAATAATTAATGACATCCTCAGGTTTATTTACGTAATATCGATGGATTGTTCCAATGGTGTGCCATTTCTGCTACAAATGCTATGAATTGTTGCAGTTAAAATAATATTATTCAGGGAAGTGACCAAGTTGCTGACTGGAATGGGGCAATCTGTAGCTAGTTCTGTCGCCTGGACTGACAACACCTGCAACACTCCAAATGTCACCGGCTGTGAAAAGAACCTTGTCAGGAGGCAGGCAAGGGACGCTTAAAGTAGTCCCAGTGGGGTCCGTCACCACCTGAAGTTTCTGTTCAACACCTGCCATTGGCCACGGCCTCTGAAAGCATGACGCCTCATGTCCTCACTGCCATTACAACACTCTGAAATTAGTGTACATTCACATCAAATATCCTTCCACTCTGACGAGTTCTGACCAACAAGTGCACAAGAAAAAGAACATTTTAAAATGTTTTTTGCTTCTTTTTCTTTCCTTTACTAGCGACCGAAAAGGCTTGTAAGAGGATTTTAGAAAATGCGATTTGTTGACTCACTAAGAGGTTATTTGTCAGCCTTAAATCCTTCTGATGTAACGCTACTTTTCATTTTTCAAATGATTACAAAATAAAAAGATTGGACCAGATCCCCAGAGAGGAGCCAAACATAATGAAACTCGATACTACACATGTCAGATATGAGTTTTGCCGTTACATTCACTTGTAGGGAGAAAAGAACACACTCATCCTCCAAATTTAAACATTTTATTTCATACCTGCAAATATCATCGCCATCGTGACAAAGCTTTACCTTAACTGCTCTACTTAAAATTCAACCTGCTTTTAATAGAACAGAAAACATAGAAGAAGTTACTATTCAGACAGTGCTAGCGTGGACAAGGCCATGGAGACTTTACAGAGACTCTCAACACCTTGGAAATGATTCTACACACATCAGAGGGTGGACAGAGGAATGTGGGTCATGGAGGGCTTGGGGCGAGCTGGCAACCCTCCATCAGATTTCTGTGACACTAATCTGGGCTGACTCGGGCCTCATCGCAGAGCTCAAACTCCCCTCCTGTCTGAACCAATAAGGATCCATTCCTCTGTGAATCTGCTGTTTTGTAAAGCCGTGGTGTAACAAGGTGGAGGGTGAGAAAGGAAGTCCATGTCTGAAAGGATGAACAAAGATCAAGTTGACAAGTGTCCAGCCTGCTCAAGTGTCAATCGAAACCAGCTCCAGGTTGGCTGGTCTCGACCACAACTCGGCCAAACCTTTGGAGAACTGTGGACTGAATATAAACCAAAAGGTGCTACTTTTTTGATATAGTGCTGAAATTACGGCAGTTAAACAGTAGCTGCTGCCACGGGAATACCTCACACCTTTGAATTATGGAATCATAGTCATTTTCACGATATCATTTCAGGCTCATTATCAGGATAATTTTTATTTGCCTCTAACCCGATTCAAATACGGGAAATGGATTTTCTATCTGGCCTGACAGCACCGAAAAATGGCATGTAAAAAATTCAACAGCAAGGGTACCCTCCTGTTACCCAGATAATCCACAACACACACTGGTCAAAGAAAACTGTTCACAGTGAGCTCTGTGGAATATGTGCTTAGCCAAACCTGTCTCACGCCAGACACGTCATATACCCACGCTAGGTCAGTGGCCCTCGGGGTCTGAAACCAACGCACCAAGGCACCTATAGTGTCTGTATTCAACTAAATCTAATGTAATCCCATCTGTGTCATTATTATCAGATGGAGCGTAGGTTTGATGGGTCAAACAAACATGGGACTTTAACTCAGGAGATTGCTGCTCGGGTCCAATGTGAAACCAAGTCAACATTGACCTATTTTAGCGTAATATTGCTTCGTAACTTTTATACACTATTGACGCCAGTTACGTTAACAAAACAACTTATTTTACTTAACAAACGTAGGCTCATTTATTTAAACCCAAAACACATTATTTTCCTGAACCTAACGAATTACTTTTGTTGCATAAGTAAACCTAAAAACTAAGTAAACCTATGTTGGAGGTTTTATTTTGAAAAGAGACCGACTGACACGTTTCAAACTGAAACTAGAGGGGTCAGAGTTTGAAGCATAGGGCCGACAGCCAAGTGTCAGTATTTGACGGATCAGGATTTAGAATCACCTGATGAAGTTAAAATGCTGAACGTTTTAGCAAACAGTTTCCTGTAATGTTCAATAACCACTCTCCTTTCTGCTCTCTTATGGGCTCCACCAGCTCTTCAGATAAATAGCTGTCTCTTTTGCTGCTAACTGCTCTGCCATTTGGTGCTGAGCAGATAGTGTACAGTGGGTTTATTAGCGCTCAACTGCCTACACACCATCCAGGAGACAAGTAGCATTAATTTGTAATTGTTTGTCTCCCCATGTAAAAAAATATATATAGGTGTTTATATAGATGTTTGACATTCTTCACAAGCTTGTTGCTATCTCTGTCTGCTGTTTGGTGTTGAGCAGACGTACGTTGTACGCAGGGATGGGCAGTATTTCTATTACTTGTATTTGAAATACGTATTTCAATTACTTTTGAGTATTTTGTAATTTGTATATGATAGGGCCGATAAAAACGTAATTTGTAACAAAATACTAAATAAAATTTAGAGTCGAGTAATTTTGTATTTAAAATACTCAAAATATTTTCTCCACAAATCAAAAAACAGTTCACGAGTTCAGTCTTCAGATCTTCAACGGATTGCCTGTCAAGGTAAATATTTTATCTGAGTGTGACAGATGTCAACTAGCTTGATGTATAATTGATGTCTGGGTCTGGCTACATAGCCTATTGTACATGGTGATGGTTATAATATCAAGCTAGCGATCGATGCTAACATGCTAATGACGCTAGCATGCTGTCTAGCTAGGCTAGTGCATAGCCAGTGTTTAGCAAGTTAACTTATCAGTTGAGTAGCTAGCTATAGGAAGAGGGAGATTGGGAGCTTGTATGTTCATGATAACCTTATCAAGAGACGTCTGACCATCTAATCTTGCACCGTATTACAAGTTATGCTGTATCTTCTCAATGTGAATGTCATAATGCCATATCAATTACTGGCAGATAATATAGTTCACAGTTAGCCAGGCTATGGCAGTAGATGTCCATTTGTTAAAAAAAACAAAAAAACATTAAATATCCAATTTATTTTATTTAAAAGGCATATTATGAAAGTATTCTTAGTTTTATTATTTCATACAATTAATTAATTAATTAATCATTCTGTGACTGTTCTTCCTTTTTGTGGGGTTCACCAGAGCTTTGTGTACATTATATAGCCCAAACCGGAATGCTCTGCTATACCAAATTGTGAGAAAACGGAAAATCCAGAAAAAAGTATTTCCTATATTTTAAATACAAAATACATGTATTGTATTTTGTTACATTTTCTGGCACCAGTATTTTGTATTTTATTTTAATAAATTCATTTGAGGGGTATTTTGTATCAAAATACATTTTGATGTATTTTTGCCCATCCCTGGTTGTACGTTGGAATTATTAGTACTTTTCGCTGAAAATAGCAGCCCTCTGCATCTGGAAACAGGGTCGATGAGAGTGGTGGGACTGAACCAAAACAATAAAGTTCTGGGTGGTAAAAACCAAAACAATGAGCTGAAAAGTGCTCCAGGGAGTTGAGGTGAACTGTAGAGGTGGGTTACGATTCTTAGTTTGTTTGTCACTTCCAGTGACTCCTTTCCTATACAAAGTAATTTGACCCATCGTAAGTAAAAAAAAAGAAAAAAGCTTTAAATGTAATATTCAGTGCTATGAAGAACACCAACAAAATTCCATTCCCCTCCATTGTAATGGGGTGGAGACAGAAATCTGCATGCCTAGATACTTTATGGTAAAGGGGGAAATAGATATTTGTAATTTGAGTGAACAACGCCTTTAAGAGAAACCACATATTCCAGCACATTTAAGTTCATCAAATGCATTTTTTTGTCTGACTAAACACAAAGTTAACATTTTGTAGCAACACAATAGTCTAGACTGTCTCACTTTGTAGTGTTTCTTTGCTTTTGATAAAGGAACCTTCACAGGGTTATATTTGATTTATATAATCAAAGTTAATTTCACACATTTTAAAACCATCCGCAGTACGAGACAGGTGGTTAAAAATAACCAGGGTCACTGTGATGGCAGTATTCACAAGTCATATACTGTATAATAGCCATCAATGCCTCTAGCAGTTTATCAAATCAGGAGGGAATATTTCACTCTGCCCAATTATAAACACCACCAACCTTTATATGAACTTTGCAATCACAATTCCCCGCGGCAACAGTGAAATTGTATAAGCTCTTCATGTAAAAAACAGAAACCACTTACAGTAGACATAATTGAAATTCTGCCTACGAAAGGACTGCATTTTCTGCTTCAGACCAAACATCCAAACCCCTACAGTGCATAACTACTCCACGAGAATCACAGTGCACTACTTCACATCAAATGGATTGAAATGGATGAAACAAGACAGTGAAAACAAAACACTGTACGAATACAGGAATGTGCAAAAGGTAATTTTCTTGCTATGCGATGTGAGCTGTGTCCGTGAGGGTCTGTCCCACTGTCTTACTTCCATTTTTGAGAATTCCCTCGGTGGTAACGTGACCCAAATTCATTGCTGGTGTTTTTGGACCACCAATATCAGAGTCCTCTACCTGAGGCTCTAAGAAAGCCACCCTCTTTCCGTTTGACCGCCGCTGTCCTGACTCTACCTCTTTGGGGTCTGAGCAGAGGATGAAGGCTCGCCCGCCGCACCCTCTCGATCTTCCACCCCGGTTTTCCCGGCATCGGCAGGGGGTGAGGTAGAGGTACAGCAGCACCAGAATGATGCTGATCACACAGGAGGCTAGGGTGGTGAATGCTGTGTTGAAATGCTCGGCACCGCTGCCTCGTGCCAAGCCACCAGTGGAGGCTGTGCTTAGGTTTCCGACCACCACATTGACCTCCAGAGACTCGTTGGGGTCGTAGTGGCGCCCGCGGGCTGCCACGCACCAATACATGCCAGAATCCTCCATCAGGGCTCCCCGGATTTCAAGGGTGCCATTGGGGAAAACTATTAGGTGGGCAATCGGATCATTCGTTGATGAATTCACCACAGTCCTTGGGGTAACCCAGAAAAATGCCAGCCCCTCCGGGCCTTGAGTGGCCAACCCTGGACATGGCACTCTTAGCCATTTACCAGGCTCCACTTGGTAAGTCTGTGCCTCAAGGGGCATATCTGACAGTACCTCCTGGCTACATTCATATTCCGGTCCTGAACCGTCTCTACATGGGTATTCACCTCTGAACTCCACCAGTGGGCGATACTGTTTCCACATCCAGTACTCCAGCAAGGCGAGTAAAGCGCAGTCACAGACCAAAGGGTTTTTCTGCAAATAAATTCCACAATGCCGGGTGAGTGACAGCAGGCTCTGGATGGGCACTTCGGAGAGCCTGTTGTATGACAGATCGAGAAAGGTCAGATTACGAGGCCCTCCAGGTTCCCAATAAAGCCCCAGGGGGAAAGCCGTCAGTCTGTTCCCGGAGAAGTAGAGCCTCTGCAGGCTGTAAAGATCGCTGAAGGCCCCTGGGTTAATCTGGACGATCTGGTTGCCAAACAGCAGCAGCTCTTTCAGTTCCTTCAACCCGGCGAAGATGGACGAGTTCAGTGCCGTTAGTCGGTTGGAAGAGAGGTCCAGGTGGAGGAGGTGCGGAGTCACAGTGAAGGCGTCCACCTCGATCCGGCTGATGGAGTTGCGGCTGAGAATCAACGTAGCAAGCCGGTCAAACGGCCGGGAAATCCAGTCCACGGGCAGGACAGTGAGGGTATTGTGGCTCAGGTCCAACCGCGTGGCATAGCCTGGGAGATCAGAGGGCAGCATGGACAGATTGCACCCACTGCAGGAAATTATATCACTGGCACAAAGGCAGCAGGGTGGGCAAGTGGCCAAAGAGGGAGGGAAGCCAAGACACAGGGAGAGCAGCAAGGCTGCAGCGGCAGGGTTCCATCGGCTGCCTCCGACAGTGGTCTTGCCTAAAGGCTGCGAGGAAATGGGACGCATCCTGGTGTTCCTTCAGGATGGGGTCTCAGGTTACTGTCTCACTGGGTGTACACATGTCCGATTTACAAGCGTCTGGTAGTGAACTGAGGACAGACACAGAGAGGAGGACACAAGGAAGAGGGAAAATGGAAATGATTCTCCTTATTTTCTCAATTTAAAAATAATCTACTAGCCCTGCTGGCACAAAAACCCACTCAAACCCAAATCCAGATGAGTTTTACAGTCACACGGAGTGAAAGGGATTATCATGAGCAAAAACAGACAGCAAGATAAACAGTAAGAACACATGGTAAGACTATATGACATATAATACAGGTAAAGGCGTTAAACTGTAAAATAAACTGTAAAACACTGTAAATACAATCATCTGCACACAATAACTGTTAGTAACTGCTGGAAAAAGTTTAACTTAATCCATACATGTTATATAATCCATACTCCTCGCCCATTCTTCCCACCAATATAATACAAGCTGATTACTTCTTGCTTTAGCTGACAATAATATTTTCAATCCATCTATCAGCCGTGTTTGTCTCAGCATTTCAGTTGATTGCAGTATTCAATGTGACATTACACTGAGATACAACAATTCAAACTCCTGCAGTATTTATAGTATAGCCTAATTCAATTACACAACTCTATTATTTATTTCAAAATACGCAACTGTTTCGCCAGTCAAACTGTTCTCAATGATCACTTTAAACGTGCTTAATACACCCAGTAGATTAATCATAAGCAAAAAAAGTTTAGAGCTGCAGCGTTTAGCCAGTTAATAAATCAACAGAACATTATTCCGTAACTTTTTAAATAATTGATTGATCATTTACATTTTTAATTATACCAATCATGATGCCAATCATTCTGCGGTTGCAGCATCTTTAATGTGAGGACTTTTGAAGAGGTCACGTTTGGGCTCTGGAAAAATCTCCATGGGCATTTTTCTGACTATTTGTAGCCCAAACGATCAATCGATTAATGAAAAAAAATAATTGGCAAATTAAAAACAACTGAATAACTAAAAGTCATAGACCACAAAAGAGAGAAATGTAGGAAAGTGGTTGTGGATGACAAATTAACTATTTTATATTACTGGCAGCCCACTCTGTCCTTTCCTGCTCTGAGTATTCCCACACATAATCTGGCTCAGAAGGGACGATAACAACCAGGAATGGATGACTTCTGTGGCGACAAAACAAACAGAATAAACCACGACCGACAGCTCACCTTTTGCGCCCGCAACGCTGGCCATCCAAATTATCCTCTCGCCTGACTTCAAATATCCGCACGCGCTGAATGTATGTGAATCCTTCAACCTACAGGCAACTTCGCTCTATCCGCAAACGATCCGCCCGGAGCGTATGGAAGGACGCGGGGGAAACGGCTGAATTGTTCACCTGCAGGTCGGGTTGCATGCTGCCGCGGGAGGGGTGCGCCCCGAGAGTAGCAGCACACCAGTGCGAAATAATGGGGGGGAGAGGGGTGGGAAAAGCTGCAGCATCAGCACCACTAACTTAAGCGTTAGTGAGTCATAACATGTGGGTCATATAAAGGTGTTTGTGGCACTTTGACACCTGCTGAACCTGCAGATTAAACATAGAAACATCTGTGACGTCACTATATAGACACCCAGGTAGCGATCGTTACACCGACTCGGTTCGTCTCATCTGTATCTGTAATTTTAGTATGTTTTCACCTAACTGCGACACCAAATCCTAACATGAGACGATTTTTAAAAAACGTTTTGAAAAGACATGCACATCCCAGGGCCCAACAGGATGGCTGCTAAATGAAAGAAGTAGATGGTGTAGAAAAAAAAAAAAGTAGATTCGCGCACCAAATAGCTCCCGCCCTACTAAAAGTATTTTCATGCAATGTAACATTCTGTCAATCACGTTCGAGCAGGCTTTGGTTGGATGAATCTGGTTTATACATGCCCCCCCCCCCCCATATGTAAGTACTCAACATGGCTTCCTAAATAACCATATACTAAATATATATATTACATTATTATGTGATATACCACTCCTGTTGCAAAATATCAGTCAAAAGCAATAAAATACTTTTACACACTTTTATACATCCATGCCACATATTTACAAAAGGTACATGAAGATTATCACAAAGGAAATTAGCAGTATGGAAATGATGTACCCCTAATAGTTAAATAGGCTTTGTAAGAGCAACGGTCACTGCAGGCTTGATAGCCGTCATAAATTATTATTCTCTATTATTATAAATTGTTATTGGGGAAAACACCAAATCAGAAAAACATAAATTAATATAAATGTATTTATTTATATATATAAATAATAAATATATAAAACGCAACATACAAAACCTTCAAAATGGTTGCATTTCTGTCAGAGACATAATAGACAATGTTTAATGCAGGTCTCTTTAAATCCTCTTTGTCTGGAGCTGTTTTCAAGCTCTTTAGTTTGGATATAGAAATCCTCATTAGAGCTAAAGATCCGTCTGATTCTGGGGTATTGTTTGGCCCCTTTAAGATGGCCCTGGCGCGTATGCATACAGTCCATGTCAATTTAAAAAGGTGCAGATATTAATCTTGCAAACTGAAGGCTCATAACCCCTGCGGAGATTGCCAAGCTCGCCCAGTTCACTACGGCGAGGACGATTTGGCTTAATTAGAGATAACATCATTGTAATTCCACATCTGTGACCTTAAACATGTCTTTTTCGTATCTCTCTAACAGAGCCAGAGCTCCAGCAATGCGGGGTTTGCACTGTGCTGTTAAAGGTTGAGACAAGACTAAATCTTCGAGCCAGAAAACTGTTACTGTTTACTGTTACTGTTACCCATTTGTAGGATTTGCTTGTTGAGGCAGAATATTGCAGATGGCGTTAAACTGTGCAAAGGGTTTACATAATCCCCCTCATTTTTCAACATAATGTTTACCCGCGTAGTGTTGGAATACAAGATTTAGCCTGCCGCCTTATTTAGTCACGTAATGTGGCCACATTTGCTCCTAAGTGTTCCCCATTTTTGTGACATGAAGCTTTATTTTACTAAAACGCTTTCTATCTGTGTTTTTCCGCTGTGTGTTTCCAGATGGTGTCTTTCATACCACATGAAAGTGTTCTTCCACCTAATCAGTTCGTCAAGGTTGCAAGCTGCGAGCTTAAAGCTCTGTTGGCAGGTTTATTTTCCCTTTTTTTATTCAATCTCGTTGATCCTTACACACACGGCCAATTTCGATACCTGACAAAAAGAAAGGTAAAGCAATCAATTGAATTCTCAGTTGTGGAAGATGAGTCAAGTCCATTAGCTGACAGAGGAGAGAGTTGTTATATAATCCAGACTTCGGTGTAATCACAAGGCACTCGTAATTATGAGCTTTCCACCAGTGGCCACCGTGGCAGACAAATTATCGAATGTTTCCATGACGCCGACCATCGAAGGGGAAGTCCTCCTGGGATTTAGCCAGCGTGTCCGTCATGCTCCGGGATCTCACAGTCATGTCGTTGATTTCCAAGGGATGGGTGGACCAACGTGTTTCTAATTCCTTTTTTTCATTTCAGATTCTGTTCTTGATAACAGGAAGGTAGTACATCACACGACTGTCTGTTTTCTGTTTGGATCTCGGTAAAACGCCTTTCAAGAAAATACGGTGCCTGTTAAAAATACACCAGTGAAAATTACTGAACCAAAGAAATAGATGAAAGAGTGGTTAAGTGGAGGGACAAAGACCTACAGGCATCCCTGTCCATGTTGTCCGTAATGGACACCTGTGCAGAATATGAAGCATACTCTCTATAAATACACTTCAGTTCCTCACCTTTTAATCAGATGGCTCGTAGCTTTAACTGCTACAACTCAGCATACGCTGGCACCTGCCGGTCTTACCTGGCAGTTAGATGCAAGTAATTGCATCCTTTCCGCACCCCAGGTGTAAAATAGTCACTGATTACATGGTAAGAGGGAACGAATGCCAGCAGGGTCCTGAGTGCTGGCTGAGGACGAGGGTTGTAGAGGTACTGGTCTGGATGGCTTTTAGTTGAGTTCAACAACCCCCTCCTATCTGTACATCCACTGGCTCCAACCACCTATTGCTTTTCAGGTTGATGAGGACACCATCCTATCTTCCCTGCATGCATTGAGCAAAAGGCAACATCCTGAACTGTAGAGAGTAGCCTATAGTTTCAGAGGTTTTGGAAGTTATACGCAGTGTCATGAAAACTGA
This sequence comes from Leptoclinus maculatus, assembly GCA_032191485.1. Lineage (NCBI taxonomy): Eukaryota > Metazoa > Chordata > Actinopteri > Perciformes > Stichaeidae > Leptoclinus > Leptoclinus maculatus. The sequence goes on along the minus strand of JAVDOI010000019.1, from coordinate 2,575,268 downwards.
AATTGCAATTCTCTTTAGGTAGTTTTTTCCATTTAAAAAAACGTTTTTATCAAGTACAGTGTATTTTTTCAATTCAAAGGAAAGTTCAATGCTTTGGGAAATGTAGTTATTTGATTTTGCAACAAGAGTTAAATGAGAAGATCCATATGAAGCTGCAGCCAGAGGATGATTAGCTTTGCTGAACCCAGTCAAGAAATAGTGAAGCCCATAACTCCCCATCAAACTGCAACTTCTTGTTTGTACACTTTGATTTTTGTACTGATTGAAAAGTAGGCTAGCTATTTGCCCGTTTCCAGTCTTTATGCTAACGGGCTAACTGGCCGTAGCTTCATTTTTACCGTGCCGATATGAGAGTAAGATCAATCTTTTCATCTAACTCTCAGCAGAAAGCAGATTGTTTGTGTCATTTTGCAACATTTCCCTTTGAAAGCAGACATGAATTTGTGCAAGAAGGACATAATCCGTGGCTTCAATAACTTGTATCAAAAGGAATACATGCCTTTCTGTTTTGTCTCAGAATTTGAAAAGCAACAATCTTGGTCCCAATCGTGCAACGCAGACCCAGATCATCATGGGAGAGGGAAATAAGAAGAAGAAGAAAAACTTGCACTGCATACTTTGTTGTAAGTGGCGACCCCGTCCACTCAGTGCTTCATCTTAACGCTTCTCCATCCGGCAGCTGCTGTTAATGAAGACACTTCAAACACTGGAGGCTGTGACGAGGCTTAGGAGCTGCGAGAGTGGTTTTAATGGAAGAAACTGAATCCCGCACTTCCTGTTGTGCGGTAGTACAGCGTTTTTCATTAGAAGCTCCATCCCGGTAAATGCCCATGTCTTTCCTGTTTCGCGTAATGTACATTTCTAGTCTTGAAGTCTGAGCCGCAATTTGAGTAATTTTCTCGAGCAAGCGCCTGCAGAGCAAAATAACACATTACACACATGAATCCATGTGAAATCGAGTGGCAAGTCAGGTGATGCGCATCCTTTTCTTGTTGTGGCCTTTGTAGTAGCTGTTGCAGCCGTGAGGCTTATTGGTTATTTAAACCCTGAGAACAAACAACAAAACCTGCCCTCCCTGTGCCTTATTCCTCATAAAGCTCCGGTTAAACTATTAAAAGCGCATCAAGAAGCAGCAATGTTGCACTGGCTGAAATGTTCCTTTAAAACTAATGTTGCTGGAAATACTCGCTAACGCATTAAAAATGTGAATTCATCCGCAGCTGATAATAGTCCCCAGCAAATACACTATTTGCGTCTGTTAGAGTAACATTTGATAAAAACCACAGTGCCCAGCTCTTTAAGTAAATGATGGAGCTTTTTTTCTTTTGAAATTAAGGTTTATATTTGTGACCTGTTTTTAAAGACTTACATCTTCAATAGGAACCAATGGGTTTGGGTCTGAGTGCCACAAGCAGGCTGGGGAAGTTGGAAAATATTAAAAGATGGACAAACACACTTGGTTTTAGTCTTTTAATGGTATTTGTTGACAATAACAAAAGAAAAAAACGAGTGGTCAGCCTTATCCTATAACCAGGGCTAAAAGCGTTATTCAGCGATTTAGCATTGCACTCCTATAAACATTGTCGGACTCACAATGAACAGATTAAAAAAATGCAGGAGCAGAGATATTCTCTTTTTTAGGCACACATTTTTCTTAATTCTTCCTTGACTCCTATATTACCCGAAATGCAACTCGACCTCGGGCAGTGTGAGGATTTATTTGTGTTATGCTAGCCGCGGCTAATGTAGCTTCAAGGAAACTCAGTCTGGTGAGCTCAATTCTACACTCGCAGATTTTTTAATTTTTTATTTTACAACTAAGAATTAAGATAATCTTGTCTCCTGAACCGGTGAGGTCAGCCTCAACAGATAGAAGCTCAGGTCAAGCAGCTGAGTATTTGTTTGTTACTTGAGTTATTGTTGGATTTAGAGGCAGCTTAAAGGTTAGGTCAGAGTTAGAGAATGGTGTCGCCTGTCATGGGGCCCAGTAGATTTACGACGGCACAGATCACCTAGTGGACAAAACATCATTAAATATAAATACTGGGCTAATCATCACCCAACGTTTGGCTCATTTTACTGTGTATCGATAAAAGTAGCAGAGAGGTGTAACGATTAAAAACGACTAAAATTGGGGTTTGAGTAAATGAACAGATTAAAGTATGTGGATCTTAAGTAAATATATTAAATCAGTGTCTGGAGTGATGTTTTCATTCATCTTAATCCATTCTTCAACAATATTATTTATTGTCTTTTACACCTGTTAAGGTGCCAGCTAACACATCACATACACCGCCTTGTATGATGTAACACCACTTGCATGTTTCAAACTCTTTGTTCGCTCGCGGCTGCTGTGCCTATAGAGACCCTCTATGTTGTGTCTGTGTTTGGCGCTAGAAACACGTGTGTTGTGACCTCCACACATTTCTCCCCTGTTCAAAGAGCTGCCTGCCACCTCCTCTCCTCTGTGGGTGTGTGGAAGACAATGTGTGGGTTTAAATAATGTAGCATGTAGCACCTTGCACGATCCTTGTGACATTAAAAACTACTTCGTAGTATCTGTAGTGTCTAAACCCCTATTTTCACTGTGGATAGTAAAGAATAACAATGTCACTGCAGCACTGAGGTTTTTTTAGTAGCGATTATATGATTTAGTCATCCAATTTGATTGTGATATTAAATACACCACATTGCACTCAGCAAAATCCTGACAATCATTAACTGTAGAAACCACAGCAGCATGGCAACCACTAGCAAGTTGTTTTTTATGGGACCTTTGGCCCCTTTTTAGGTTCAAGGGGATGCATCATCTGAGCGTAACCTAAAACCAGTGCGTTCAAAATTCAACCCAACACCCACCTACTGACTGTTGACAGCAAACACAGACACGGGAAAGCACTGAGTCACATTCTGCTGCACGTATCAATACAATCTCACTTTCAACTCTGGTTTTGTATGAGAGCGCAGCTAGATTTCATACTCTAACGGAAAGCAATAGAAGACAGGTCATGATGGTGTGTTGAATAGTAAGAACTCTCACCTGGATGATGTGTCAGCTGCTAAAAATACCAGAAAATGACAATCATTAACACTCTACACATGTCAGGTGTCAATCCCCATACAACTACAACATTTCAATCAGGAGAGACAAGTCAGATGAAGAAAAGATATTAGGGTATTATTCACAGATGATATGTGATGATAAAGTCTTGACAGAGTCTTTGACGCTGGGAGATTTGTAATGGAGGGGCGTCTGCCCTGAGCAGCAGCAAGATAAATCCCTCCGTGGAGTCCAGACACTGGTGGTGGTGGTGGTGGCTGATGAGGCTGATAGAATGATGAGTTGATGAAGCTGATGAATCTACGAAGACTGGGGAGGTGGAGGGGTGCGTAACTGCAGCATGAACATACTGAAGGTAGAGAGACAATCATATTTAAAAGAGACAGCAGCAAGATGATTCCTATGGTGATTTAGTGTTTCCCCTCCATAAAGTTTCACAAGAATGGTCAAAAGCAACGAGGCTCTGACTTGTTTCCTCAGGTTTGGTCAAGCTTTGAAAACACTGGATCCTGCAAAATGGACAGTGGCAATTTTTGTTTTAGCCGTGCTAGCAGCATGGCTCTGTGGGTGGCAGTGTCCGTCTGTCGGGAGGTCCACTACTTTGGTTCAAGTTGAAATATCTCAACACCCATTAGATGGATTGACTTTGAATTTGGTTCACTCGGAAAGAATTGTGGCTGGCTTTTCCTTTGGCGCCATCATCTGGTACTTTCTTTTAATGTGTTCAATTGCATTTTTCTTTTAATTTTCATCTATTGTATTGATTTGTTTTAATTGTTTCATCAGTTTGACATTTACCATGACATGACATTATCGTGGTTTGTTGTGCCTCACTGTTGAGCTGTCTGTTGTTATATTGCCTTGTTTTTACCTTGCTGTGTATCTTAAAGCAATTGGTAAACTTATTATTAGTGCTAAATAGCACACGTTATCATGCTAACATGCTAAAATACGACAGTTAACATGATAAATATTGTACATGTTTAACATCAGCATGTTAGCATTGTGAGCATGTGGACATACCCAAGTTAGCATATATCTAAGCACAGCCTCACAGAGCTGCTAGCGTGATTCTTTGTCTTGTAGCTAGCACCAAGTATGAATTATTTTGGATCTAATATTATTTTAATGCCAACAAAAAGTGCAAGGTTACTTTGTGTGCGTCTAGCATGCAAGTATGTAATTTTGCATTTTTGTTTCATCGTGGTTCTGCTTTGTTTGGGATAAGCAGAAGAGGAGCTGGGCAGATTCAAATAAGCATTGATACCACCACTGAACAAAGACCTACTTCAGAAAGTGATCCTCAACTGAGCACCTGACAGCACCGCCCACAGTGTTTGATTGACAGGTGCTCTCTGGAACATTCAGTGCGGAAACAGCAAATGTGTTTTGTGAGGTCACATTGAGCTTTGACTGCCAAATTCTAATCAGTTCAACCTTGAGTGCAAGTGGACGTTTGTTCCAAATTTGAATGAATTCCCCCCAGGCGTTCCCGAGATATCACGTTCAGGAGAATGGACGGAGGGACGGACAACCAAAAAACATAATGTAGCATAACACGAATCCTCTAGATTATGTTTCACATTTTCGCTATTCAGCTTTATTCTCACCCAGAGTGATTTTCTGGTTATTATATAAAATGTCCACATCACCAGAATACTGTAATGAAAATAATACAAAAAAATCACCTTATTAATGAGGCTAATGAAGTGTAAGAAAAGCAATTGTAAGAACACAATGAGTAGGAAAAAAAAAGGCTTGTCTTTCCATTAGTGCTGCTCATTTCTTTGGATAAAAGTATCTCCCTGCTGCTGCTGCTGCTGCTGTACGTCAATACCTTTGACAGATTCAGGTCTTTGTGACGGCAGCTAACAATGTAGGCTTTCCATTTGATGTGCAAATTATTTCCCAGGGAATAAAGTACAGCTCTGATCCTCCAGTCGGCCACCAATTAGAAAAAAAGACACACATTTTTTTTTATCTAGAGCCATTTGTCTAATTTAAAACAACTATTTTTATTCAGGAGCTAAAAAAAAAAAATCCAGAAGCTGAAAGCAGCTTTGGTTTCTGGGAATACATTTTGGTTTTAAGCAGGAGGATTGGAAAGGATTTGAAATCCTTTTCAATCACTCACTGGATGCATGTTTATTTCTAGATATACAGCAGGAAGACACATCCTCTAATTAGAGTGAAACCATTAAAAGCCCCATAACATGCAACATACAACTCTTTAAACAGTGTGGATTATTTTACTCAATATCAATAGATTCTTCTTTCTTAGTCTGTAGAAGTTAAACTTCTACAGACTGTGGGACAAGTAAGAGGGCGCTATCTACTTAACTAAACCACTACTCTTGCAATTGTAGAGAAACAGCTCTCTCAGGTGGACACATGAAGTATTTCTACTCACTCACTGCTCATTTCAGCAAGTGTACAAACCGGGAAGACATCCCCATGTGTGGTGTCTTCCACTCAAGGACTGTACTTCAGTACTTCTTTACTTGAGTGTTTCCATTTTATGCAGTTTTATACTTGTACACAACTACACTTGTCTGACAGCTTTAGCTACTTTTCACACCACTATATTTCATACCCTTCCAGTGAAAACCATGAATCTCCAAATTCATAGTCATTGAATTTGGATTTTTCTGATAAACTATAGGATGAAGTTTTCCTTTATGGGGTGAGAAACTTCTTAAGTTAAATAAACCATTTTAAAAAAGCTTCTTGGTTCAGCTGGAAAAAATGCGTTGTCACAAGGTTGAAAAACACACAAAAAAATGATTTTATCAATTAACTATTCATTGGATAAGACAACAATATACAAATTCCAAATGGCAGCAGATGTTTGAAATCAGTTGAAGCACCAAAAACACCAAATGTTGTAATATTCACGCCGCTTGTCAAAGTCTAACTGCTGTTATCAAAAGCAACGAGGCTCTGACTTGTTTCCTCTTTGGTTCAAGCTTTGAAAACACTGGATCCTACACATCCCAAAATGCACAATGCCAATTATTATTTTTTAGCCGTGCTAGCAGCATGGCTCTGTGGGTGGCAGTGTCCGTCTGTTGGTAGGTCCACTACTTGGGTTCAAGTTGAAATATCTCAACACCCATTAGATGGATTGACTTTAAATTTGGTTCACGCATTCATGTCTCACTCAGAAAGAATTGTTTTCACGCAATATTCACGCAGGTTGTTCACCAAGTCTAACTGCTGTTGTGGAAAAATCGGAGTCCCCAAAATGTGTTTATTGACAGTGTGTCCTCTTAATCTTTTACCTTTTTTAACATCAGCAAGAATGTGTATGTGATCATTAATTGGATCAGTAGAACTGTCTGACAGACAGACAGAAGCCATGAATATGTATCTGTGGTGTTTGTGGTCTCCCCTCTCATAACTTCAAATACACTTAACAATGAAGTCTTGTGAGCTAGCGAGGTGGCAACCTCCGGGTCTGAAAAGTGATTAAACTTGCATTTTTTCTATTGGCCATCCAGGGGCGACTCCTCTGGTTACAAAAAGAATAAAGAAGATTGTATAGAAGTCTATGAGAAAATGACTCTACTGCTCTCTTGATTTATTACCTCAGTAAACATTGTAAACATGGGTTTATGGTCTCAATCTCTAGTTTCAAGTCTTCTTCAATACAGCATGATGTTCATTTAGTAAATTATGGTCCATTCAGAGTAAAATAAACCATTAAGCAGAGTATGCTTGAGGGCGGTGCTACCTAGAGAGGCCGCTACAATGTTGTCGTGTTCCTGTTTTTGTGTTACCTTTTTTGTCGAACCCTTTTCACGGTGTACATTTCGTTCATGAAAGTTAATTGTTACATTTGGTTTTTAAAAATGTCTTATTCAGCAGTCGATTGTATTTCACTCCATCATCTCGTGTCACTTCTGGTTGCAAAAAAACCAAGATGGTAACGGCCAAAAACCAAGATCACTCGAGGCAGTCCACAAACCAATGGGTGGACTATGTCCACTTGACCAATCCCTTCATGATATGATAAGAGGTAACCCACTTGTCACGCTAAAGTATTTATTTTAACATAACTGTCTTGTCTCAGAAGTTTATTTGAAGAGTGATTGACCATTTCATGTAAGACTGTGGACTGGGGTCAGCAGCTAACCGGAGAAATATACTTTAAAAAAACAGCATGACAAACCTGGACTTGTTACAGTATAATCGTATTTCCAGTCACACAATGATATTACAGCAGCCCTGCTACATCGCCCAGGAGGCAAACACCATTGTGTGTAAGTCAATGGGAAAAAAACACAAAGGCACTTACCAGGTTGTTCATCTGATAATCAGTGCTTCCTTTGACTCTTTAATTTAGTTTCAAGAATTTTATATTTTCAGAAAGAAAAAAAAAAGTTTAAACCCACAGCTAAAATATGTTTTTCCTGCAAGACACACTTTCCCATTGTATTTGTGTAGCTGTATGTTCTGTATGTATAGGTGTGTATTTTGAGCCTGTTTATCAAGATGCGTATGTGTGTGTGTGTGTGTGTGTGTGTGTGTGTGTGTGTGTGTGTGTGTGTGTGTGTGTGTGTGTGTGTGTGTGTGTGTGTGTGTGTGTGTGTGTGTGTGTGTGTGTGTGGCCCTTCCCGTCGGGGATCGTTTTCCTTTGCCGCCATGTTGACACACGTGCGCTTGCAGTGACAACTGTGGGAGGTGAAAGGGGCTATGCACGTCATACATCATGCTATCATCACTGTATGAATGTAAAGACAACCCACCTCAACACACGCACACACATGCAGCAGCCTATGAGGAAAGGTGTAGTTTAGTGGAGGTTGGCGAGTTCACATTCCAGGTTGGGAACATGAGGTCCGTCCTTGAGACAGTTTCAGTTGTTTCACCAGCCTTGAGTTGGCAACTTCTATTGACTTTTATTAACATTCTGCTGTCCAACCTGCAAAACTTTTCCTTTTTTTAGAGCCAATTTCCTGCTTAGTTACCCCAAACTTGTTGTCGGTTTATAAGGTCAGAGATGTCAAATCTAAAAATATAATGTTGACAGGAAGGTGGCGGGGCCCATGCAGGTGGCAGGCATTCAGACAAAGCATTGGCCCCCCAGCTCAGCAGTCCGTCCCTCCGGCGCAAAGAAGAGTGTCATTTGATTTGAAGCTTCGGAAACAATAACATTCTCTAAAGAGGGACTTCTTTTGCCCCCCCCCCATCAACCGCCCTAGACAAAAGCCCAAGAAGAAGGAGGGGGGGGGGGGGGGCGTGCGTCCTTGATAAGGCATGGCCACTTAGAAACTTCCAGGGGCCCTTTGGATTTATTCAGCAGCCTGATGGAAAAGTACAGGGCTTTGGTCTGCCAACCACCCACTCGCTTACATGGCAGCATCTCATCGTCCTGAGCTGCAGCTCTGTGTGCAGAATTAGCGCAACTCAATTTGTGAAAACAACTGGCGCATGACGTTCCGTCGGACAAATCCTCGTTTGTGCAAACGGTCTCACGAGGGACAACTTCTCGTCATGAGTGGTGAGACAGCAGAAAGACGAGGGAGGAAACTGAGATCACAGCAAAAACACATTAAAGCCCTAACTACCTTCTTTCCTCGAGCACCTTTTTACTCTTAGCGAAGGGATGAGACATGAACACACAACTTCATGCCAAAGATAGAACAGTTTGGGATATTTCACAGAGATTTCTGTATTTGTGTTTTTGCGGTATTCTCATTGATTTAAAATGAAACAAAAAAAATAAGATTTTCACGTACTTCCATGCACCAATAAGGATTTAGAAACATTTGAATCCAAATATGATGACAGTTTTTTTTTTTTTTTGCTAATGTTGCTACTTACTATCAATCAATTCTGATTAAACCACACCCACACAGTCAGGCAGATGAGCTGAGGTTTAAGACTGAAATTGATTTTCTTTTCCTGGACTTTTATAGTTGCCTATTCAACCATACATATTTAATGTTAAAGAGAAGAACTTGGGATTTAAAACCAAGTTTCAGGTGCTTTAAACTAGCATGTCGAATAAAGTAATAAATAAGTCATAGTATATAGCATGTCGAATAAAGTCAGTAGTAAAATACAAATTGGGTAATCTTTTCTTCCAATCAGAGCAGTGAAACGTGCCACGCAAACAAAACAAGAATTAATAGAAAGACTCATTATTTGTCTTAATAACTATTATCCACCAAATAATTCAGTTCAAAACTGTTTTAAGGTCTTAAATCCATCAATTGACTAATTCCCAAACTCAGGTGCAGGTGAGAGTTGGGTGTGGATATAGTTACCATACAGTACACGGGATGCAATATATTAGCATTTGAATATGAATTTGCAAACATAGACAGCTTAACAAAGTTAAAGGATAAATTGTGGAGTTACTTGCAACAGCTTAAACTTTTGTTGTGACTTGTTGCATGTATGATTTAAAATATCTGCAATCTGCAAAGCAATAGACAAAATGTTTTTTTTGTAATATAGTGTTATTTCATTACTGCTAATGGGTCATAATGTGTGGAGTTTTGTGAAAACTGTGCCATGGAAAACATGGTGAATGCTGGACTAGCAAATAGTGAATTCATAAAAGGAGACATTATCTGCCCTTGAGATTAGAATAGAATGCTGGATGGAACACGAATGTTCCCTGACTCGAATAAATTCGAATTTTGAGGTGTCATCTTGTGTATAAAGCACAAATCGTGTGCAAATTAACCTCAGTATCTTCAAAAAGTAGTAGCCCTGTTCTTCTTCGGAGCCAATGCTGACGGTGGGCGTTTGGACTGTGGGGAAGACTCAGTCGCGCTCTTAAGCCCTGCATGGTGATGGGTGTCGCTGTGTGGGGCAAGCCATCGCGGCCCGGTGGACGTGTTCCTCTGGAGCTTGAGTGGCTGCCAACAGCAGAGTGTAAAGATGGTCGGCCAGGCTTCAATGCTACCTGGGGGCAGGAAGTCTGCGTGCCAGTCTGCCTCAGAGCTCACTTCAGGCTTCCGGTGTGTCCGATGTAGGACGCTGTGGTAAGATACTTGCACCAAACTCCTGTTGTGTAAACCAGTAGCATATCTGACCTGTAACTTTGGATTCAGAATAGACTTTGACTGCTACCACTTTTCGTAATTTGGCTCAGGATGTTTGGTGCCATCAAAATGGCAAAGTTGCGCGTTTCCAAAGTAACTTGCTCCAGCGATCAATTTAAGGAGCGCTAAATTAACAAATAGCCTAAGTAATGAACATAATATATTACTTTGATAAAGTCATATTTCTGCCACTTTCCCACAATTGAATGTGAATAAACTGCCAATGGGCGCTGAATTATTTGTATGTAATGATTAATTAATGATCTGTGTGCTCTTTTTACCTGCATTTGAGGCACAAATGGTCTAAATATCATACATACTCAAATAACAAGCACTGATTTAAAGCTGCTGTAATATATATATATATTAAATAAGCTAGTCAATGCACTCTCAGATCAGGTTTTTGAAATGTCATTGAGCAAGACATTATTCCCCTCTGGCTACAGGAGAGCAGGAGACACTAAAAGGGACAAATACGATTAGCTCATGTGACCAGTGAAGGTAACTAACCTTGTCGGTCACATGGGGACAAAGATAGCTGATGGCTATTCTGGGGTTTGAAAGAGAGAGGTCTGCTTGTTGGGTCTTGTCACAGGCTTATTGCAAGGGCTGAGTGCACAGATAATATTTATTGAGATATAAGAATTGTTATATTTAGATATTATATTACAGACAGGACCCTCTAGTGGTCTTGTTATTGCAGATGGCTATTCTTAGGCTAAATGTTGGAAACTAAGGGTTGTGTGTCAGTATTGAGAAAATGGAAAACTCTGCTGTTAAATTTCCCATTTAAAGTTTTGGTAAATTAGAGTATAAAGTATAGACAGTGGTATGGTCACTGAGATTGCAGATACATGATACTTCTGAGGCTCTCCCCCAGCTGCATTGACCTTTAAAGGAAAGGAGAAAACAATAAAAACACACATTAGGCAGCACATTATCTCCTGGAAAAAGAGGCCCAACTGACCCCAGGATCAGGAAAAAATATACACACCTTAACCACATTACCTTATTTGTTTTGTTTTTATGGCTCACAAAAGTAGCCACCAAAATAAGTTAACTTATAGAGTAGGTAGTGTTAGCTTGTGAAGACGGTTACATCTGGTTAATGTAAAGACTCATGTTAGTTGGTTAGCTAGACCTTATCTAATGTTAGTTTGCACTAACGGTAACCAGACGTTCTGGTGTGTCCAGGATTGTCCCGGTTTCAAGCTGAGTGTCCCGAGTCCCGACAAATATCTGTAAATATCCGTCACTAAAATTTTCACCACAATTAAATTTGAAATAATCTGAATTTAACACTGATTTGTCTGTATATATTGTCAAGGCTGTTGCTATGACTCTTGCGACTCTTTCCAACATAACTTGTCAGTACGCTAACAGTTAGATGTCATACCGGAGAGAAAGTCCCACTGCGTTCTAAATCGCATACTTTTTACTTTCAGTACTTTAGCTGCCCTTACAAAGTATATACTGCACACAATCTGGACATACTACCTCGTCATAACATCGCGTCTTGAACTTTGACCCTGTTGCTCATATATCTGCTGTGCAGAGAGATTGTCAATCAGAGATCACAAAAGCATGCTGGCTCATATACTGCTAAACACAACTGGATGCAATAGGATATCCTGGGTTTTTGGCATACAGAATTTGACATTCTATGTATTGGGACATAGTAAATATTTTTCTGGGATACCAAATTATATGGTGGTATTTGTATTGGTCAGTCAGTCTTTTCTAAAGACCTTCAGGAGACTTATTCCTTCCTTTACAAAGTACCCGGCATTGAAAATGCATTTTCGGTCACGATCAGTGGATATAAAAGATCATAATAATACAGCCAGATAGAAATTAACAATAGCTGGCAGTGAAAGTGTCACAGTCGGCCATTTAGCCATCAGCCTGCGCTTGTGCACTTTGACAAATACCTCGTGTTTAGTTTTAAAAAGGTATCTGACAATCAATCATTATATTACACCGACGCAATCCTTGTGTGTTGTGTTTGCAATCATACCGTTTTCAAATAAACTCCCATATTTTGGCGGATTTTGGGAGACAAAACATAATTTTCCATTTGCTGAGGCGCTGTCCAAGGTGTTGAAAGGTGTGCTCGGTAGGTGTGCTAAGCCCTTAAATAATTGCCCCCCGTCCTGAGGAAAAAGCCTATTGTGCGTGCATAAGCGCATACATGTACCGCATGAACATGCAGTACACTTACGGGTCCCGGTTTGGGGGTTTGCAAATATAGTCACCTTAAGCTAGAAGTTAATGCTAGCTGAAGATCCATCTAAAGACCCAGATATTTGCGGACCAAAAGTATAAAGAATATTGGACGTAGTCAGGTGGGTAGAAACAAGACTCAAGATTTCCATGTTGCTCCATTTCTGTTTGATGTATAAATATGACGTAGAAATATATAGTTTGCTAACAGCTTTGTCACGTTCCACTAGCTGCACTGCCCCCAATTAGCCAAACAAAAAGAAACAATGCAAGTTCAAAATGACTGTCACATGTATCTTTCTGTTTAGATTCTGTACATCCAGCAGAAATGTTGTGTTTCCACAACATTTCTGCTGTTATGATGGCAGTGGTCGAGAACTTTTATTCCAACTAATGAATTAAAGGGAATTAAAGGACTTCCATTTTACTTTTGGATCTTTAGATGTGACACCATCTAGATGTTTATTTGTTTTAACAGTTGCCTTCATCTTAATACAACAGATACCTCAGTCCAAAACAGACCAGATCAGAAATATGTCACACCAGATGGCCTGTAAACCGTTTTTTTCTCTGGTTTGGTTAAAAAACCTCACAACAAAGCAGATCATATTGACGATCAGGATGACCCAAGCTGTGCAGTAATTGACAAACTGCACGTGCACCCTGTTTTTGCCAAACCTTTTGGGACACGTGTGCGTGGCGGCGGTGGTCCCTCCAACCCAGCCGACCGTTGGCCTGTCTGGGCTCGGACAGCAGGGGGGGGGGGAGCAGGGGGGCTCCTTTCATGAATGTGCATGAGAATGTCAACAGCAGCCTCAGCCACCAACAACCTGCCCCCAGACCCATTAGCGGGCAGGGGGCAGAAAAATAGACGTCGGAAAAACACGTTGTGTAAGACCTTATGTAACGCGCCTCACAAATTAATAGCTGAAGCGGAGGAGCGGAAGAATCAGGAAATTATGCTGAGGCCTTGAACTATTGTGTTGTTGTCCTGGCGTGAGGGGTACACGGCAGGGCTCAGAGGACTCACGAACACAAACCCTGACTGCTTTTAACTGCACTTTAACTGTTTTGTAGATAAAGGGATCTAGATAACACTTTCAACCGCATTCCCAGCAATCATTTTGTCAGTTGTAGGTACCGATGGCCAAAAGCATTTGATTTAATCCACCGTGAGAATGATGGACATGTCGGGACAATTCAGAAAACATAGAACTGAATAGTTTCCTGTGATTCTTTGTTAAACCACATCTATCTAGATGTGTATCTGGGACAACATTTGCATAACTTTGTGTATTGCATTTGCACACAACCCAAGATAAGACAAGACGGATCCTGTCAATCTCCCCCTTTTGGTTTTCACAGCACGAAAGGGCGACGGCATTTCTCACACACTGAGAGAAGGAAGTGATCGTTTCTGATAACGAAGCTGCAGGTTTATTTGCATGTGGTGCAGCACATGCTTTTTTGACTCCTTATTTCAACTCCTGGAAGTATGGCTGCTGCCTTAGCAACCAAAACAAAAAAAATCTGAAAGTCACATTAGAAAGATTGGACTGCCAGACCACCAAAGAAATTGAGCAGCTCATATGAATTTCAGCTTTGTAAGTTTGGTAGAGCATGACTTGCAAGAGCACTCTTGTATAAACGATTGTACCTTTGTAAATTGGAATAAGATTGAAACGTTTCGAAACATGAAATAGACACAAGAAGCAACTCTTTAACAAGCGTGTCATGAAGAAGGTCAGGCTCTCCGTGACCCACTTGGAGGAACTTTCGAGCCGGTGCGTGTGGGGAGGTCCAATAAAATTGCTCTGGTTTAAAGGTTAGGATTGACTTTTTTTAAAGCCAACAATCCTTACCTGACTTTAACCAGGGAACATTATGCCTAAACGCTCTGTGCTAACGTTTTCCGACTCTGCAGAAACGTTCATTTAAAAATGCTTCCTGATTATGTTGGTGGCATTGCATTTCTTCCAAAACGCACATTATTAGTGTGAAACTAAAACTGCCATTCTTGAGAGTTTTTAATTCAACTCACTTTTTGGTGGCTGGAATCATAAGCCAGAAATGTGGCTGTACTGAGAAACGGGAAAGAAAGGAAGTTTACTGTGCCTTGCAATTGTACATTTCGAAATAAATCTGCCCCATCACTTTTAAACATAACTGAAATGACCAACATGCACAATGGAAAGTCTCATTATTAAAGTATGATATTCATGCACAGCAAGGTCTCCTCTTATGGAGTCAGAGAAGCTAGCTGGGAGATCTGTGACTCTTTTGACTTTTCTAGTTCAGTTATAAATGTAATGCTGCATTTCCACTGCATGGCACGGTTCTACTCAACTAGCTCTTTTTTGGTTTGCTATTAGCAAAAGTTGTGGACGGTACCTGGCATTGTCTTTGGTATCACCTCGGTCAAGTTTCCAAGCCAGCTGAGTTGATACTAGAAGGTGGAGCAGAAACACTGCAGACCATTCATTTGTCAGAAAAAAATGACTGCACAGCGCTCATACAGCTGAATACACTGAATACATGCACACTCATATTCTACTATCATTCCAAATAAGACAATACTCCAAATTGATATGTTTTATGAAAACTTCATATTCGGTTTTGATGCTGAAATAGGCCTTATTCCAAATGGAGCATTTTCCGATTAAGAAGGGTAGGATATGTCGATATTATTCAGGTTTTAGAAGCATTCTTTGGACATGTATACAGCGCATTCAACGCAAGAAGGTGGTTGAAGGAATAAAGAGGGAGGCGGGATACTTTGAAAAAACATATTATAAGGCAAAGAAGCAAAGTGGAACACTCTTGCCATTCCACTTTTTCATATTTTGACGTGATAAACGTCATGTTAGGGCATCGACCCCTTGTGGAATAAGGGCAATAACCAGAATATTTGGTGCATTCACCGTGTTGTTGCGGAAGTGTAACACCTAACCGTTGGTTCTCCCCAGGTGAAAACTATTTGCTCTGTTAGCATTATTGCCGCTGGTAGCACTGTTCCCACTCTTGACACCATTTTTTTCAAGATCTGGACCAGGCCACAACCTTCGGTTCTGCCGAGTGAAGCCGAACTTGCATTCTCTCTGCTGACCATCGGGGGCGACTCCTCCGGTTGCAAAAAGTCAGATTGTATAGAAGTCCATGAGAAAAAGGCCCTACTTGTCACCTGATTTTTTTTACCTCAGTAAACATTGTAAACATGAGTGTATGGTCTCAATCTCTAGTTTCAAGTCTTCTTCAATACAGCATGATGTTCATTTAGTAAATTAGAGTAAAATAGACCACAAAACGGAATATGCTTTAGGGTGGGCTTACTGTGATTATCAGGTCGTCGCCGCTACCAGAGCCGCATTCCAAATATGGTAACGTCCCTTTATCGGTTGCAAAAAAGCCAAGATGGCCGTACTCCGATATGGGGATGGCCAAATTGCCGATCTCGAGGCTTTAAAACGGCGGTCCACAAACCAATGGGTGACGTCACGATGACTACATCCACTTCTTGTATACAGTCTATGATATCGTTTGACTGGAAAAGGTTTGACACTACTTGATACTGCGTTATTTCGGTCAAACACCAATTCCCAGCCCTAGCTCTCATGGTCAAAATAACAACCATCTGGATAAACATCCACTTGTAAGAGGTGAAGGGTCTTTGTCAGGGCCCGTGTGCTCTCCCTCCAACAGATGAAAGCTTCTTTTTACTCTGAATCAAGCAGACAGATGTTGGAATTTAACAAAAACACACAGGTTTGAGCATTCACCCTCCTGTGCCGTTTGTCCGTCAGACTGTCAACCACAGCAAAAACACAGATGTGGTTATTATCCGGTAAACAGCCGGTGATTGCACCACGCAATAGACCACTCTGTGACAGTGAGCAAGACACTGCCAGGGTGAGAGGTTACATTTTTCCAGCTCAGTAAATTCAAGTTCTCCCAGTGATAACTCAAACGAGGGTAGACGTTTGTTCAGTGCATTTGTGTCATTTCTAAGCCGGTTACATAACCTTTGCTTTTGTTTGACGGGTTTGCCCAATGGGTGTTTGCCGGCAGTAACAGGTGTGTCTGAAGTTTATGTAAGCTCTGTTTGTCAGAATCATGCTCAAGTTCAAGCCACCAAGTTCGACACTGTTTGACCAGGGTGGGCAGGACGGCAGCCGCAGGTTTAGTCGCGAGTTGTTTACCAAATTTAACTCTCAACTGGGGCCACACCGTTTGCTGCTGGGAAGGGTTACAGTCGTCACGAACTTGTGTAGAAAGTTCGTAGCACAAAGGTTCACTATCAACATGGCTGGAAGCTCCCCCATTGCTTCTTTCATCATGTAGGTCAAATGTAATTTCAGTAAAGGGCTGATGTGAGTTCACTGATTCTATTATCTTTGTTGAGGTTAACGGGGCTAAAGAAGCTCACGTTTATGCATGTGAGGACTTCCCAGGTTACTACCGTACTGCCTTCAGGTCATTCCAGTGTGTGAAGGCAAACAGTAAAATACACTCAGTAAAGAACAAATACAGTTGTAAAATGTAAGCATGGCCCCATTCCACTATGGTCGTGTCAGTTCCAGATTGTGTACTGTATGATTTTACATGCAGGCTCTATGTAATAAATGATGCCAAATGATTGTTGATGATGATCGGCCTCTAACTTTGTCTGTTTGCCATTTGGCGCTGGTCATTCAGCGTACAATGAATTTAATAGAGCTGCTTTGGGAAAAGAGGTCGATAAGAGTCATGAGAATGAACTATAAAGTACATTTGTTGCCATTAAAATCGTGGTAAAAATAGGCTAAAAAGCTCTTTGGGTTCAATGTTGCAAGTTGTTTAGGTTACACATTTGATTGTTAATTATAAAAAGATTGATTAGCAGAGCTTTGAAGTCGCCATGTCACGGTCATTCAAAATGTCCTGTATTTCCGAATGGGCACAGAATATGTGGGCGGCCATCTTTGACGTGAGATCATCCAAACATTTATGGCCAAACTTCATTTCAACTCATTCACTTACATTTTTCTATTACATTTATTCGCAAATGGGCACGAACTGCTTTACTCTGCTTAGGCACAGTATATCGTATCTGACAATCAAAGATCAGTGAAGACGAACAACACGTGATGGTGTTTGACCATCACCATCGCCGGCGTCAAGTAGTTTTGAGTGATAGTTCCTCCTTCTGGTGAACTTAAATGATCTCAGGTCTTTCTTGCAACAGTGTTGGGGGTATTTAATGATTATCAGCTGAAGGACTCTCATGAGAGATGCTTTACTGAGTTTCTGTGTTGTGATTCAGAACATGAACTCATGAGACGTAGCGCCAAAGAAGAAGCGCAGTGAGAATCCCTCCAACATCCGACATGGGTATTTGTGTACTGGAGCCTCATCAAAAGGGTGATAATAGGGCAACTCAGTGGCAGCTTTGATAGGTTCAGGCATATCTTTTCTTCTGCTTCTGTTGTCAGCGTTAGGAACCCTGGCTCCAGGGAAGCAACTTAAAGGAAGAAACTAAGATGGATAAACCAATTTCTAAGGTTATTAAGTAAATGAAAAGAGAACAAAAAGGAGACAAAGTGGTGTTGAGGGACTATTCAGCTTCTGCAGACTCTGCTGGCTGAGAGAGGTGGAGGAGGGGCCTTTTGTAGGTGGATCAGGTGCCACTGATTGGACAAGTGGAGTTGGTTAATCAAAAGCTTCCTGGAACAAAGAATGACAGCCAGGTACACAGACCACTAAATTGGTCACAACAAATATCATCTTTAGAATGATCTTCAGAATGATCACGCTTAATGTGCAGTGAAAAGAACTGATCTGAAGACACAGTTTATCATCCGTTCTTTCCCAGCTGGTCGAGCTGAAACCAAAAACAGAAACAAAACTCTGTCCTCGTGTATCGCCGAGGTCGCAAAACACAGAAACCAGCTGTGTGTGTAGGAGAACATGTGCCATACAGTACACAGCCGGCTCCCTCTCTACTGCATGTGTGCGAGCAGGGACTGAGACGCTTCATTGATATTATTGATATTATATTGTGGTTTGGCTCAGCAGGAGAAAAGTTCCCTCTGAGTCTCCAGCTGCTGCTATAAAACACACCTGGTTAGCGATTCACATTTGTGTGGCCTACTTAGATTAAAATCCTGACAATGAATCTCAGATAACTCCATCAGATCTAAATCATAAGTTTTCATTTCTGGAATGCAGACTTTTCATTTCTTGGTCAGTGAATTGGGTGGATACATTTGTGCAAATTAAAGTGTTCCCATATCTGATTATGCTATGTGGTAGATGCCCCCCCCCCCCCCCCCCCCCCCAGTCAGTTTTGTAACACAAATCAATTTTAATTTCAATCTATATAAACATTTGCAGCCAGGAAAAAAATGCTCCGTCAAACATCACATTGAAATTCAACATACAGAAAGCAAAAAAGATAATTAAAAAATAGAGCTGACTTCAAATAGTCGGACATTTTCAAAATGATACAGATTCGCCTATCTGCAATCTGCCTCCAGGCAATGTCTTGTGACTCATCGTTGTGTTATTGATTTGATTCCGACAGTCAGACACATTAGGCGATGACATCATCTGATCCAATCCATGTTTAATTTTAGGCTATTTGTTGGTATGTATTTTGGGTGGGGGTGAATATATTGTGGCGCTCCAGTCCTTCAGCAGCTGCAGAGCTGGAACCTGCTCACAGTTCTGTATGGTTGTACTGTATTTTACCCATTTTGTTGCGTTTGTTTTGAGATCATGGGGCGAGGGTATTGGATTTTTATTCCATGTCATGAGGAGAGTCCAATGAAAATATAAATTAAGCTGGGCAGGGTCTCACCTTTTTATAGAGTGCCACCCTCCCCACCCCAATCATTTTCGTACTGTCCATTAGGAAAGTGAATGGACAGGAACGGTTAAAATTTAACCACACACACAAAAACAGTCTCACAGTATGTTTAGTGAACTATTAGTGGGCATGGATGTGGTTGGAAAATGTGGTTGTATGTCCATAGAGCACACCTGTTTATGTAGGCCAACCCCGGAAGTTAGCATCGCGCTGGTTCTTGACGAAAAGCCAATGGGATTTTTCTATTGGATTTTGAATTATTGCAGAAAATAATCTCTGTGGCAAACACACGTTTAATGATATTTGCACGTTTTGTTCCGCAAGATAATCTTCACACCACTTTTCTGATTTTTGAAGCGTGAATGAAATCCTCAGAAGTAAAAAGCAAATGGTGGGCTATGAAGGAACTACACCACCACTAAAATAAAGGTGGACTTTTGTTCGGCGTCATGGAGTTTTGTAGTTTCGTTTAGCCGTTTGTTAAAATCTGCCTTTTAAAAAATTACGTAAAAGCTTCAAAATTCACCAGAGGCGTATTTACTGACGTATTTTATGGTGTAGAACAAAATGTTAAAATCTCTTGAGCTTGCGTTAAACACAGACCTTATTCCGGACACCTAACCAAAAACTCATTGACTTCGAGAGGAGCGATCAGAAAGTGCAAAAATGCTGACTCATTTCTGGGTTTTAGGCCTAAATCCTGCAGCAGTCTATACTCCTTGTGATAGACTGGTGTCCTCTCTAGGGTGTAGCTCTTGCCTAGTGCATGCTGGGATAAGCTTCAAAGGATAATTGGGTATAAATAATCGATGACTAGATAGAAATTAAGCTAAGTGTGTTGAGGGTCCAGTGAGCTGCATTTAAATCCAAGAATATGTAGGTAGGGAAGGGGGGAGAGAGCTGCCAATCATCTGATTGTACATCCTGCAGGAAGTGATGTCTGTCACAGTAACACGCCTGTTGGCATTGAAGGAGGTGAAGACTGCGGGCGGATGTTGTCAAGCAGACATCAGCTTCCTCTTTCCACCCTGTGAATAGAAGAGGAGGAAGTATCAGAGAACATATACTAAGTCAGAATCCAGGCAGGAAGAAGAAAGGTGTGCCATCAATGTGCCGTCTCAAGGATGTAGAAAAGGATTTTCATTTTCATCCTATTTTCGCTAGGAAACACCCAATACTTTTCTTTTCGTTACATGAAAGGAAAACAGATTTATTTTTATTTTTTTAAATTGAAGATGCACCGAGACTGAGACTTGTATAATTTTCTTTCTTTGTCTGTGACATGTACTTTTTTAAAGTTTTATAAAATTACTTATATTACTTATAGGTGATAAATGATTGGGTCTTTTTTGTTTTGTACTAAGGTATATATATATATAAATTTTATATTTGATGTTTGATATACAGCGTTTCTAAAACCATGTGAAAGGGGCCAAATGTTTGGCATGACGCAGAAATAAAATCTAACTCTACAAATGCCTGTTTTCCACATGAAGTCTGGTTGTTCTGTCTTTGGAAAAAGAAAATCCTCCAGCACAGAGACAGTGACGTGTTTTATATTTGCCGTTTTTCTGGAGTAAAGCACAAGTATCCGCCAAAGAAATCAAAGAAAAAATCACAAGAACTCACACACTGTGATCCACAGATGAACTCTGGTCCGGGGGGGGGGGGGCACAAAGGAGCAAAGAAAAAACACTGTTTCGATATCTGGCAGATTAGGAGTTATGGTGCTGATAATCGACGGTTATTTCTACTTGTACATTTTTACTCAAGTAAAAGATCTGAGTAGTACTTCACTGCACTGCAAAAATGCAAAGTCTTAGTATATTTCGTAGAAAGTACTAGTCAAAATATTTTATAACAATTTGTATCAGACAGAATCACCATACAAGTACCATTTCAGGGAGGTATAGGGATTTGTTTTTATATTTTATATTTATTTATGAATAACTTGTTAAGTGAAAAAAATACTTCTTTTGAGCATTACAGGTTTATTACGACACACTTTCTTATACTAGTGGAATATAGCTCTTTTTATACTGTGCAACATAAATAATCTGTGCAATCCACTGTGCAATATTAACCATTCCTTTCGATTATATCATATTTTCGTTTTTTACGTTTTTCATTTATTTATTATACCTTTACTGTGTGATCACTTCTTTCTTATACTTGTTTTGATCTTGTTTTTCTACTTATGTCTCTTGTTTGTTCGTCTGCACTGTCCATTGTGCTTCTGTAATCCTGCAAATTTCCCTGCTGTGGGACTAATAAAGTATTATCTATTATTTTATCTCATGAGGACTAAATAAAACATCTTATTTCAAGACGTACAAGCGAATTTTCACGTGTTCCATAAGCACCACTAATTAGGCTACAAACAACAACAACCAAAAATTGTTGTCATTGTTTGTTTTTCATTTATATTTGAAGTGGTATTTTTCCAGCAGTAGAAGTAGGCCCACCTCGAAACGGAAATAAAGTACACGCTCCTCAAAAGTGAACTTAAGTACGCGACTTGAGCTCTTGTCCACAACACACGCGGTTTATAAAACAAATCTCACCTCTTGCGTCCCTCCAGTGTTTTTTCCCCCCTCACTATACTTCCCCTTTAACAGCACGTCGTGGACAACGTGGCCGGGCGGAATGTAAACAAAGGATCCCCAGTCAGTAGACGGGCACACTATATAATCAACCCTCTCTTTTTTCTTTTCTTTCATCTGAAACGTCACGCAAACCCCCCCCCCCCCCCCCCCCCGCACAATTAAGCCTCTGTGCATGTGCGTGACGATAATTATATTCCAACATATAGTGTGTTTGAGATTAACCCGGATGAATCCACACAAAAATCGTCATTTTGAAGTCAATAAGACGTTTTCCCCGACTTGTAAGTGTATTGCCAAATGGGTACTACTTGGGAGGGAGGGGAGGTACATGAGAGAATAAGGACCCCCCCCCCCCCCCCCCCACCACCACCCCGTCAGTGTTTGGCGGTGTAACACGACGCTTCAGGAGTTGCCATCATCACATGGCAGATGGAAATTTCCACTCAGTCTCTTCGCTTGTTAAATGGGAAGGGTCTCCAACTCTTGTCTCCACTAGTCCGCCGCCTCCTCTCCTCCGCCCGCTACAGCTGTCCGCCGCACCAAGACGTTAGGTAAGACCCCTCCTCCTCCTCCTCCTCCTCCCCCCAACATTTAAACAGCTAATCCTTTACTTTTTTATTTATTTACATCCTAACCCTGCAGATCTGCTGGTTCATTGTGACTAACACCAGGCTCGCTGGCTGGTGGTTTAGTTCTGATGATTGATCTGACGGGATTAGAGAACTAGAACAAATGCCAGATTTGTTTTTGAAGTCTTGTGTGTAATGCTTTTGTTTAAAAGACTCGTTTTCATGTTTTGATTATTATTTGTATCGGATACCTCCGCTGAACTACCGCATGTTTTGAGAGACAGCAGCGCCGTGTGGAGCGCTTCCTGCAGGGTGTTGCCTGAAGTCTCTATAAAGCTGCGCTACTCGCCAAACACGCGTCTTCGTTTACGGTGCGTGATATCGCGCGGTGGCCATTTAGTGTCCGATTTCGCTCGAAAGCACGCTTTCCCCGATTGGGTCCACCAGTTGAATCGTGCATTTGCGGGGTGAAAACTCCGCTGTGCGCGCCGTGTTGTGCACGCTTGCTGCGCTGCTGTCTGCCTCTTTTTTTTTTGACAGAAAACACACAAAGGCGGACTGTTATCGTTGCCACTTTAAATCATTTCTGCCGCTGTTTTGTGCTCCCGGCGTGTTTGCAACTCACACATTTCACAGATACGAAGTTTCCCCACCCCGAAGCGATCAACATGGGACGGGGGGTGTGTGTGTGGGGGGGGGGGGGGATATGAATAACGGTAGCCTATGATATAGGTCGTGGCTTTATGTAACTGCAGTATAGCGTGCTGAGTGTGGCCTGCAGCGCTCACTGAAGGCTAATACATGTGTTATGACTGCAAACACTGCCTTAAACTGCTGCAGTATCCGGTTGGAAATATTGTTTTAACTTGATGTCATCTCCAAAAAAAGCTCGTGAGCAAAGCTGATGCTCTCCCATGAACTGTTTGGCTTTCTTTTATGTCATCACTTATCTCATTAGTTTTTGCGTCATTTCTTCTGCTGCTTTGGTAATAACTCGGAGGAAGAGTTGGGTAAGACAGACATTCAGGTCTTAAGGAGGATTTGTTTTGTTGTTGTCACTTTGATACTTTATGTTCATCCTTCTAAGCATTTTGAAGCAACTCTCCTTAATCCCAGCTACAAGCAGCAGAGCGGCTGCTCGTGGCTACAAACAAAGACTAGATTGAGTCGGGGAGAATGTCTCAGTGAAGGCATGTTTTTATGGGGTGAGTTCAGATTCTATCATTACCCTTCTGACTGCTAAAAATACCCGGTTGCCACACAGTGACGGTCCACTTTCACCGCTCTGTTCTCGCTTTGCACCTTACTTCCACGACAGGAAGAACTGATCTGGTCATGTCTTCTTCTAAGCTCCACTTACATCTTTGTCAGATAGCTTTTAAAAATATCTCCAGTGGTAATAATGCCCCAGTGGGTGTGTTTTATTGCTACCTTAAAGCTTTGAGGAACCACTGTAGTAAAGGCTGCATGCACACACACACACACATTTGCAGAGGAAACCGTATAGTCACATTGCTCGACTGCAACCAAAATGGAGCACGGAGTAAATGAAGTGTAATTAAATTGATTAAAGTTGAAATGGTAATCTGTAACATTACATTATTAATCCCTCTAGTTTAAAGGGTCACTCTGGCCATTTAGTATTGCACTTCCAAAGATGGGGGCCATGCAAGACACACATAAGAGAACGGTCAAAATTGAATTAGCAAAAGCTGAGAAATACTGACTTTAAGTCCGTAGTATGGATCCTACATTTCCCTTAATGCACCTGGATGGTGTCTTTTATTAGACCCTCCCTGACCGGTAAACACCTACATCTTTAACCCCCACGTTTGTAACACCGGCTTTCTGATAAAAAAAATGAGCTCAAAAAGTCTCGAGACGAAGCTGAGGTGGCCGCGGTGACGTCACTATGACAGGATGAATGGAAGTCCTTATAACAAATGAACCAAACTTCATGTGTAAAAATGGTGGTGTGCCCCTTTAATGTTACACTCTAAAACAGACCCCCTCAGTGACTCTACAAAGCTGCAGGTGAGGAGAAATGCCAGAACAGGTTTGAACACCTGGCAGTAGTGCAGAGCTTGGGTGGGGATTCTCGCTCCTCATTGGCTGTTTTGGGAGGCCTTGAATGACACTTGCGAGGCCAGACCCGGTTGAAGCGCCGCTGGTCCTGGCTGATGTAACTTAGAGCGCGGATGAACAAATGAGCCGGGGAGCTAGATGCCAAGTCAGTTATCAAAAGAAGTGGCTGTCACTCACACAAAGACGCAGCGAGGCAGTGCCACGAAGGACA